>JASCQY010000232.1:12234044-12254383 GCA_030264315.1 Sardinella tawilis
GTATGGCTCAATTAATTAACTCATGGGGAGATGGAAAATGAACATATTTCCACAAATGGTGGAGTGTTGCTTTAACAGTACAACCCTACAGTCCAGAGCTGAGTCTCACGTTTGGTCTCATCTTACAGTAAATCCCTCTTTTTCCACACCTTCCCTCTGCAGCGGCGTATATAAAAGTGTACCTACTTGAACATGGTGTCTGTGTAGCCAAAAAGAAGACCAAGACAGTGAGGAAGTCCCTTGATCCTCTCTACAACCAGGTCCTGGTCTTCTCTGAAAGCCCGCAGGGAAAAGTAGTCCAGGTAGGCCTAAAGAAAATGCTCTACTCCCCACACTGCATGACTATACCTGACACTAAAGCAGGGACAAATGTTTAAAATTACACCTCCATCTTTTGCTAAATTTAGCATTCAGCATATAATGTTGATATATGAAAAGACATGAGAGTCTAATAGGCTTAGAAATTGCTTTTAACGTGAATTATGTTCAAAAGGGCAATAAGGGTTACTCTAGAAAGTAATACAAAAGGAGATCAAATTTGTGGCTGCTAGGGTGCCCTGTCACATGCATCAAACTCACTGAAGTGGTGCAGACATTGTCTCATATACTGCATGGCTTTGAACTTAAAAGTTTTACTGCTGTTTGAATTACATTCATTTCTGGCTTTCTATTTGCCACTTTGTCATTGGCCCAGGACTGTGAAAGCGTACAGCTCCGCAACATCTGTCACCAACAATTCATTTTTGTCAAGCGTCACTTGTCATCCGAACTATAAATTCAGCCTTTAATTGTCAGTTGCGTACATGCAGTAGGTGCTATGTCTCACCCGCCCAGATTCCACAGCCCAGAATATTACAATCAGATGCATTTTAGAGATGGTCAATTAAATTCAGCCAGCCCTGAGTATACAGTGCAATAAAATCAATTGTCTTTTGAAAAAGGCAGTCAGCAGGTTTTTTTCATTTACGCATACAGTATTCGGTTTTCAAACAAAAGCTGATATCAATCTATCTTTCATATTTTAGCACATAATGGAAATTACACAGACATTTACAGTGCCATCTGTACTACTATCCATGTGGCAGTTTAAATAAACTGTTAAATAACCACTTTCCTTAACTCTCCTGAAATGGACCACACTGCATAGGGCATTTGGCTTGCCTAGCAACGGATCTGATGGAAATAATGCCAGCTACATTTGTTGGCTATGAATCTGTGTCAACACTTGTTGAGTGGATATAAATAGACAATCTGAAGACATCAGTGATTGATAACTATAGTCCAGTCAAATGATTCAGGTTAAAGGTAAACCAAGGTGGACAGCAAAACAGTCACGTTCAAGCCATAAACATTGAGAATAGTTGCAGGGGTAATTTCATGTTTTATCAATGAATTATTTTACCTTCCAACTTCCAAGTTTAGCATTCTGCCCAGCTACATTTTCCTCTTTTGGGAGTATTGGCCAGAGAACAGAGAAATGGTCTGAATGCCTTATTTTTGTGTGAGAGGATAAAATATAGCAATGGTACTCATTCATCTGAAGTATTTCCCCTCTGAAGAATGTTTATTCCTCTTTATGTGAGGAAAGATGTAAACAAAGCCTAACCCTTTACTTACAGTTCAGTGAGGAGGGTGTGTACCTGTGTCTGTGTGTGTCTGGAGAGCATGACTTATAATGACAGTGGGTCAGTCCTAAATACACAGAGAAGACTAATTCCTTATAAGGCAGACTGTGGTGTCTAATAAATATCAGTTGGACTTTATTTATGTGCTATTCTGCACTGTTTGTTGGACTATTTGGTCTTATAAACATATGTTCACTCGCTAATACTAAGCAGATAAATAATCCTTTTAAGGAAGGCTTAGCTCTTGTTGCGCCCCAAATGATCACACATGCAAGTCTTTATGAAGAGACAGAAAATGTTTTGGGCAGCAAAAACAGTATGGTGTGAAGAATAGATGAATATTATGTGTGAATAGATAAAATGATCAAAACTGCATTATTATCAAGCATGTTGTTTCTCACACTTTTTACAATTCAAATAGCTAAATAATTACATTTATGTGAAACATAACTCATTTGATGACTTATGACCTCCTCAGGTTATCGTTTGGGGCAACTACGGCCGAATGGACCGCAAATGTTTTATGGGAGTGGCCCGCATCCTATTGGAGGAGCTGGATTTGACGACGATGGTGATTGGCTGGTACAAGCTGTTCCCCACCTCCTCCATGGTGGACCCCATGATGGCGCCACTGATCCGCCACTCGTCGCAGCTCTCGCTGGAGAGCACGGTCGGACCTTGCTGTGACCGCTCCTAAGAATGATGACATCCCGCTCTGGCTCTGTTGCTGCACTCACCCCCACACCACCACCACCACCACCACCACCACACACCGCCCGCCACCCACCACCCACCACCTCTCTTTTGTGGGCCCGTGGGGTGTCTCACCTTCAGAGTTGCACTGCAGTGCAGTGCAGGACTCTAGGTGAACCTGGGCATGAACCTGAAAAAATGAAAAACACCTTGCATTGTATGGAGGCTGGAAAAACATTTTGGAAAAAAAAAGAAATATATCACCGTGAAGGTGACTTTGGCAAGTCGTGCAACCTGAGGATGACTGTTGGACCTGAGCACAACGACGTTCATCATCTGGGCTTGTCTTGTTCTCTCTTTCTCTCTCTTTACTGTTTAAAAGGCAAGGCCCTTATATTTGAATCTGTTTTTGCTCATATTAAGTGCACAGAAAGCAGAATCATGTCAAGAAGAATTCTTTACATGGGACCCACTGTGTTTGATGAGACTTCCTGTTTGCATGTGCAATATCAAGGTTGAATAAGGCTCCAAGAATTTTTCAACAGCCAACTAACACAGCTGAATACCAGCATTCAGAGTGAAAAAACAGGCTCTTGTCTCATTTCCTATGTAAAAGTAGGCCATGTGAAAAGATCTGGACAAATTCAAAGTGACGATCATCTGTTTGGTTGACGTGAGGATTCACATTTGGCGCCGAGGTGAAATGTAATTTGTTTGTTCTTGCTTTAATCCATCTCTTTTTCTCATTTTATTGTGCCAAATATCCAGCAAGTGTCTTTGCTTTGTATTGTGTGCCACTTATGAAGATCCGAATCTTCAGACACCATCAGAGAGTGTGTTAACCTTTATCACAGACATTTAGACTGGTGTAATAAATAGAACATGATTTGTTTGAGGAAAATCTTAACATAATATTAGGTATACATACAGTAGAATATATAAATATTTATATATTTGACAAGCTAATGTATACCTTGAATATGATGTAGAATAATGATTGTTGAATGAGTTGGTTATATGTGGCACTTTATGGCAAATGTTTTTCTTCTTCAATCATTATTATAATTAACCAGGTTTTTTTAGTAAGCCAAGGTGCTGCTATTATTTGGATTATTATTTCTCTTACATGGGAAATGCAGGTTTTAGTAGCATTGCAAGCTAGCATTAGGTTGTAGCATCAGCATGGTAAATATTTTAGCTTGAAGCTAATTTATAATTCGCACGATAGGAGTCAGATGGAAATGTGTTATATTTTATGGGAAATGTGGAGAAAATATGTAGCAGAAAAAGCAGTCAGTATTCAGCTGCAATACTGGTCTAATGTTTGTCAAAAAAAGGAGCCATGTCTACAGTATATGTTAAAAACATGGCGTTTAAGAGCAGTAGCCTATTTGCCATGTTAGGCACCATATTTGTGGAAACAAAGAGCCATTCAACGCAGGTGAATATCTGCTTCCTAAGGCTTGACAAAACATTTTGAGTGTCATTTTGTAAGTCAACTTAAGATATGTTTGTAAAGTAATCATGAAACTGCAGTCTCTTGCTTATGAAACATAGGACAGCTTCTTTGTGTATACCAGGAACAAAGGGACATTGGTGAGGATGCATCCTTCTACATGAACATTTCTCTTAAGTAGAACATCTATTATGTAAAGGAAGGAAAAAAGCAATATGATGCGGAGGTGTTACCATCCTTTAAGGTGTGTCATATCCCTCTTCTTCAAAGCGGATACGTCAGACCTGTAATTATAATGCTGTGAAGTCCTGTTTGTCTTTGGGGTAGCAGTGTGCTTAAGTGCTTACCGTTTACCTGGTCCAAAACATACATCAGGAAACCGAATGCTCTTTGAAACTGTCAGCTGATGTCTTTGTATAAGGATGTATGCTTCATTGTTCCTCACCACTGGCAGTGTCTGATTAGTCCTCTTTGGGCCGTATTTCCTCTTTTTGTGACATGTGGAAGTTCCAGGGCTTGTCTGTGAGAGGTCGGCAGGCCATAACATTAATGAAATGCTAAACTAGCTGCTCTATCATTAGCAAGCAACACCAGCTTTACTGTGCATACACAATAATGGTTAATATTTCTCACTTGAATAGACACACAAGGTGTTTTAGATGCACTATTGTATCTTGAAAATGATTTGCATCTTTCATGACTTCAAAAACATTTGCGGCAAATGGGAAAATTTGTTGATTGCTCATAACATTTTGGAAATAATTAAACCATCACAAAATGTTGAAATAGTAATAGGGCTAGAATTGTAAAGGCATTTGTTTATAATACAATGAGTGACTATAATACATTTTTGACTTTGAATCTTTGATATAACAAAGTCAATTTACAATGGCAGTGAAATTATCACAAATCATGTCCTGTGTGTAGGCATAGCTAGCAGCTAGTGGTAGCTGGGCTGTAAAAACAGAATCACATGAATGTTAATGAATTACGATCTAAGTGAAGGCACCGAACTAGCTCAGTATTGTATTGTTACTCTTTGTTTATACTTTTGAAAGACAAATGTTTGTAAAGCACTTGCCAGTTTGGGTACAACAAATAGCTCTAATTTATATTTGATCAGAAGCAGCCAGCTCTGGCATATTCTGCACTGTTTATACATATACACACACATATACAGTACACACACACACACACACACTCCTCTGCAGCTCTGGGTGAATTGAAGACAATTCAGTTGCCACAATAGTGAACTGAATCACATCCACTAAATTAGTTTTGAACAAGGAAACAAAAGAAAATTTGATTTATGCGGGAGGGACACAAAATCAATGAATGCTAAGCCCACTGATAACATTCCTGTGTTCATGACATTAAGTATAGTAAGCCCACATAGGAATAAAAATGTAGATGATCTTAACTCTCATATGTTGCACTGGTGTTTTTCTATTGCCAGAGTGTTTGTCTTGAAAAGAAAATCTGCCAGTAATTTAAAAAAAATCACGATCTTTATTGCGAAAAGACACACACAGTTAGAAGCCTTAATATTTAGCATATTACCCAATGTTTCTGACCTTAAGATTTTCAGGATTGTAATAGATTTTCAGAACAGCAGATCAAAAAAAGTGTGGTTTATAATGTCAAATTGTCAAGCCCATGCATTCAGCTCCTTGCTGTCATTCTTGCCATGATGTTGATGTACACTGTCATATTGAATGTGTTGTCCTAAGAGCACATCTTGTGGGAGACACTGTTTTCTGTTTGTTGTCACTAGCCACTGAACATATCATTAGCCGCATATCGAGGTATGCGATATCGAAATCAAAAACATGTTTTTGAATTGGAAGCTGTGATTTATTTTTTAGAAGATGCACTACTATACAAATTTTGGATCATTATTATATTGTAGATGTACAGTATATTTGAAACATGAATATATATTACAAAAACAAAGTCATTGTTCAGTAATGCACAATTTCCATGTATTGTTCCTTTGGTTTCAAGGTGTCAATAAAGAGTTTACTCTACCTGATAATGAGTGTTTACACATAAAAGAGAGGAATCTAGCATCTTTGACAAACATTACTATTCACATTACAGTTGAGAATGCTGACAATCTTTTCAAACGATAAAAGCAAAAAAAAAAAAAATACACTGTTGTATATCATTGGACTGATCATGTCACCATGCAAGGTGGTGTGTTATGTGGAGTAATCAGCCACACCATAGGTGTCCGGACGTGGCCAACTGCTGAAGCTGGCAGTGTGTGTGGTGCACTCAGGTGAAAGCAGTGGCTGTTGGATGTCCTTTGTGCTGTGAATGTCACACGTGCAGACAGCTCCTCTCTCTCCCAGCGCCTGGCAACTGTCCAGGTTTCCCTGTGTCTGCCTATGTGCACCTCCGAACCCCTGATTTGATCAACGTGAATTAAGGTCACAAACACACACACAAACACGCACGCACAAATACACACACACTCACACACACACGTGCCTACAGTATGCTCTCCCATGCACAAGAACCCTCTTCACACACACACACACACACACACACACGCCCAAGCAAGGAAACAATCATGTCACTGATATATCAGGCTTGGCTAGAGATGGTGCTATGGCTGGGATGACTGGCCCTACACAAAGGAAATATATTTAAAGATTTAACCTTCAAGCCAGCCATCCTCAAGAGCACAGAAAGGAGAAGACCAACATTATTTGGCAAGAAGTCTTTATTTTCATTCACACAGCAAAATGCAGAGTGTTGTGTTACACTGAGTACAGAGTGTCGAGTGTGGAATTGAGTTGTTAGAAGAAATTACACTGACAATTTGTTAAACACAAAACATTAACATTTAAATACATTATTTTTAATAAATACAAAACGTCCTTCTGTAAGAAGGTTGACATGCTTTCATTTTGAAAGAAATCTTCACATTAGTGTGAGAGGTTGTTGCAGTCCAGAGATGTTATCACTAAGAGGTGACTATAAACAGAGATGCTATCGGTTGTCTGGAAGACTAATGACTATGAGGATAGTGAAAGGTCATGAAACACCTACCAACACAAAGAACAACCAAACAACCAAACAACCAAAACAAATGATTTTCAATAAAAATACATTCCGTTTCAAATTCTATGAAAAAGATCCAATATTTTTATTCACACTGAGAGCTGTCAAATGACAGCTGTGCAGACACCTCTTCAATCAATACAGTGAGCTATTGCTAACAATAAAAAAGCAGGGGAATTAGCACGGAGGATTACAGTGGTTAGCGTAGCGTGGAGGCTAGGCTAATGTATCCAGTATCCATCCTGTGGTGTAGCAATGCCAAACTGGCTAGCTGCCCGTCAGGCTGCGTAAATGGGCAAAGCACCAGTCAGAGCGCTCTGAGTCAGTCAGTGGGTCAGTTCAGGCCAGCCCAGTGGGCAGGGCACTGCAGGCCCTGGCTCAGTCCCTGAGGGTAATGATGACGTCGTCATCCTGGCCTTTCCAGAGCATCTCTCCCTCGAAATCCAGCATCTTGTGCTTGCGGCAGCGCAGCAGGATGCCCACCACTTTGTCTGAGATCTTGACGTAGCGGTCGAACAGGCGGCCGAAGGAGATGTAGATGCGGCCGTTCTTGTCTATCAAGCCCATGTCACGGATGATGTAGCACATCTCGTCCATCTCCTTGTGGATGTGCTTGTTGGCGCGCTCACCCCTCATTGCCGTCTTGGAGCCCTCCTTGGGTCGCCCGTATCCCGCGTCGCCCTTTTGTAGGCGTTGGGCCATGGCGTGCTCGTAGTCGAACTCCTCGCTGAAGGGGTTCAGCTTCTGGTTCTCCATGTGGTCTTCTGACCATCTCTGCCATTTGCTCTTGATGTCTGACATGGTGGCCACCTTAATCTGTCCAGAGAGAGGATGAAGTTGAGGATATACTGTGTGTGTAGATTAGTTTATGCAGTGAGAAGTCCAGGACTGAACAGTACTTTATACCTGAATGAAATTTAGGGACTCATGAGTAATTGATCATAATCAAAGACCTTGATGAACCTTTGACATTACACATTACATTGCAATAACTAATACCAGTAGCCAAACTCATTTTCTTTGAATATGATAAGAATAATGACAATTGTGCTCACCAGATAGATGGGTTTGTCTTACAGCAAACACATCACTACAGCACTAGCTAAACTCCTAATGATCTACTTTGAAACATAAATATTGTCTCCAAATGATTTTGTTGCCAATTGTTGGTTTGTTTATTTGTCTGTCTGTCATCAGGCTGTCACCACCCTCCCTGATTTCCATGAAGTATTTACCAAGAGAGAGCTCATTATATTTTGAGGCAGATTCAGATCAAAGCCCAGATCCAGACTTTATTTTTCATTTTCTGTAACACTGAGACAGTTGAGAGAGCAATTGGCCTTGGTGGTGCTCTGCACTCCACTCTCTAAGTGCTCCTCTAGTTTATATGATGGTGTCTGGGCTAAAAAAAAAAGTCTTTAATGGATACAGTTCAAAGTGCTGTAGTTTCGCTTTACGCATTCTAATGGCTAATGCTGCAGCCACTTAAAAACATGCTGTCATGCTAAGACTCCATGTGCTGGCATATGTTACATGTAGTGACGTGCTTTGTAGAGGTTGTTATTGGTGCATCTTTCATGACTTGTCATTCGAGGTGTGGGGAATGTGTCTAGTGAAATGTAAGATGGAAAGCTCTGAATCAAAAAGGGCATGCGACACCGCCATGAATTTCAGCCAACACCAAGGCTATCTGAGATATCCCAATGATTTTGAGGTCAGATGGAAAGATATGTGACTATATTTATGCCCACATAACTTCCACTGCACTGACAAATGTTTGACTTTGTGTCAAAACATTGTGTTGTCACTGGAAGGGTAAGTAAAGTTTTCCAGACTCAGGCCGTTTACAGTAAAAACATCACTTTAAAATTATACGTGTGTAGCACAGAGTAGCTGTTATGTCTGGTCTGTTTACTTTAGAAAGTCCCAATATGTATGGTTATATTCTACCACAGAATACTAACCTATATAAAATAAACAAAGTGACGCTGAACAGAAAAGCATCATTAATTGCTTCTCTCTCTCCCATATGAAATTTCCCTGCCTGAAAATACTGAGAGATTCCCCAAGCTTAACAGGCTTACAGTACAGCAGCAGATCGAGCACTCATGCCGACTGATTCCATACCTTAGGTCTGGTGACGGGCTTCTTCTTCTGTTCAGCCTCGCTCTGGTCGCTGTGGTCACTGAGGGCCGTTTCCTCCCCGAGGCCGCTGTCCTCCGTGTCCAGACTGCTGCTGCGAGAGCCCAGCTTCCTCTCCTCCCTGCCTGTCTGGCCAGGGGCCTTTGTTGCGCCTCCACCAGCCGTCTTAGACGTGCAGTAACGTCTCCTCGTGGGCGACTCCTTGCCCAGGAAGGTCTTCGCATCCTCGGCTGGCGCCATCTGGTTGGTGTTGATCTTTTCCTTGACGGCGTTGACCCAGTCGCTGCTGCACTCGACCGGCCGGGGCTGGGCCACGCTCTTGCTCACGGTCGCCGCCCGGATGGCACCCTCTCCCAGGTCCTCTCCCGGCTCCACCGTCACTACTCGTGGGGTGACCAGCAGCTTGACCTCGCTAGGCTCTTTACCTTCCCCGTCCACCGAATCGGGCATCCAGCCAGAGGGGATGGTGTCCTGCTTGCTGGTGTGGTCGCAGGCCCAGCTCTGCCAGCTCTTGGCCAGGCTGTTGACCATGGCCGCGCACTTAATTTTCCGCACGACTCGCGTGAACTGCTTAGTCTCCTGGGTGGCTGTGCTCATGGTTGCCTGGAGCGCTTGTTTGATGTCGGGATGGGAATATGTGGGGGAGTGCTCGTGGGAAGCCAGGAAGCCAATCCTCTAGAGTCTTCCGGAGAGGCTGCTGGGGTTTAAATAAGAGGGTAAACCAACGCAAGGGTTTGGAGGTGTGACATTTCTGGTGCGCACATGGTGCTTCGGCTGCCCCCAACACGCCGCAGGAATTTCCCCACGGGGTGACCCAGGCAACAGGTGGCCATGTGGAGCAAACAGCAATGACAATCCTATTGACCTGGCTGGCCTGACGTACTAGCATGCACCCACACACACACACACACATACACAAATACACACACTCAACCTCGTTCCAGAGAAACGGCTAATATTTCTTATTTTAGCCGCCTCTATCCAGGGCTGCCGCTCTCATAGTGCAAAGATTAGCTCACTCCTACATATTCAGGCAGCTTTTGTCACCAGAAGGGCTTGCATTTGAGCATTAGCTTGTTATTTCGGATGCCTGTTTTTGCGTGGCGTGCCAGCACTCTATGTGTTGATCTATTTTTGAGAGACGCTGCATGTGCTGGCCTCTACTGATTGATACGCAGGCCTGCTCGGCAAAACATGAGCTGAGCTATTTCGGGCAGATCGTTGTCCTTGGACCAGCCACAACCAACCAGTGTGCTCCATCTGCTGTATTTACGTTTACAGACGGGTGTTTGAATTAGACTACTTAAATGACCACTTTAAGACCTCACAGGTTTCTGTGGAAAAAAAACAACAAAAAAAACAACAACAACCAAAACAAACCAAAACAGAACAAAACTAGAAAAGCACTCGGAGAGTGAAGACCTCCGACAAGGCCATATGGGTCACTGACCCAACACAACTTCCAGAAGATGTTACGGATCACCATCAAAATTTTGTCATTTGTTCTTTGTCCTAATACCCACATTGTCCGAAAATTTCATCCAAATCTGTGCAGTACTTTTTGAGTTATCTTGCGAACAGACAAACAAACAAACAAACAGACAAACGCGACTAAAACCTTGGCAAAGGTAACAAAACCAAAAAACTAAACTCTTACATGACAGCATCAATGGATATTTGGATCAACAAATACACAAACACTCACACACTCATAAGTTTATGAATTAATGCATGACTTGCGAATCATCTTATGTTTTACTGTTATGTTGATGACAGTCAAGTTTAAGCATAATTTATTCTTGTAATGTTATATCTTGTTAAATACATATTCGTGCTACATATGATTTTTGATGCCTATGACACTGTTTCAAAACAAAAACAATGTGTATTCACCGCAGCAAGAACATATTGTTACTGAATGATTTGACTAAATGTCAAGTTAGTGTCTAGGCTGCATTACAGTTTTAAGTTGATTTGATGTATGGAGGCAAGTTAAGGTATTTTTATACCATGTTGCTTATCAAAGACAACCAAAGAAAATGGTAGGATGCTGTCTTTGCTTTGGATGGGCTGTGTCTTAATTTATACAGTGGTTTCATCTCCCACTCAAGTTCCTTCAGGATGAACATTGGAGAGGAAATGAATTAATTGTGGTGTACAACGAGCCAAAGCCGATCGGCCTATTTTGGTTGAGCCGTGACAGAATGCGACTGAGTGACTCACATATGGAGGAGTGTGGCTAACGTCGCTCTTTGCATCACACGTAACAGGATCTGCTTCCCCTCCCTTCCACACAATACAGTGCTCAAGACTTTCTCTCAGGCTCGTTGTGCATATTGTATCACTGCTTTGCATTGGTTGATTTAAACGTATTGTGGGAAACAAGCTGAAGGTCTTGCTTTACATACCGTTCGAACATTATGTAAACATTCCAGCAACAAAGCAACCGTCCACATTACTGCTAGAACTTCAGTGTTTGATATAAAAGGACTGCAATGCATACAGTAAGTCGTTACATAAACATGACATAAATACTTGGAGTGACTGGTGTATGGCAGGATGTAGGGAAGAGCAGTATTCAAAAAAGGCAAGCCTTAGATCCTGGGACCCCTGTGAACCTTTAGTAGGTTTCACATTACACAGCGACTTGTGTCTGGCTCCAGGTTGTCCAGATCTTGTTGCTGTTCAACTCAAAACATTAGCTTGGCAGTCGTATGACACCATTAATAAAGCATTCATCACTATCAGCCATACACCGTTGCTAAACAAAGTACAGCACATCTCTGCAGTGTTTTTGCACCATGAAGACAACGCACATACCTGTAGGTGTTTTTACACCTTCTGCACTGCCCTAACTTGTGTCAAGTGTCAGTGAAAGTGTAACCTCCTCAAGCAACATTAATCAGTTATCATCAGCTTCACAGTTATGATTATCATCCAACTTGCACAGTTTAAGTCTATAATTGGCATGGCCTATAATCACTTGTGGGTTTAGTATGAAATGTTGCTGTCTAGAAAACATGAAAGTATCAAAGTAAACAAAATGATTTCCAACACCCCTTATTGAACCTCTTCATTAACAAAAAGGGCACGCCGGTGACTCCCCCAGAAGAGGTGTAAAAAGGAGTATAATTTTCAAAAGCATTTAACAGAGCAGTGCTCAATGTTAATGAAAGTGCATCCATATTTTGGCATCGCTGTTGTGTATTTATACCAAACTTGGCACCTGTAACTTTCACAACAGCCTCCGCATCCCTAAGTGTGTTTGTGTTATTTGACAAGTATGAGGTATCCATCTGTCAAACCAGCCTGCTCCCTTAAAGGCAAAAGAAATTACTCTCCTTTTGTGCAGTTCCATGCCACCATATTTGTTTTGCATTCATGACTGTACACATTCTGAAAAGAGACAAAACTTTATATCATGAAATTTGCCACAAAAAAAAAAAAAAATCTATGTATTTTTTAATGCACTACACATTGGGGAAAAGACATCAGTCTCAAAAGTCATCACTCTCAAACAAAGGGTATTGAATTCTTTATTTATTGAATTACAACATGAGTGATGGGGGTAGTCATTTGAAAAATAAAAGAAAATCTCACCCCTAATTTTAACAACTTAATTAGATAATTCCTCAAAAGGGAGTTACAAAATGGCCTCTGTCACCACAGGCCAAAGCCATTGCATCATGATGAGCCAGTCTCTTTTTTTCAGTCTGTCTGAATAACTCCTGCGTCTGCATAGCAGTCATTAGAGAGCAATGAGGAATCAGCTAATCAACACAGTGCTATGTGATGATGCCAGGCAGCAAGCTGGGGAGAGAGAGAGAGAGAGAGAGAGAGAGAGAGAGAGAGACCGTCTCTTCGGTCAGGGTGGCAAAGTGTTCAAAGCCAGTCCAGAGTGTTTGATATTAATTCCCTCCCATGGAACAATTGTTTAGCCCACAGATAGTTTAATGAGGGTAATGCAGTAGCTTCATTACCATACAGTAGCATACTGGTACGGTGACAGATAGTACCTTTTGGCTGCCGTTTTTTACAACCCTGTGCTCCTTTTAAACATCAGTTTGTTCAATTTGTTTTTGTGGGATTCAAGAGACGTACTGTATGCACTATCTTTAAAGGAGGCATCATGGCGTAGATATTTTTTCCACAACGGCTGCGCGTGCCACTGTGACCCAGGCAATATATTTTATTTAAACCATGTCTGAGGTCATTGTGGTGGCTGTGCAGTGGGGTAATGCGACCAATAATTACACCTCCTCTCATGAACACAGCACTGATTTGGACCACCAAGAGTCACTTTGTATATTCCTGGACCCTGTTGCTGTCGCCTGCCTCTCTTTTTTAATAGGTAACCTGACCCAATAATGTGCCCTTGAACTATATATGCACAGGAAGTATTTTTACCAAGCTTTGTCTGCTTGCTTTATCCTGGGATTCTTTTCTGGAACCATCCAGAATGCACCACGCCGCTCTCTTTCCTGTCTGGGTATTGGGCACATTTGAGGGGATTCGGTCACCTAGTCGGCAACAGTTGCCAAGATTGTTCTCAATACACTTTTCTTTTCATTTCCCTACAGGACATGAGACGGTGGCCCAGATAGGAAGTTGGAATCAAAGAGAACTGGGTGCTGAACATGCAGTGTGTTAAATAATGGTGCAATGGTTTAACCTTGAGTACGGTTTGACAAACCAAAGAGAAAACAGTCGGATGTGTTAAAAGGAAATTGCCTGCGGCCCTGCCGAGTCAAAGATATGACAGAAATATCTGTGGTGTCATGTCATGTGCGCTAATGAAAGGAGCGAGTGTGTCTCTGTGTGCGTCTTACTGAGTCACTCCGACTGTGACTCAGTGAGTGAATGAATAATTCCCCCAGCAGGGTGGGAGCACCTGTTCGCCACGCATGCGATCCTCAAAGACAGCACTCCAAAATAGACTCCTGCCTTCCACTTCTTTAAAGATGCATTAATGAGCGCAATCATGGCAGAGGGGGAAAAAGCCAAATTGTGCCACACAGAACTGAGCTCAGTGTGAAGACTTTTTTTTGAGTCTTGGATTGCAATTTTACACTGAGTATAAAACTCCAAAGTACCATAATACGTAAAAAATTAACTTTTAAATATTTATATCACATAAAATTCTCATATTCGCTATGAGATGTGCACTATAAAATAGACATTTAATATTAATGTCGTAAGGATATATATTAAGGATCAGAACAGATAAAAAAGGACCATTGTGCTATGCAAATTTTTTGTTGTAGGAAACAGATATGTCATCTTTGTAATTTGCAGTAGAGAGTGAGTCAGAGAGAGAGAGAGAGAAAGAATGAAAGAGAGAGAGAGTGAGAGAGGGAGAGGAAGAGAAAGAACAGGGCACAAGCATTCAGAACAGCCAGCCAGGACTGGAGGCCCCCCTCTCGTAGTAGATTTATGGCCTCACATAACACCATAACCCCCCACCCCCCCCACCACCCCCTCCCCTCATATATTTACTTTATGGCCGCTGGACAGCAGATTGGAAACATGCAATGAAAGGTGAGGGGGCGATGCGAGCTATTTCTGAATTCTGGTATGCTAAGCTAATCTTCCAGCAGAGGATACCTGCTAATTGCATGCACCCAAAGAGTGACACATGAAAAATTGATAGTAAGCTGAATGTTAAATGCAGCATATCCTCTACTGGCAGTTAATTATCAAGAGAACAGTTCTGGATGATTAAATTTCACAATATTTCTGACTTATTAAGTGGAGGCTTTGTAATTTACTGCCTGAAGATGCTGCTGACGTTGTGCGTGTGTGTGTTCTTGAGATGGGAGGCAAAACAGTAGGATGTAGGGAGGCAAGCGGAGCGAGGCGTCTTCATTGCAGCGTTGGCGACTCTCTGTGCTCTTCACAGCTAACTGGGTTTTGCACAACATCCACAAGAGAGGCACCAGAACAAAAAATGTGGGCCACCAGACTATCCAGCATAGTGTGTGCAATTGAGTAAAACTGGGCCATTGCTACTGTTTTTCAAACCCTTAATGTTAAGTTCAATTACTCACTAAATAGCCATCGTTACAGAGGGAGGACACACAATGCTCTCTGCTTGAGTGTCTGCGGTACCACTGTGATGTGTGCCTGAATAGCCTACAGTAGCTCCCTCCAGTGCCATGCTTTTAGCTCATGCACTGGCTCCTCGGAAGCACGTCACATGCACTGCAGCATGCACACGCATGTCCTCATCATCACATGCGTCTTTTATTACAGTGCAGCCATGTATTTTATGGTGAGCGCAGTCAGAGGTTGTAAAGGACACAAACCCACTGTGCAGGTGGTGGTCATCGGGGAGCAGAAAAAGCTTCAATGCCCACATAACTCTTTGGTCTGTATTTGAAAAAAACAGACATTTGTATGAGGAACAGATGCCACAACAAAGCACGGTGTCTGCATCTAGGGATATTCTGTGACTGGGAACGGGGCCCACTCGACCGCCGAGGGGATAAATGTTTCCTCTTCATTATCTTAAAGCTGCACTCTGCTATTGTGAAAGCAGTAATGGCTATAATTGCATTGACTGACTGCACTGCACTGCACTGTGGGTGCACACTCCCACTAATAACTCTCCAAAATGCTCTGCTCCATGGGATTGTGTAGTAGCGCCCCCATCTGGCAATACTGGAGAACATGAGCACTTTTTACTCTCTTTCTCTCTCTCTGATTTTGTGTGTGTGTGTGTGTGTGAGTGTGTGTGTGTGTGCCATTCTCGTTCTCTCTCTCTCATACTCTCTTTCTCTCTCTCTCTCTCTCTCTCTCTCTGTCTCTCTGTGTGTCTGTGTGTGTGTGGTGTGTTGCACTGTGTGCTGACACAGTTTTAGAACAGGTAAAAAAGCTACAGTTTTAGTTTAGATTCCTCAAATACACCAGAGAGCTCCAACTGCGTACAACCCGAAAGCGAACCATAGCCTGCGGATGAGAGGGTTTGTGAAGGAGAGGACACACTTTTTTGCAAAAAGAGACTTGTCTGGTGTTGCTGGGAAATAGAACACATTTGATAACCTAGATTCTCCTCCAGTTCCTCCGGAGGAGAGGAGACAAAGTGAAGCTGCAGGGAAAATGACTGTGGGAAAAAAAAGAGAAAGAGTGAGAATTGAGGTCATGGGGAGGGAGAGAGAGAGAGAGAGAGAGAGAGAGAGAGAGAGAGAGAGAGAGAGAGAGAGAGAGAGAAAGAGAGAAAAAAGTTTGCCTGTCTGCTTCTGTAACACAGATGATCAGCTCACTGTTGTTACAGGTCATGGTACTGACAGACTTGTCTGTTTCATCCCTGACACTTTTAGAGGAGAAATCCGGAGTGCATCAATCTATAGCCCAATCTACTGCATAGCCCAGGTCCACTATAGTGCAATCGGTGAAAGCAAGAATTTAGTACAACATAGATCTAATATTATTATTATTATTATTATTATTATTATTATTAATAATAATAATAGTGGACTGGCAGCTCTCTGAACGGGGCGCAGAAACTCACTTTCAGTTTTATTAAAATAAAATGTAAAATGTTCTCATTCTTTTTCCTGCAGACTTCAAACAGTCGGGCTGTGGATTGAATCACACTGAATTTCTTCTTTAATGACATAATATAATGTATTTAACCTACTACACCAGCTCTAATCTCCCCAGCATTGCCCTACAATCAGCACTAAAGCCCAGCTCAGAGGTATCTACTGTAGCTCTCTGTCCTTTTTCCTATTTTCTCTGAAGTTCCAGTCATCTAAATTATTAAGGCTCTGTCTTGCCACCCTGTCAGTGTCACAATGAGCAGCAAGGCATGATCATTTGTATTTGAGAGAGGGAAGGGCAAGCCCCAGTGATCTGTGTAAAAGAGCATGGAATTAGCCACCAGAGGGCCACATTATCACATTTATGTGGGTGTAAAGGTGTAAAGGGTAATGCAAGGTGATATTAGACTAGTAGAAAATAGATAACAGATAGTTTTCAATTTCAATTTCATGTTGTGAGAACAGAAGCTTTCACATGACCTAAAGAGACACTCAAAGTAAGTAATGGCAGGCCATGAATGCAGGCAGGTCTATCAGTTGGGGAGCAACTGTAGCCAGAGAGGTGTTATAAGTGGCTGTAAATGAATCATTTATGAATATTGATAATAATTATTGGCTGGCAGTAGGAATATTACAGTATATATAGTATAGTTGGCTATTTGCCCTCTTATCTTCTATAGGCTACATAGAAATTGGACGTTCACAAACTCTCTCAATCTTTCTGTCCCTCCCTCCCTCTCTCCCTCCCTCTCTCCCTCTTTCTCTCTCTCAGGACCGTTAAACAAACTACTGTGTTCTCTAGCTTGTATTAAGGCATCGGCTTGAAAGATAAGGGAGAGTCTTTGCACTGGGCCTGCAGCCCAGTAACTGGGGCAAAGTCGGTGTCAATAGTGACTCTTCAAGTGAAAAATAGCCTTTTAATGGGGCAGCCTATTCACTTGTGACGCTAATGGTAATAAAATGGCTTGTTCTTTGTCAATGCCCTTTTGTTGCGTTATCAAATACGCATAGAAAAAAAAGTAAATAAAATGAGACAAGCACAGCTGTGGACAGATGCAATCACTGCCGTGTAAGTGTTTCCATATGAGTGTTATCCCTTCAATCGACACACTTTGGAAACACGTCATTTAGACTTGCAGTATTGTCCAAGTTCATTAAGAAGTCCAACAGTGGTAGTCTCAGCCAAAAGACAATTCACTCATGAGTTGCATCGCACGTCTTCATAACAACCCAATCGATTTGGATGGGGCTCTTACCAAGGGACTCATAATAAACAATTTCACACATTTAGCAGGACAAACGCAATATCATAGATACCGACAGTGAGTATATAAAAGACGATCAGCATGTTAAACTGAAATCTGATACTACAATAAACATTTTACTGAGATTGGAATGTGTTGTGTTCATGTACCAGAACATTTTTGATTTGAGCAATTTTTTTTTCAGCAACAGAAGGACTTGTGTTTTTCTTGGCACCAAGAGAAGAATTTGCTGGATGTCGAGTGAGGAGTGGATTGTTATTAAGCCGTGGACTGATGTGCCTACAAGGCTCCTAAATAAATCATAACTAGATGTTCATAAATATACAAACTTTTCTGCCAAAAACTGTTTAAAGTGAAGTAAAGTGACTTAATTCAGGTTAACTGGTAGCTGTAATAAAAATTTAATGGAAATAGTACAAATGACATTTAAACGAGTATATAACAGGTGTAGGTCTGTCTTTATGTTGTGTATATTCAGTGGTGTTTATTTAAATGTATTTAAAAAGAAGCTGTTTTTTACAGCGATTCCACTTTGAAATCATACTCAGCACATGGTAGCCTAAATGAACACAGAAACAAAGCAGATGAAATGAAAAATAACTGGGAATAAAAGAAACCTACAGTATCTGTGTATAGCCTGGCTACGTTCTCTCTCAGGTCCATGTGAAGTGAGTGTAGGCACTGCTAAAGAAAAAAGTACATTTTGTACCTCTTAAAGTGCATTTTTTTTCCAGACGGTAAGATAATGTTTGTCCACACAAGCAAACATAACATTTCATGGTTAGATTCAGAGAATGATAAGACTTCATACCAGTGAAGTCAAACCTTTTCTTCAAAGAGTATAAAATGTCTCATCGAGGGTTTCACTTGTCATGTCTTTTCACTCATCCTCTCATATAACCATTCACCATTCACCATAACATCTTGCCATCCAGTTGAAGCAGTAGAAAACTAAGTCTGTTTTTGACAAATAATAACATAATCAAACAGAAAAAAAATACAATGTTAAAAAGCGTTAAAAATTTTTTGTGTATAAAAAGATCTTTCAAGTTCATCACATTTCTATGCTTTCCACATCTCAAGTGCAGTTCTAGTGGATTCCAGGAAGTTGGCTCTCTCTTCTCCGAGATCTCTTCCCCTTTCCTCTTGAGCAGCGCCTGCAACTCTCCTTTCAGACGCCTCAATCTGATATTCCTCTCCAGAGGGTCTGTGGCCAGTGAGTGGCTGTGCTGTGCCCCCCCCCCCCCACATTCATTTGATGCTGTCTTGACGACGGCGATGGCTCCCCGACAGTGCCCAGGCAATGACAGAGGGATGGAGCGCTGTCAAGGCGGTCTGTTGACACTGCGGGGCACACAGTGTGAGAACAGATGAGGATGTGGATGGAGCGGGGAGCGGAGGAGGAGGAGGAGGAGGAGGAGGAGGGATGGATGGGGGTCGTGGGCAAGGGCAAGGAGGTTTGGGGTTGGAGATGGAGATGTGGTGGGCTTAGTGTTGGGGTTGGTGTGGGATGGTGCAGTGGTGATGGTGGGCGGAGGCTGCAGGATTCTGGCCTGTCGATGGGTAGATTTGCTTGGCTCGTCTCCGTGCGTTGGGCAGCAGCCAGAGGATGAAGCCTTTGTCAGTCTCTCGGCTCAACCACTGTCTCCAGCTCCAGTTACAGCAAATCAGCTCCAAGCATCCAGCAGTTGATTGATTGTGAGATTTAAGATGCTGATTTACAAATGTTTCGCTTTCGGGCTTGTCATGCTTGTCAGAGAATCCTGTGAAAATGTTATTTTATGTTTTCTGGAGAGTAGAATGGAGGCGGGTTGGGGGGGGGGGGGTTAGAAGGGCTTTGGGGGCACCCTGCCTCTCTCCCCTTGGTGTGAGTCCCTCTCAGAAGTCGTACGGTCGGATCATCATGGTTGTGGAGCGCAGTGAGTAACTGGGCCCGCGGAAGTGGTGCCACTTGATGCCGTTGAGCTTTCGGATGTTGTGGCCGATGGCGTAGTAGATGCCGTTGAGGTTGGAGAAGCCACAGGCGTCGAACCACCACCCTGTGGGGCAGAAGCAGTGCACAGCACAGAGGTGCGACTGTTATGTCTGGCAGGGAGAGAAATCTGGAAGAGCGATTAAAGTGTAACTGACACCTCCAAGTGGCATGTCTGACACTTCCCTCCGATTGCTCATCCTGTTTTAACTCCGGGATAGGAGCCCTCCCCACCCCACCCACCCACCCCCTCCAACCAAGCACATTTCTGTATTTTGAAATGGTACACTTTGCCTGCTGGGGCAAAAAAGAGCAGGTTTGATTTCAAAGCAAACTGAAAATCTTGCAGTGGAGACCAGGTTGTCTATCTTTCTCCCCCCCTTGTGCGCTGTGTGTGTGTGTGTGTGTGTGTGTGTGTGTGTGTGTGTGTGTGTGTGTGTGTGTGTGTGCGTGTGTCTACAGTATATGTGTGTATGTGTGTGTGTGTGTGTATGCCTGGATGCATGCATCTATAGTATACTGTATGTGTGTATGTCTGTGTGTGAGAGAGTATGTCTGTGTGCGTGTGTGTGTGTA
>JASCQY010000232.1:12254483-12278810 GCA_030264315.1 Sardinella tawilis
TGTGTGTGTGTGTGTGTGTGTGTGTGTGTGTGTGTGTGTGTGTGTGTGTGTGTGTGTGTGTGTGTGTGCAGACAGACAGCATGGATTCATCACTGATTAATTTAATATCACCTCACTTGGAGTGTTTGGCTTGGACGAGACTCATCAAGTGGTTCTTCTCGTAAGTGGTTTGATTATGAATTACAATGCAAACAACGGGGAATCTCAAAGGCTTCTCGCTGAGTTGGGGCAATTAGCTCAAGCAACACTCAAAATCAATCAAGAAACATTGTATTAAAAAGCTATTTGTCTTGGAGTTCTTGCAGTTGTGTGAAATCTCCCCGCCGTGGCCATAGAACAAATAGCTGTGTGACTGAGAGGAGCACTGGGTGAAAATAGCAAACTTTGAAATCCAATGTGTTTTACATATATGTAATACTACAAGTCTGGCATTCCTTTCCTTGAGTGGGGCTCATACTGTAGAGATGATTTTGATTCGGTCTCCAGCTCTGGGCTTTGACTCAAAAGTCATCGATTTGAACGACTCAAGAAGGAAGAGGAGCCGCAGTTCATGAGGGGAATTACCAATGCGTCTTTCGTTTGTCATAATGTTTATTACATTAGGACAGCCTCACCGTGACAGTCGCCCGTCATGTGATTTATTATAAGAATTCCAAAATATTGTCCTTGTTATATGGCCAAGACATCCTCGAAGACACTGTGATGGGTACCGTACTGTAAATGATAGCCTCAGCCACCGCAGAATGTAAACGTCCCCATGGACCAACAAATGAAGGAGGCTTGACATATGATATATGATGTATGATTTATGACATATGACATGTGTTATGATATATCTATACAGTTTGATGGAATATGACATGTTAGGTCATCATACATACCGCCAGTGAGCATGAGAGCACACTTGCAGAGGCAGTTGTCATTGTCTCTGTCTCGAGTGCTGAAGGCCGTCCCTTGGGACACCAGGCTGCTCTGCTGCCCTGCAGTGCCACTGTAGCCCCTTAGGAAAAGCCTGAGAGGGGCAGAGTGCATCAGAACACAATGGGAAAACAGACCAATTGTAAATTCTGTGAAAGGCTGAGATAGTCTAATGCTTCAGTGCAGCAGCTGCTCCTACGGACTTGCTTTTATTGAGATAATAAGAAAAGGCAGTTTTGTGGACATCTTGGGATTATTTAACCTGGGCTCTGTTTTTTTCATCATTTACTTCCAGTATTTAGTTATTTTATGTCACTTAAATTGTGACCTAAAAGAATCTAAAAATGTTCAAGAATCCCTATGGTCCCCTTAAATGCACTGGCTGCCTCCCCACAATTAAAAGTAGTGTTGCTAAAGCACATTGGCGTGTCACCTGTAATGCTGCTTCTCACTGGCCAGCTGGAATCGGTCGTAAAGAGCATAATGTCCATGTCCCTCCCAGTCCTTGAGCTCCACACGCAGAGAATACTGTGTCTGGCTTGTCATCTGGTGCGCGGCTTCGTTGCCCAGCCAGTGTTCCAGAGCAGGGTCACCAAAACCCTGAGAAAGAAAGCGGTTGCCATGGCAACTTTCATTTTATGTGCCTTTTTAGTCTTTTCGTTTTGTATGACATCAGAACACAATTCTGTTGTTTTTTTCCCTTTTCTTTTTGTTAAATTCACTTCTTTATTTTTACAAATGAAATTGTTTAAGAGAGCAATGTTTATTAAACTCTTCCATTTTTTTAAATTAAATATATAAACAAACATGCAGAGTTTATTTTCCACAGCCTCTCAAATGGAGAACTGGATCTCAAAATGCTCTCTGAAAAGAAAAAAGAAAAAAGAAAAAGATCCTCCATTGGGGATGTGGCCAAGCTGTCAGATATGGTTGCTGTGTCCATGTTTCATTCTACAGCTCATGATTTGTGAGCTTATGTCATCAGAGTCTACCCGCCCGCTTCATCAAAACTTCCACTGAATAAGTAGGAAAACATCTGATAATTTGTCTTTTTCTGAGCACTTCTTGAGTTAGTCCACCAACCGACTGGAGGCCCTACAGTACGTCTCAGGGTTCGGGATAGGATGGATGGGAGAGCTGTTCTGGCCATACATGTACGTCATGTGCAGATGTGGAAACAAGATAAGCTGCGCTTCGACAGCCTGTTCTCACTGTGCAATGGGAGTATTGTTTGAGGGGGCTGCAGAGAACATTTACCTTCTTATACTCGTCCCAGCCTCTCTGGAAATCAGTGCTACCGTCGACCCTGCGCTGGATTAACGTCCATCCTCCCCCGCTTGTCTCCATGTCACAGAACACCTTCAGAGGTTAAACACACACACAAGCACCATCATTGCTTATGGTCCAACCCCATACAATGAGTTCAGTACTTCAATACAGACTGTATTTGCTCTGCATGCGGTGACATACTGAATAACTGAATCATAGTTCCATTCATTTCTATTGACAAGAGATCCCAGATGGATGACTGAGAAAGCTCAGCATGAACACTATTAGATTTCGTTACTGAACAGAATTCCTATATTCAGCAAAAATTTAAAAGTCAATTCATTTACCAAAGGACTGTATAAAATGTATGCTGAAATATGATTAGGCATTTGTTCTATGTAGATAAAATGTATTTCAGAGTGACATTAATGAATTTAATATCTCAACCATTGATTTGTGATAACACTGCAGGCAAAACGAGTCAGAGACAAATGAGCTTTATATCTTTTACCTTGGTTGGTGTTGTCATGTTGCCAATGTAAATGTAATAGACCCCGCTAGTGTTGTGGCCTGCTTTAAAGGCCTGTGAGCAGTCTTGAAACTTTTGCTCTCTCAGTTTTGGCCCTGTCAGCAAAACACATGCATCCCCAATACTGGATTTATTCATTTTTTTCACAACCAACTTCAACAAACAATATATGAGAAGAGATTGAATATGAGGAAGAAATGTTCCAGAAACAATGGAATTATTGTTCTGGCTTTAAAAAAGGATGTTCAATAATGAGGTAGAGTTTTTAGAGTGAGACATCAATACACAACTGAAGTCTGTAGACAGCTGAAATGAAACTATGGCATTAAACATGAGAAGGATGTTGGTCGAAGAAGATGCAACATACACACAAATATAAGTATGATTTGACCATTTATGCATGGTGCTATCTTAACAATAAGACCATTTATGCATGGTGCTATCTTAACAATAAGACCATTTATGCATGGTGCTGTCTTAACAATATGACCATTTATGCATGGTGCTATCTTAACAATATGATTCCTGAGAACTGTGCAAAATAGACTGTGGACTGCGAGCGTTTGGCTGAGGTGCATTTTCACTCACTTAACAATCCATTCAATTGCACATACTGTATCTGAGAGCAAAGTACTTCTGCCAAATCATATGGAAAATGTCACGTTTACCACTGAACAAGATTTACTTTGGTCTGGGATTAGACATTCTTATCTAAATGTGTGGCTCCCACACATGTGGTTAATCCAAGACTCAGATACTGCCAAAGAAATCACTGCGGAGAGTGTTGCCACAGTCCATTTTACTTCGTCTATAAACATCTCGGATGAAATGACCAAAGGATACTTTTCCCTAAAAAAGCTATTTCAGACTTACAAACCGACGCCAATTTCTAAAGCACACTGAACTCAAAGTGCTTCAAGCAGATATGATCATATTTGACCTTAATTACATACTTACTCATTAATTTACATATTAAAGTACTCCATCAAAGTATTTTTCTTTGGATTGTTTCCATGTCAAAAAGATTTCCGCCTGACTTTCGCAACTGAAGATGTCAATCTGAGATTGGGCTTGGTCTGGATACGTAGCTATCATGTCACACTTGTCTGAGGTGGAATCAGTGAATGTAATTTTTTTCAGTTTTGGGTGTTAAGACCGTCCTCATCACATCAGGGGTAAAAGCCTGTTTCTGATTGATTCCTTATCACAAACAAAATGAAGTGCAAATAAGCCTTGTGGCCATACTGAGTAGTGAGATCGAATTGCTTGCAGATCAGGCAAACAAGAACCTTCCGTTATCTTACTATTTTATTAGAATCCATATGATCTACCACTAGCCACCTGAGCCTGAGAGAGGAGGAGAAAGATCACAAAAAAATACTCCATAAATCTATTACGGCTGCTCAAATTGTAAAGATGGTGAGTTGAGAAACTGGAGGTCCTGTCCTGCAGTGAGAGTAGCTGAGAATAATTTCTTGTTATAGCATTATTTGGGCAACCTCCAAGAAGATATTTACATATTTCAATTCAGATTTAAGCCAGGATTTGCATAATGCACTATTTAAAGTCAGTACAGCCTGCTTATCTAGAGTTATGGATATCTCCCCATTAATTTGAAAAGGGGACTGATCTTGTTAAACCAAAATAGCTGCCCAGAGGTGTCACTAAGATGTAAAGTGACTGGCCTAGAAGACTTTGCCTGAACTGTCTGCAGCTCTCACAAACAAAAGATAGAGGTCAGTGTGCACATCTTGGGAACAAAAAAAAAGTGAATAAAGAATGCTGGAAAAAAAATGGAATTGAATTTTGTTCCCTTCTGGACGTTTTTCATTACTGACAGCATTCTCTCTCCAAAAAAAATGATCAATTTCATTCAATGTCAACATTATCAATATATCATTATTCTCATTCCAGATGCATCAATTTATGCCCTTTGCTTTCTTCCATTAGAGCAAATACTGTATATCATTGTCACAAACACGTGCAGCATTTGCTCTGCTGCATCGCTCCTCGCAGTGCTCACCTGAGCGGTGGGCTGCCGTGCCCCCAGAGACGAGGCCGATGAGGGTGTGCACAGAGGTCATGAGCTGCTGCTGCTGCCGCTGCAGGGCCGAGTTGTTGGAGCTGGCCGCCCGCAGCTGCTTCTCCAGGGCCTCGATGGCCTCCATCTGCCTGCGCACCACCTCCTGGAGACGCTGCTTGTCCTCACGCATGCCCTCCAGCTCCGTCTGCTGCTGCGACTCCAGCACACGCACCTTGTGCTCCAGGCGACTGGAGGCAGGCAGAATCAAAGCCAGTAGGTGTCAAATGGAGACATCTTGAACTGGATCTTTGCTACTTTGACTGTCAATAACAATTGTCTACTGCTGTGTCACTAAGACGTACACAGGAGTTGTTTACCTTTCCATGCATCTCAAACACTTTCAGAGTTCCCTAAAGAAAAACCTTTTTATATGTAATTTTGAGTGGCTCTGTCAATAACAATGTTTACTGACGTGTCACTAAGACATATAGAGAAGTTGTTTACCTTTCTATGCATCTCACACACTTTCCGAGTTCCCCAAAGAAAAACCTTTCAACAGTACATAGGCTACTTGCACTTTTATGCTCCTTCCCACTCGTGAAATGAATGTACTCAGTTTCATTGAGTGCTCATCAGAGTCTGTGTATACAGTCTGCCTTTGACCCTTTATTGTAACTCAGCAAAATACCCTGTGCCGTTCTACATACTGCAGAAGTTAAAGTTCAGAGAGTGCAGCTGATCAGGGACCATTTATAGGAGCATGGGAATAGAGTGGACTGTGGTCTTTCACTTCTCCCTGGGTTTCTACTGTTGATTGCGCACTAAATGCAAGTGCACTTGAAATGGTGATGAAGGACTAAGAGTACTTGAATCCCCCATGGAGCTACTTTTAGCAGTGATGCAGTGGCCAATTACTTCTGTCTCTGAGTCCTCATGTAGACTGTGGAGTAACCACAACAACAGCACAAAACACTCAGCTGTGGACCAAATCTTTAGAAAAGATGAATTACATTAGGTCTATCGGTTTAATCTAGAGAAAACTAACTAGAACTTTTATGGGAAATCTAGTCAAGTTATGCTTCACAGTGGAGAATACGGACTGCCTCAGGTCTAGTCAAAGATCAGCGTGTAAAACGTGTTTACTCAGCATTACAAACAAACAATTAAAGGACTGATTATTTGCCGAAACACTGTAAGTGGGTGCTATTTAGGTTCTTCAGTTGTCACAGCACAATGATTAATTGGTTTGTTTTTTTACAACTTAATAGGCCGTAAAAGTTTATTTTTCCCTTTAAATATATGCGAATTTAGACAAAGTATTTAACCAGGCTAATTCTCCTACCTGTTTTTGTCCTGTAGTTTAGTAATCTCTGAAGTCTGCATCAAAAGCTCCTTTTCAAGTTTGTTTGTAGACAATGAGTTTTCCAACAACTGGATTTCAATTCGAGATGTCTGATTCATGACCTACAAAACATTTTTTAAATAATGTCTTTAAACAATATTGTCAACATTTAATCAAACTTGTTTTCAGTTATTAAATGTGAAGGCTCAAAATAGTAAAATTGCTATTTGTTATGTGTATTTCTGTGAAAAATATAAAATTTGCAAAAGCATGAACTTATTGTGATGCATGAACTAATGCAGTTCAGCATATCATGAGTGAGAGTGACATTAATGTTCAATACCACACTAGCTTCTGCAACAGTTAGATCTAATAACTGTGAGGAATAATAAGGCAAAACAATCTCATATTTGGCTTATTTTTTATTTGGCTTGAAATATAAACATCCAGGCTAGTGGGTTTGAATAACAATAAATGTTCCTTTGATTGACATATTACTAACACACACCATCTCTCATTACCTTTGCCTCTACAACATTCAGCTTCAGAGTTTGCTCTGCTGTTTTGGTCAACAAATTGGTTCCGATCTCCAACATGGTGGCAGTTTGGTTATGGACAGCATCTGCATGGATCTGAACAATCTCTGTTTTGATGTTCTCCTGAATATAATTTTCTAGCTGGTGATAAAAAGAAAAAGATGGGAACAGGGATCAGTTAATCACTGTAATCATGAAAAATAAGGATGTGGTGGTGAGAGTGTGTGTGTGCGTGTGTGAGTAACTGACTTTCATGCAAAGTCAGTATGAAATGTTTATCAAAGCCTGATGGCTTTTCAGTGCTCCTGTCATACTGTCACATGTGCTGTCACCCACTCTGGGTCCATCTGGTATTTGTCTATATTTAAAATCACCCTATTAAATGTTGTATTTGCATTCATAAATAGATTCATGTTGTGTTTGTGCTCACAGACTTGGCCCTCTACATGGCCCACTCATCTTTGTTGAGACATACTTGGTCCCATCACAGACACTGCGTCAGCTTTTGTTCATTGTTTCCTCTGAAACCACATCATTACTAAATATACTGTCTGCTCATTACTCTGCTTGTCGATTAGCTGTTGCAGCTGACTGATTAAAGTGAAAGAAACGTCAGTCATTCATGAGTATTTCCCTAGCCGTGGATGAAAAATGTCACAGGGCTGGAAAACATGGTGGTTGGCACTATTTCTGCCTTATAACTAACATTACTCAGAATGCTGCTTTTTCAGCGACATCGCCTCACTAATAAACTAAATTTCTCTGACAAGACCATAGAGAAAATCGTTCCAGCGTTTTCAGCTATGTTGACGTGTTGGAAATCATTTGTTTGTTATTATACATGAGCTTGTTCCTTGCCTGAGTGACCTTCTGTCCTTGGGAATCAATCTGGTGTCAGCCAAGGTGCAGCGCAGTGACCCGGCAGGTCCTTGTGTACTCTAAATTCAGCAAAAGTAAATATGCCATCCTCAGGATATAAAAACACTAAGAGGGGGCTAGAAGGAGATAAATTTATCAGAGTTGAAATAAACACAAGACTCCTAGGGGGCTTCTGCCCTCCTGATGTGGTTAGCAGGGAGTCGGAGCAGCAGCCCTCTGAAGTAGAGACTGTACAGTACATCAGCTTCACTGTGCCGCCTGACGTCAGGCCACACCATGGAGCACTGTTCCCAACATCCTTCATCCACCTCACAGAATTGTGAAGCTGGCTGATGGTTGGCTTGTAAAAATTAATTGTTACAAACAAGACGCAAAAAGAGAGAGAGTGAGAGAGAAAAAAAAGTTGGCCCCCTCCAGTCATTGTGTGCCTTGACCAGTTAATTGACCCGAGCTTCCTGCCTTTGGATTAAAATTACACAAGACATGCCCATATTAAGAGCTTGAGAACCCAAATAGGCCGTCGGAAAGGGCCTGCTCCAATGCTCCTAACTTAAAACAGATGTCCTTTTTCAGTGTGATCGCCATGCCCCTGACAGGAACGGGATGTGGAGAATGAGGAATAGTGTAAATCGGACATGTGCTCGTTTAACGAGGCGCCTCTTAACAAGTCAACTCCGCGGACAATACCTGGGAGATTAGGTAAAATGGGGGTCATGCTTAAGTCTTGTCACCTGGTCTTAATGGGGTGTTTTAAAACAGTCCATCATTGTGGAAGTGATGTACGACCCATGTTAAACACAGTCAGTCAAGTAGATGCCTCTGTTAGAAAGCAGGCAGCTAATCCCAGTGATTGGCTAAACTAGTTCTATGCGGATCAACCTTTTCACTCTACACTGAACAGAACAATCTTGTACCTCTCCCAAGGGCCTGACTCCTATTCACTGTAGCTGTTAGTACTAAAACAGCTTTAATCCTTTCCCCACTGTGGCCAGTGACAGTTCTAGACATGCATGGAGTAGTTTACCGCCTCAGGTCGGCACAGGCTCCTTCTTGGGTACGTGGGATTTTTGTGTTAATCTGTGGAGGCTGACCTTCTCGTTTCCTAATGATCTCAAAGTTTCCTTAAATCACTATGCAATCAGCAGGGGAACAAGAACATTGTAACGTTGCAAACCTTTGCTTGATTGAAAAGTGCAAGCCATGTAGGTTTGGTCCTGTTTTACATCATAGCTCTGAGGTAAAAGTTTAGTCAAAACACGGAAACGATTAACAGCAGTTAGGATATTGATCATTCCAAGAGGTGTGTGTACATGCAGTGCAACAGGGGCTGCAGTTTTCCTCCAGCTGAGATAAGCCTCTGTGCACTGGCTCAGGACAAACAATAATCACCAAAGTTGATCTTCTGTTTTTCTTTTGATTAGATGATGGGTCAAGTACAGCCAGATCTGATTATATCAAACAATGCTTCTACTGTGCACCCAGTATTTGTACCTGCCTGGGCTTGTTGGCTCCAATGGCTTGGGAAACAGCATATTTTAAAGACACTTGTTGGTCCACAGAATACAAGTAAGTGCAATAATTATGATTGTAAGGATGTGACAAATTGGAATATTTTAAAAAGTAGCCTAGGGCAAAAATTACAGGGTCAAAAGTAAAAATAGAGCCCATTTAAAATATGTAGACTATCCTGACATGTGCACTGATTTGTAACCTAACCTTTATTTATTCACCTGTCAATCTGTGCAAAGACAGTCCCCATAACGTCCAGCCGAATGATTATTTGCAGATTATTTGCAACTTTGTCCTTTTAGTTTCCTTTGCTCAGTACATTTTTCTGATTAAATTCAACAAAACATGAATAGTGGCCACACTTCACAGTGAGATCTCCCTTGGTAAGAACAGGAAGAATGTTCTTCCTGAAGAATTACTTCAGGTCAATATTTGGTTGAGGAAGTCATGATTTCACTGTACACTAACTAATGTGTCGATCAAACTGCACAGATATGAGCAGTACTTCAGGAGACCTTGTAATAAGTTTAATGTATAGTGACTTTTTTCCTTTTTGCACCTAGGAAATTGGATATTACTTGCTGATTACCATTGCCGGAATTGGCTTAAAGAACTTTGGGCTGTCTGAAAATAGTTTCAGCACCGTATTCTAGAACAATCACATCAAATTAACCGTTGCAGTGTGGATGACTTGTAATGGAGAAATGGTTTCCTCTGTTTGGGTGGTGCAGGATGCAGAGGGAGTATTTGTTTTAGTACCTTCAGTACTTCAAACACAAAACTGTAAATCTGGCAGGACAGGACGAAGCCTTGGAGTCAGATTCTCAGTCAAACGGATATTTATGTAGGCCTATATATTTTTATTGCTGTATCTACAGGTGTTAGCTGGTGTAACTGTGTGGCTGCTTGTAGTAGTGAAGTGTCGCTTTGGGGGTGATGGAAAATGTTCAGTTTGTGCAAACATGGTCAAGTAGAGTCGCTACGCTACTCTTGCTTCATTATGGAATTGCACAACTTGTCACAATTTAAAATCACATCTTGGCTCCAATGTATTGCAGAGCTGCAAATGTTTATCCAAGAGAGATGGTCCTCCTTCAAATATTACTTGAAATTGGAAATGATAAAAAATGTATCTGTAAATATTATAGTTATATGCACATAGCTGTTTATAAAACAGCGCATAGTTTTTACTGTGACTAACATAGTTGAGAGTGTTCTCTTCATCCTTTGTGCAAAAGGCATGTCTAAATTTACTTAGGTGTGGGAGTGGGAACTATGATAAGTGGGCAGGCAATTTAATTTTAGCCCTGGGTGTGAGGCTATTTGAACACAGTTGGAGCCCCACCACCCACCCCTTCACAAAAAAAAAAAAAAACTGACCAAACATTGATCTGCTATGAAGACAGGGAGAGTCAGTATAAAGCAAAGGGCCATAGCTCAAAGGACTCACAAATGTTTCAACTGTGTCCCCCCACCCCCCTCCAGTGAGCTGTGTGTACAAGCATCTGCACATTGTCCTCTTTTTCCTGTTTCTTTACCTTCGATTAAATAATTACTTCCACTGTGTGCTGTGCGTCCTCTGCCGAATCAGACCCTTAGTACTTTTCCCCGGAGTCTGCGGGAGGGTCAGGGAGGTTGCCAAACCCCCGCGATCGAGCCGCAACAAACATCTCACTCATCCAGGCCCAAATCAGGACCAGATGGGCAAAGTCAACAACGGGCACTGTCGACAAGCTAAAGGTCTCGTTTAAAGTCCCTTCTCAGGCTAGCATATTTATTTGTTCGCTTGCCTTCCCCGGTGCCCGCTATTTCTCTGCCTCGTGTCAAAAGACCAACGCAATAACGCATCAGTCTTTTACACAAGCATCGCCGCTAGGAGGGAACCATGGCCCTGCGTCATCGGTCTGATACGCTTTTCTGGTTGCTTTCGGGGGGGGGGGGGCTATGTACAATTTCTTCTGAATTGAAAATTAATAGTGCATTTCATCACAACAGTGATGGTGATGGTTGGATGGGAAAGGTATTGTTTACCCTGGCACTGTGCCACTGCTCCACAAGGCTTAGTCATAGTTGGGTGCCCATAGTAGAGTGAAGGAATAACAAGCATACTGTAGGTGTACTGCTTACAGCTGCAACCCTTCCAAAAACAACAACAAAACATTACGTTTACTTTTGTTTTCTAGCATGACCATACTAGCATGACAAACTCCAGATCCATCTGTCTATTGTCATAAAATCCTCTGGATAAATGCAACTCTTTCTTACTCAGCTTAGCATGTGCAGCCATGTAAGTCCTTAACAAGTCTCTGTTTGTGGTCAACCCCTGCCTAATGGCCTATGGAGAGCATGGTTTCAGATGAGCATGCTCGATGCCCCCAGAACATCTTCCCACAGAAGCAAAGTGATTAACGCACTCCCATAAATAACAGTGCAAGCACTCATCAGGGGAAAGCACACATCGCCGCCCACAAAGCCCTGTCCCCGTCAATTAAAGCCGGTGATGGGTGCGCTATGGAAGAACTACCTGTGGTGTCCATGCCCACCACCCTTCGCCATGGCAGGCCAGGAAGAGAGCGATGGACAAACCAAAAAAAAAAAAAAGAGTGAGAGAGGTTATTTTGTCAGGGGCAATAAAAAGGGAATGCTGAGCCCCGTCATGGCTAAGGAACCTGGCGAGGCGCCAGAGGGTAAAAAGGGGACCCTTGGGGATTTTTCCTTTTTTTTCCCTCTGTGTGTGCACAGCCTGGATCTTCTCCAGCTCACAGAGAGCCACATACTCCACCAATCTCTTCACCTCCCTCCCAAACGGCCTGCCTCCCAATCTCTCCAGCGTTCTCCATTGCCAGGTCCTTCCCATCTGGTCTCGCTACAGTATTGCTATGGCTACGGAGAGTTCCAGCGCTTTACGAACCAATATAGATAACGGTGAACGTTTCCTTCTAAACATGATAAAAGAAACAGATCTGTAAAGGAGTCGTTTCGATGATAACCCAAGTCCATTTGTCTAGAGAAAAACTCTCTGTTATGGAAAAGAAATGTATCACTCTTGACTTCTGTGTGATCATATTCCTGCAGCTCCGTGTGATATGAGCCGATATGTTATAAGTAGATGAATACGTCTGCGATGAGGAGCTATCCCATTGAAACCATATGGCCACAGCTGCTGCTGCTGGTGGCGGCGGCGGCAGCAGTATCGGGGTGAAACATTCATTCTGTGGACATGTTGTGGAAAGGTCCCCTGGTGCGCGCTCCACTGGAAGCAGCCTTGTTTCCTCGGAGCCGAATTTGTTAATGAGCCAAGGGCTGCTGTGGACTTTGTTTCGTCCGCCAGCGCTGTGATTATGAAGGTTATTCAGACTAAATTGCCGTTGCTGATGGCTTTATCATCTGCAAAACTCCCTCTGTGTTGGGCTGCCTTCAAAGTCAAAGATTGCTCAACAAGACATATGGGAGGACATGAAAACAAATACAAAATCCAGAGCATAGCCCCCTGCTTACATAATGCATTCTCTGATTTCATCAAAAGGGGATGTATACACAATACAGAATGACTTGTGAATATGACCTGCATGGATAATAGTGTCACTATCAGTAAAAAGTACTGTAACTCATCACTCTCCGAACATGGGCTGCACTCGCTGACACTTTATGGATTGTTTATAGATGGCAGTTTAATATTTTATAGTTGTTATGGCATACCTTCAAGTCAGTGTACTTTTGAGGTAGCTGTTGTCATGAATGATACAGTTCATACTTTATCTTCACTACTTGATTATGTTTTCTGTGAATTTGTTCATGACACATAACTCACTATGACAAATGTTAGTTTGATGCATGTATAATTGGAGAATGTGTTGGGTAACTCAATGGTGTGCTATTGCATCCTGGATCTGACAAACCACCTTCTTCACATGCCTTTGGACTGTTGTGCTAAAGGATCACATGAACACCCAGCAGATTTCTTTCCTGTGTGTGTGTGTGTTTGATTTATACTCCACCTCAAATATCTTCAACATGTGTCTCATGATGATTGATGGTGAAATCATATCACTAGCAATTAGTATTTAGAAGGACACAGGACTTTAGGCTCATGGATTTGCAATTCAATCTGTCGATTAATCCCTTATCTTATGCATATCAGAGGTGCAAATGGTGCAAATTGCTCAAATTTATATTTGCATTTAAATGATTGCTGTTTAGAGAGTTGACCTGAATCACAGTTTATCAGATCTATTTTTCTCTCAGTTCATCTTTTCTAGTGGTCCTGTACCATATCGTGTCCTACAGTATACATGGTACTGTACACAGTCAGTCTAAGCCTAGTGCACTTCCTCTGCACAGTGTGCATTGCCTATGGGGATTACAGTCACTGCTGACATTAGCGTCATGTCAGTGCTGTGCCTGTGCTATCAAGAAATTCCCAGTGTTGATGTCTTGGCCTCTTCAAGTGCACTGATGGAAATCAATCTGAGGATACTGGGGTCATCATTACACATAGGATCACAGGACACTCACTGTGTTGTTCCAAAACGCCCCCAAAGTGGAACATAAATACTGAAAATGAAAATCAAAATGAGTCTTTTGTTCTTAGCGTTTCATAATTGCTTTGAGGTGAAGGTTTAAGACCATATTTGATTGAGCCAGATTCCTCCATTAATTACCATTATCAAAGTTACAGTTCAGCTGGAAGTAAACCATGTTTACTTTGCAATTCAAATCTCGCTGCGACCAATCTCTGTTTGACTGCTGACCCCGCGCATAGGGAAAGTGCAGATGTAGAGCGAGGGCTAAGATTCCTCTCCCAAGCTAAGATAAACAAACAATCCCCAGCTAATGGACACTGCCGGGGATAATCCCGCACAGGGACAGGGCGGAAGGCAGACTACCGAGCTCAAAGCACAAAGTGAAGCCCTTGCTGCACTTTGCACATGTTCAGCTGCAGAACTTACAAGTTCATTTCATTTCCCTTATCAAAAGGTTTTAGTGGTTTCTTCGGACTACCTACAGTAGTAAGAGCACCTACAGCATGAACAGTGCTTTTGGCTTAGGTTACTGCTTCGTAACTGGGATAGAAGGCTGCATTCTTGGCATGAAAATATGGGAAGAACATCATTTTGCCGTTGGAAAAAGCTTGGTGTTTGATATGTTGTTTTGTTTGAGATTTTACATCACCATTCAGACAGTTTTAACCTAGGGCAAGGTTATATTGGCAAGTTAGTTGTTTCTTTTACACAGGTTTCCTCTGTTCTTGGACTTTGTTGGTGGCAATTATTCCAATATATTCACCTATAAAAGTCATCCGACAATGAAATGTTGGATATAAGTCCAGTCTAAAGACATTCAGCGCAGTGTCCTTCACCTTTTCAGACATTCATCATGTAGACATAAAGTGCAATAAGGTAACGCTAAACTGAATTTCCCATGTCCAGCAATGGGGCCAAACACTTGGGAGTGTTTTTATACAATAATTATCACTGATTATCATTTTCCGAGGCAATTGGACCAAATAGTAAGAATAAAACACATTGTAATCAGAATTTAGTAAAAATGTAGTAGGCAGATGTAATGCAATTCAAGTTCAAATTAGCGTCATTATTGGTTCTGCATGTTTTATCAGCTGGGTTTATTTTCACTTGGGTAAAGTTCACTTATGCAATTTGCTTACCTAGCAGACATAGCAGCCTTGCAGACAGCCAATATCCTGCAGGAGGAGTAGGCTTCTAAGTGTGTGTACTGTACTGTAGGTGAGGTTTCAGAATGGAATAGAATATCATATTATATTCAGTATATCCATATAAGATTTTTAGGCATGCAGGGTAAAGGACATATACTGTATGTAGTTCTCATGTAATAATTTTCATTTTGAGTCATCTTCAGTGCAGCTTTGAATTTACTTGCATTGTGCATGATGCTACAGGAAAGTTGGGCAGGGAGGGCCTAAGCTATTTTGCATGCTAACGTCAGTGTATGGAGAACACAAATCAGTGTGGGTGCTTTTGAGATAATGCGTGTGTGCGTGTGCGCGTGCATGCGCGTGTGTATGTGTGTACATGATTGCATCTGAAACTATTTCCCATGCTACCATTTACCCCATTCGTCCCCCAATTGTTCTTAGCTTGCTCAAATGTTATTTTGCAAATAATGTGATGTTACAGTATACTGTTCTTTAATCTTTGGCAACACTGTATTTTAACCGTCATGCTAATAAAGCAACTTTGAATTGAAAATTGAATTGAATTAATGTCAGTGCCATTATTTCTTTACATTCTGTTCATCTATAGGTCATTTTTGAATTTTAGATTTTTCATCTTCTGTAAAAGTAATAGGTCTATACATAGCTCCCTTAAAGGTACACTATGCAATGTTTATAGGTTAATATCAGCTTCATAGTCACTTGAGGGTTAAATAGATAAGTCCGATTGAGGGCTATTTCGCCGCCGTCAACCCCTTCCTACCAGGTTTACCACATATGCAATGTGAAATGACTCGCCCCGCGCCCATAGGGCAAAGCGAAACTAAAACCAAAATGAAGCTGAAAACACGTTTATTACCTTATTAGTCAACGTAACACCACTTGGTTTGTATGCTTTGGTCTGAAGAGTAATCCACATGAATTGGTGAGAATTTACAATCTTGATGCTATATTTTAAATAATTCGCCACCTGTAGGGGGGAGGCTTGCATAGTGTGCCTTAATGGGAGAAGTCCAAAGTAAATCAACACAGCCAGTTCCTTGAGGTCATTGGAAAAAATAGGCAGAATAGTTAACTGGCAGCTAACATTAACTGAAAGGGGCACAGAAACTCACTCTCAGTTTTATGTTCTTATGTCCCCTCCAGTTCATGTCAGCTGCCTCTTTGTTTTTCAGTCTATGTTGTCAAATTGTTTTGTTCTTTTTCCAACAGACAGCAATTAGTGACCTCAAACAACAGAGATTGAATCACCCCGGATTTCTAATAGTAAAGGAGAGGTTTGGTGTAAATTAATCAATAGCTCTGTTGTTTGAGGTCACCAAGTGCTGTCAGTTAGCCTGACAAGCCAGCCTAAAATGTGTAGTCTGGGGTCAGTCCATAGACCGGGTTCATCTAGCGGCGAAAAAAAAAAGCTCAAGTCTAACTCCTCAAAAATCAATATGCAAAAATGCCTATTCAAATGATCGCTATTCCTTGGCCACTGTTGACAGCCTTATTGCTAAGTCCGCCCAACACCACTCCACAAAGATAGAGTGTTTTGGAGGCTCCATCCAACTGTTGGACAGAGCTTATGGTGCGGCGTTTTTGCCCGCTAAGCAAAAAATATGCTAGGGTGCGTCTAGATTTCTAGGCTAGCTTTCAGTAGGAAAAAGTAGCAAAAAAAAATTGATACCGCATAGACCTAGGCTTAGGGTTAATCAAATTGCATAAAATTTACATAAAATTTATAAAATTACATGACAAACTCCCTATGAAGACATAGTTACACGTAATTGTCCTCTTAACAAAGACATATATTATTGTGGACATGATATTTTCACAAATAGTTCTGCACTCCTTACAGCACCCAAAGGCTGCTTGTGAGTTGCGGGGCCAGGTGTGACTTCCTTGCACATCCTGACAAGAGTAAACCAGCGAGTGCCTGGAGAGTGCCTGTTCAGTAGGCTAACAGGGCTTTTGTGCTAGTAAAGCCTGCTCCATATCTGCACTAAAAGGGCTCGCCTTTCCCTTAAACATATCCCAAACTTGACCATGTCACCTCTGACTTTTCAGTTTTCTCCTGGGTACGCCCTGCAACTTGGAGCTATGTAGCTTAATAATCTAGAAGTACCCTAGCATTAGCATATAGTTTTGCTCAGCTGGTACATCTTGTTACTGTATGCACCATAGCCTCAGCAGGTCTTCCAGGTTTTGCTGGACCAATCGGTCTGCTGTACACATTTTGATGTTATAGTCTGGCTTGTCAGGCTATACGAGTTATAAGATTACAGCACAAGAAGTCATCTGATTATTGAAGAGTTAAATCTGCTACATTTGTTTGTTCTTTCTATGACTTGCTGAAAAGTGTGGTAACTCAATTTGAGCTATTTGTCTAAATTCCCTGAATCAGGCGATACTTGTTGAAAATGTGTGAAGAGGCTTATGTGACTAGAATTCCCCTCAGTCATGCTGTGTGTGAATACAGAGCCTCTGCTCTTTGCAGTCTATGACTCCGGTGAGTGCAGTAATGACCGCTTATTAAACTCCGAAGAGAGGGCGGGTATGGAGTCAACAGATGATGTTAGCATGATATATGCTTTCCGTCTGAAAACAGCCTTCTCAATATTCACAGCCTTGTGAAAACAACCCTTTTGAATCAATATCATGCTTTATTTCATGAATCTAATGTGCCGTTAGAGGCTTTGGCAGATGTTTCCAGAGCTAGATATTTCCTGGCCCTCCCCACTTGTTATCAAATTTGTCCATTCGCTTTAGTAGGAGTCGATGCAGTCATTTGTTACCGTGTTAACTGCCCATGACATTTTTTATTTGCAAGTAGGAGAAATGATGGAAATTTATTACTGGAAAATTAGTCAACTCACAAGGGTATCCACTGAATACAGTCTGTTCGGACAGAGTGAACATTTAAAGCTGCTCAGTATCCCCCCTCCCCCCCTTGTACCACACAGCTCGTTAACACTAACCTGTTATAGAGAGGCAGAAAAATACGGCCTGCTTGTGTGTTTAAGTTGCAGCTACTGTGCAAATTACCCCTAATTCTCTTGGGGGTAAACTTGCTGTTGATCAAACCCTGATATGCATCTCTGACCACTCACGGAATGTCAGCATTGCCATCAAAGGCTCTGAGCAGTGTTTGAACTTTGGCTCGCCTATCTTGAACTGGCCATAATCGGGAGAGGCCGCTGGAAAGAGTGGGAGGCTGAGACATAAGACTGACCTCAAACAGCTGCTCTGTCTTACTGAGAGGGATCTCTTCTCTGTATGCTCTCTAGACATACCTCACAGTTTTACAAATCTTTTATACCCATTGACAAAGGCGTCCTCGTCATCCAAGACTTCCTCATGCAATTCATAACCCCAAAGTCAAGGACATTTCCATTAATTCAGATTTAATCCAATGTTATGTCAGTGACAAAGACCATATGTTACAAATTGGAACTATGTAACATTTCCATACCACGCTACAAGACATGCTATCTAAAGCGCTATTTAGCTTAAGTCCTATACAATTACTGAGACTACAGGCTTGATTAAAAGCGCTATTTACCTTAGGTCCCATACAATTACTGAGATGGGCACCAGATTACAGGCTTGATTAAACAATATATATGGCATCAGATCATATTTTGTTGTGCTTGCGTCTAACTGCCACAGAATACACTTGCTCTGTCCTCAGGAATTCCGATACGATGCAGATATACGGTTTCCTCATTAGTGTCCAAGGTTCTGTACATGGTCACTATTTTTGTGGAAAATAACTTGTCACTTGTTGACTGTATTGTAATTATCAGCATTGTGTTTATCATATAGTCTGGAAGATAACCATGAATATCGCACATTACTGTAAGACAACCTTTGGGGTTCACACTGGCAAAATCGCAGAATAAATAATAAAGTCTGATGACAAACCAGACTGCATGTAAACACAGACTGACCGCTCCGTAAATATGATCTTATCAAAACTAGGAATTGTTTTGTTTTAAGGCTGCATTACTCGGGGGGCCGAATTAGATCATTGCATTACCTTCGGCGATTAGCGCCAGCATTCCCTTTTCTGTACAGTCCCTTTATTTGTCCGGAGTTGTTGTTATGTTTAGCTGCTGCTATTAGCTGTTGTATATATACTGTATATATATATTTAAAGCGCGTTCTATTCAGAGGCTGAGACAAAAGGGGATTTTCAATTAAAGGTAATATTAGGGAACCCAGGGACGCTCTTATCTGTGTGTGGGAGGCAGCCTCAGATAGCCCGCTCCAATGTTGACTGATGTCAGTGTAGGCGACAACTCAGGGTCTGCGGCCCCTGTCAGTATCGCGGTCTTTGGCTTTTCAGAGACACTTCCTCAAGAATGATAAACACGAGCGAGATGTTTATTTAACAAACCCAAGCCCGATCCACTGATCTGGGCCAGTTCAGAGCACAGAAGACCCATCAGCCCCCCTGGGTGGACGAGCAGCCTTAAGCCTGGCCAGGGTCCTGCTGCGACACTGCCTGGCCTTCAGAATGAGAGCATCAAGAGTTCAAAAAGGAAGTTGAAGACCCTTTTCTTCGTTGTTATTATTCTTTTAAATCATGTCTCTGACCCGGCCTTGTGTGCAGGCCATGAATAATTCTGTCCCCCTCCTTTCAGATGTCCTCCCGATTTTAGGCGCCCATTTCCATGTCTGTCTTCCTTTCCAACTGATTTCTGTGCACTTGAACAAGGTGGCAAGCATCCCATGTTGGTCATGCTCCCGCTCTCTGCATTCCCCCCACTCAGCCAACGGTGGCTTTGGTTCCTAGGCCTTTTCCTTCCTACTCTCATTTTCTCCCCGTTTCTCAAGATCACTTCTCCAACATACTTCTCCTCTCTCCCAGAAGGGTCTACTATTTATTTTGAGCTCTGGACCAGCATTCTTGACAGCAGTATGTGGCTGGCTGGCTGCGTTGATGGAGTTTTTGATGTCTTTCCCCGCAAAGATTGTTTGACTGATAAACGTGTAATCCGCCCGGGTTATTGTGGAGTTTGAGGGAAGCCCATTACGAGGGCCTTTACGAGGCAATAAAAGACACTGAAAAGGCACCCCGTTCCCTGTAAAGTCCACTGCCGTTAGCCCTGCCATTCCCAGGATCTCCACCCTTCCCCACCATCACCAACTCCCCGAAATCCCCAAAGATAAATGAAATGAGCAATAACCTGGAGACAGAATCCATTAACAGGGACTTCAGGGACTATTTAGTGGGCTGTTGCATTAGTAGAAACACCCCATATTAAAACAATCTCTCCAACAAGGATTGGTATTTTGTCTTTGGCTTTTACAGTGCAATTATTAAGGAGAACCTCTCAAGAAGTCTGAATTCCCAATTATTTATGTTTTTATTGTGCATCTGTAGCTCGTTGATAATGAGTGCTGATTGCTACTGCCATTAACCATTATTACACTTCTATTTAAGCAATTGGAGGAGTACTCACATGTCAAGTGCCAAGCTTGTTCAGTAATGGCATGTTAATACTTATGACCCGTGCTGGCCAAATGAGACACATGCTGAAACCTGCAGGTCTGACCACGTGATAAAAGAAGGAGTCAAGAATGAGAATGTGGTCATTCCACTGCACACATTTCAGTGATTTCTGTCTCAGCAATGTCTGAAAATACAGCGAAAGATATTTCAAAATATTTTAGATAATGCTAAAAAAAAATGACCTGTTGAGACAGCCTTGGAAGATGAAAGATTTCTGCCTAGTGCGATGCCTCATCTTGGTGGCACATAACAGGAAATTCTTTCATCTCTGAATTTGAAAGAATACTCCATACTTCTCCTACAAAAATAAGCAAAAAGTTCTCGTGGCTTCTTAAGAATTTCTTTCCCCCCTCTGCTCATCTCTCACTCACTTCTTCTATCCCTCATTCTCCCCACCCCACCCCACCCCACCCCCCCTGCCCCGCCAGTCTGCCTCTTTAATGATGAAGGAGTAAAAGGAGCTGATCAGTATTCACTGTAGCATGTGGTTTCCACTGGATATCAGGTTAAGAGCCCTCCAACACTTCAAAGGCAGAGTCCACTGCATCCTTGCCAGACAATGGCTTCATTTAGACTCAGCCATTTGGCATGAAACTAAACAGCACCCCCCACCCTACCCCACCGTTAAGTGTTTCTTTGGTGTTTGTGTTTCCAGGCATGTGGTTGGAGGCTTTCACTGTTTTCTTTTTAATCCAAAAAAAGAGAAAACAGCAGTTAACTACATCATCCAGGTTTGGAGAGGGTTCAACTTTCTATTTATGTCCAAAGAAATAAAGACTTTAGATATTGACATTTTTGAAATGCCAAAAACACCCCCTGTACTGCACACCAGAACGTTTAACAAGATTACTGCTCTCTGAATCTGGATCTGTGTAAACGAAATGATCTTTCTTATCTCTGTCTGACCCCCTCTTGAGACTGCAGAGCAGGAGGTCAGTCACCTCCTTCCTGTCGAGGTGTGGCATTCTTGAGCTCGCCACTTGACCTGCTGCCTTTTATCGACGTGGGTGGCGCGTGCACAGCACAACGCACATGTGCACACTGAAGGCTGAATACACATCTATGCATTGAACACTCTTATCTGTTCAAAAATTGCACACTGAATTTAGCACTGTCTCCATTCAATGCTTCAATCACAAGATGCTTGCAACTGTTCAGGATGTTTGCAAATGTTCAAAATACAGAAAAAAGGTCAAGTTTTACATCCAGAGCTAAAATCCCTATTTGAAATAGTAAACATTCGTTTGGGGAATAAACGCCAGCAGAGAGAAATTTTGTATTATTTGGCAAAATTCTTATTATTTTTTTAATAGTGTAGAGGTCGTCAGACACTTAGCACCTTGTGAAATCTCATCAAATCACTTTCTTTCCCCTCTCTCTCCCCATAAAAAAGAATATGTAACACAACAAATCTTTGACATGTGACTGTTTTGACAGTTCACAGACCATTTAAGTGTCTTTCCCCCCTTCAACATTCAACAGATGTCTTGGTCCTAGTTGTGCATGAAGTATTTACAACTGCAAGCAACAAGTTCATGCCGCGCGTGTTGAGCACAGCAAAAGTGGAGAGTGCTGTACATGCAATTGTTCTGAGTAAACATTTATACATGATTATATCAACAGGGCAGTAACAGGCCACCCACGCACAATAACGGCATCAGTATTTTCAAAATGGAATGGGCTGATGAAAGCATGTTGAATCTTACCTTCTGCAGCCACTGTGTGTTGTTGACCATGGCCGTCTCCAGGTGTTGCAGCTTCTGGGTGGACAGGTTGCTCTCGGCCGGCGGCGGAGCATCCCGCTGCAATACGTTCACGCCGCCATATTGGTCCCCCGGCGTCACCTGGCAACCCTCCACCTCGGGTAGGATGAAGGTGTAACTGCACTGGCCCTGCTGGACGCGGTGGAGCTTGCGCCGCCGCTCTCCACCTCCTCCTCCTCCTCCTCCTCCTCCCCCGCCATTGCGCCTGTGACCTCCTCCTCCTCCTCCACCTCCGCCTCCGCCTCCGCCACCTGCTCCCCTCTCTCCTGCGGCAGCCACCACCACGCCGGCCGTCACGGTCACCGCCAACACCAGTCCCCACTCGAGCAGCACTAGTCTCATACCGTCCACCAAACCACCCGTGTGCGTGTGTGTGTGTGTGTGTGTGCGTGTGTGTGTGTGTGTGTGTCTGTGTGCGCGCGCTTGTGTGGGTCGTAGCACTGCCTACACACTCACCCCCTCACGATGATGATGGTGATGCTGCTGCTCATGTCTCCAGAAATGAAGATGCTCTTTTTTCTGTTTTTTTTTTTTTTTTTTTTTGCTCCAAGTTCAAAGTCTTTTTTGGATCCTTTTTTCGAAATTTATTGTTGAAAGCCTTAAAAATTGTTTTCACTGTCAGTTAAGTTGCTCTCACTCTTAGGAGAGTAAAATGTTTCCCCTGTAGGGTCCCGTTTCCTCTCAACTCTCCATGGCCCCCACTGCTACGTGAGAGAGCAAGATGCAAGCACTGACCCCTGCGAAGCCAAGACAGAGACAGACAGACAGAGAGACACAGACACACACAGAGAGCTTCTCCAAATGAATCTCGAAATTCTCTGTCTCCACAAATGTCAAAAAACAAAGGTGTACAGACGGAAGAGAGAGAGAGAAGAGGAAGAGGTAAGAGAGAAGAAGAGAGAGAAAGGGAGAAATGTTTCCTGGCTATCCGTCTGCAGTGGCTCGAGTTTCAGAAGTGACCACAGTGAAACTGTTCTGCCCTCTTATCTGGGGGCTGGGGGGAGGGAGAGGGGGAGGGGGGGGGGGTGGGGGGTTGAGGAGCAGAAGGACGGGAGGAGGAGGAGGAGGAGAAGGAGGATGGGGAGGGGGAATCTAAGGGGAGTCTGAGGGAGGTCTGTTAGCACACTCCGTCTCACGTCTCCTCCTATCTCACCCCCTTCCCCGCACTCTGCTACAGTTCAGATAATGTTTCATGGCACGTCTGTTGGCCGGTGTCTCCCTCCCTCCCTCCTCCCTGCCTGCCTGCCTCCTCCTCCTCACCGACGCACTGGGCTGACACATACAGGCTTGTGCTGCTGCTGCTGCTGCTGTGGTGGTGGTGGAGGTGGTGGTGAGGCTCAGACAGGCAAGCTATCACACAGACACATGGATGACACACACACACACACACACAGACAAATCGTGTCTGACATCGGACAGGAGCAGGGGTGTTCACGTGCCTTAGGAATGTGTCAGCTCTGTCCTAATTCTGAACCCACATGTTTGAAATTGAATTTCTCTGTTCACAGAATTTAATTAAACTCACATTGATGATCAGCTTTGCTCACTGCAACTGCAAGGATATGCAACAACAGGGATACAGTAGAGGATTGGTACATGTATGCTTCTGAATCTAACTTGGAGCTTCATATCCCAAACAGAATCAACTTTTGAAAGACTTCAAGGCTTCAAACTATTTCATACTAAATGAACTACACGTATATAAACAAAAATGAAGTGTATGAGAGTATATTCCTATAGCATACATACAGTACTGTTCATATGCACTTGATCGTGCCATGTGAAATGTATTAGCGTTTCTGTGGAACTATGTGAGCAGCCAATTTACTGTAGCTTTGTAGTCTACTATTATCCGTCAACCACAACATTAGAAACCACTTGAAGTAAATTTTCATACTAGGTCGGGAGTCTCTCTCTCTCTCTCTCTCTCTCTCTCTCCCGTTCTCGCTAATTCATTCCCCCTTATTCATGTGACTTCTTAATGCACTATGCCCCATGCCCATTTGTTTATTTTTACATAATGCTTATTTTCGGTTGGTTTGTGGCGAGGCTGCTCCCTTTGGAGGGGGGTGGTGGGGTCATACGCAGCAGCTCTTTGCCCTTGCTGAGATTATTCTCATGGGAATGTGAAGGGGAAGGCCAGTACACCAGAATTCTATTTTCACTTAAGTTCTGGAACCCTCATTCATTCCCCTCCCCCCTTCTACGCTTTTTGCAAGCAGAACTTTAAACTCTCACCTTTCCTATGGGAACATTAAGATATCATTTGATTCGGGGATGTTCTTCCTGCACACACACACACACACACACACACACACACACACACACACACACACACACACACACACACACACACAAAAGATA
>JASCQY010000232.1:12346283-12359674 GCA_030264315.1 Sardinella tawilis
TGTGTGTGTGTGTGTGACTGAGAGAGAGAGAGAGAGAGAGAGAGAGAGAGAGAGAGAAAATAAGGTAGTGTGTGTTTGTGCGTGTGTGTGTGTGTGTGTGTGTGAGAGAGAGTGAGTGGGTGAAAGAGAGCATTTGAGGAGGCTGAGCTGATAACTTGTCCACAAGAATTGATTTCTATCCGCTGGGGCATACCAATATTCTACCACCCCAACTGTTCAAAGGCCAGCCCTGCCTTAAGCCACTGTTTCCCATTTGTCAGGACATGCGTAAGAGATTGTGGAGACGCACTAACTTGGCATAACAAATGCCCAGTGCCAAACAAATGCGGGGCGATGCAGTGTTGTGAAGTTCACGGCTGGCTTTTTTCCCCTGCTTTTCCCTCTGTTCTCACGTTTTACATGCTTGCAATTACCACGTCGTTTAAAACACATCTGTAAACAGCAACAACGATATTTCTTTTCTTCTTTCACAAAACAAAAATGATTCCCTGCCCTTAGATCCAGAGTACAGTAAACCACAACATAGCAGGCCAATGGGGAGGACAGGCTGCTAGCGATCGGTGTTAGGGTGCCCCTTGGACAGCAGAGAGTGCCATTGTGCTGACAGCAAGATGGCCAGCCAGCCAGCCAGACTCAGCTGGCAAGGGCCCCAAGGAAGAAGAACTACAATATGGGTAGGAGAGAGAGAGAGAGAGAGAGAGAGAGAGAGACATAGAAAGAGAGAGAGAGACAGAGTGATAGATATATTGACAGAGTGAGTGGGAAAAAGAGAGAAAGACAGAAAGACAGACATATAAAGAGCAAGAGACAGAGAGAAAGAGTGAGAGAAAATGAGAGAGATAGAGAGAGTGAGTAAGAATAAGAGAGAGAGAGAGAGAGAGAGAGAGAGAGAGAGAGAGAGAGAGAGAGAGAGAGAGAGACAGAGACCACAGAAGCCCCATGTGGAGCATCAGTGTAGGACTAGGGCTTTAAGATGTGTTTAATTTACCAAAGCTGTAAAAGGAAACCATGGAAATGTCCTCCACCTGGACCCTGTAAACCAAGCGAAATCAGATCCATCTTAGCGCACAAGGGTATGGTGTGTGTGTGTGTGTGTGTGTGTGTGTGTGTGTGTGTATGTGTGTGTGTGTGTGTGTGTGCACGTGTGTTTGTGTGAATTTTTCATACATGTGAATGTGCCATTACATGTGAGCATGTGGGCGTGTCAACATGTTGAACATGAAGTGTGTGTGTGTGTGCGTGTGTGTGTGTATGTGTGTGTGTGTGTACGTGCGTACGTGGGTGTGCGTGTGTGTGTGAGCGTTTGATGAAAACCACAGCCTTTGTCTGTGATCAGCTGTTCTCGTCCACAGCTGGATCACGTTAAAGTGACAGTATCACTCTCCAAGAGGCTGTGTGTTGCTGTGAGAGCTCTGAGAACGACCCAGGGTCCCCCCCTCATCACGCTCTCTCTGAGAAACGGGTGAAAAAACTAGTTGACACAAACACCCCCTTATGCATGCTATGGAGCTCTGACATCTCCAACAGCTGCTACGTGCCGCATTCCAACATTCTCAGACGATTTGTTGATGTGACACCGCTTTTGTATTTGCAGTGGAGAACACTATAGCGTCTGGGTCACTGACATTTTTCCAGCGCTAGATGGAATACCCAATTATCCAATTGTCCGCTTTTACTGTATCCAATAAGTCAGACACATTAGAGGAACTGAGAATAAAATACAACATATGGGAACGCAGTGTTACCGTCTCAGTCAAGATGTACAGTAAACAGAGAGACAGAAAGATAAATATTAGTTTGATTGGGAATCAAGCAGGCTAAGTTAGTGATTTTGCCTTGTGTGTGACATCCTTTAATGGTATTGTAAACGTTACACATCATACAAACAAAAAGTAGCAAGTAGCAAGTTGTATCGTGTGCTCAAATATCTCAACTTAGCTACTCCGCTGTTGGTGGTTAGTTAGCCTATTTTGTTTACAGCCGACTTACTTCCATATCACCTCCAGCTGCAGCTTGATGGTGCCCAGTTCTGTGATGTCCACAACCATCATCTGAGGCCGAGCCATGAAGAAGTCTGCGCTTTTACACGTAACCATGCCAACCAAGCTGGAGCCCAAGCCCTTCACTTCTGTCACCTGTAGGGCAGAGAAGAGAAGCACAGCTGCCGGTCAGTCAGGGACAGGGTGCTCTGAAAGGACACTCAGCATGGGGGTCCACAGCCTTGCCTTACTGGGCTTGGCACTACTGTAACTCAGTGCAGACTGACAGCCAGCCTCAAGCACTGCCACTGAAGCCCTGGCCATCTTTCATGCTGAATGTTGACTTTTAGCCATGCCAAGACTTACTACAGCATCTGTGCCACTGCACTGATTGGTTTAACAGGATTTCAAGGAATCTTTGGATTTGGATGGGCATTAAAATATTAGCCAAATGCTCACATGAATTGAGATTATGAGGCATTAGGGGAACACTTGGTGTTTCCGAGCACTGCTGCTAATCAGTACTGGGTGCCAAAGCGAGGGAGCGACTCAGCCCAGCGGGCTGGAAGTCGCCTGTCATCACTGCCCCTGTAGCTGACCTTCATTTGTGGCATCGTGTTTGGACAGGTGTGTGTGTATGCAAGAGACAGGTGTGTGTGTGTGTGTGTGTGTGCACAAGACACATGATTGGTTGGCTGGTAGTTGAAAGGTCGGAAAGAGAAAGGCCTGGCACCACACGGCTCACACCTTTATCTCAAAATTCTCGTGAATGTGCGGGAGGAAAATCATCTCCTCTTCATCCCAGTGCTGTCTGTCATCGGCCTGGATTCTCCCCCGTATCCTCCAGCGCTGCCGGCCCAGCCGAATCACCACCTACACACAGCAAGCAGAGAAGGACAGCCTGAGCACACCTGTGGTTTTAAAAAGGCCTGTGTGTGTGCGTGTGTGTGTGTGTGTGTGTGTTGCGTAATGGATTTCATATAAGCCGTGTAATAAGCCATGTGATTAAGAGCGATTGAGAAATCCTCAAAGCAAGCCGATCAATCAAACCAACACAGAGAGAAGAGTGCAGCTCTGATATGACATCATTTCGGAGAATGTCTGAGAGGAGCGTTTTAATCATTTACTGGAACAAAATGTTCTGTTTTTAAATGAATGAGAACCATTCAAAGTTAGATCAAGATAAGGAGAAAGGAGGATTGAGAGAGATCTTACCTCATACTGATCCCCTGGACAGAGCCTTGCAAAGCCAATCAGTCCTGTTGGAGGGGATTTTTGGTGTTTTTCTTTTGGATTAATACAAAATTTTGTCTTTGTCTCTGCAACATGCAATTTGTCTCAAAGGAAAGTGAAATTACCTTTCATTTTGATTTGCAGCTCTCCCAGTAGAATCTCCAGCTCTCCCTCCACAACGCACATGTCCTGGAAATCACATCTCGGGTCAGTTGCACAATATGGCACATTCCACCTGCCTCTTTCCCCACAGAAGTGGTGCTGATGGGGCCTTTATTTTGAAGCTTTCCTATATTCCCATATTTAAGGGACTCTGAATTCTATGCCGTAGCTCCTCTACATGACATGCACATTGTATGAGAATGTTATGGGTGATTTTTAAAAAACAATCTGTGACAACAGGTGCTTAACTCCCAATAGTCCATGTGATATCTATGCACATACACTACTCTAGATATCTGGGTGCTAAACATTTAGACTACTGCTGCTGGTAATGTGCTGTATTTGTCAACAGGGTGAATGTGATATATGGTGTACCTGCTGTCCTGATCTAACACTATAGAACAGCACAGAGTGGCCTGTGGAGCCAAAGAAAAATGTCCACTTCTGTGGACATATAAAGCTATTATTATTATTATTATTATTATTATTAGATGTGATTGAGTAGTATGTTTCTTCCTCCTTGTGGAGAGATGAAACTCATTTCTTATAGACTTCTTACAAAACTGTGACGGCTTATAGTGAAGAATTCATTACTTCTTGTTTAGTTGACTAACATTGTCTTTATTTTTTTTTTTTATTTATTGTATTTATTAATGTTGCAGATGGGACCCCATGTCCTCTGTAAACCCATTGATACCAAATCAAACACCTTAAATGTGTTTCAGTCAACAAAGACAAAAAATCCCAAGAGGACTGAGATGGAACAAGCTGAAATGTCTTCTCCAAAGTGGTTTCATTTGTGGCTGCTGAATGATCTCTGTCTTGCTCTGTCTTGGTCTTGCTCTTAGCTAAGATGTGAACCATCTGCTTCATTTAACCACTAACCACCCTCAGCCAGATTGTGGTGAGATCCCCCCACGTGTGCGCTTGTTTAGACAAACAGTAGCACTTTTTTGACCTTCGATGGCCTGTCGGCGCCATCTTTTACGCTTCTGCAAGTTTTAATGGTCGCGTTGTTTTTGTTGCAGGATGGAAGATAAATGAGTGGAAGAAGTTGACCTGTGGAGGCTAATGTGTATAGATGTGCCCCTGGGATCTCTGCTTAGTGTTTTAACTAGGAAACAGTCGCACATGACCGCCTGCCTGCCTGCCTGACCCTGGCAGGATGTGACCCCTACCTCCAAGCTGACTCGGTGGCTGCGGTTGAGCTCCATCAGGCTCTCTCTGGATGCCCGGCTGGATGGCGAGAGAGAAAAGGCCCGCTTCATGTTCATGGCACCCTTACACAAGCGCCACTGGATGCAGTAAGACTCATACAGCTCCTCAACCTAAACACAGACATGCCCAGCATTACTGGCCACTGAAAAAACTATTGTCATGAAATAGCACGATTGCTGAGTATTTGTATTCTCTGCATTTCATTTATTTCTCTCGGTCCCATCTCTGATAGGCTTTATGACACACTATCTCTTTAAACTCAGAGCAAAAGCAAAAGGGACAATGAACAGGAAGGATGAATAGACATTGACCGGTTGTCATGGAAATGGTTACCTTGCTGATATGAAACTCCAGTCTTCTAATATATCGCTCTAAAGCACGGATCTCCTGCCATTATCAGAGGATAAGGTCACATGTGATTAAAAAGATAAAAAGAAAAAGATAAAGATACATGTAGACGATCTTTGTCATGCTTATCCACACATTCTGACATCGAAGTAAGAGCTGTTCCAGATGCTGTGATAAATAGTTTCTCTTGACATTGCTATATATAGACTGAAAGCACACGCGTCAATACTCGTCCACAGAGCTTTTCAAGAGCAGCAAGGGTCGAGTTGAACCCATCCAAACCGCATTAGATTTGAGGTGAAGTAAGAATCATGAACATTTCACAGGCCAGAATATAGAGTTCCTAAAATCTCGCTTCTGAGAACATGCCTTGCGATCTCTTGTATAAAATTACAAAAATAGGTCCTACAGTTTATTGAAAATGATTGCCTTTAATGAACCTCTTCTCTGTCTGGCAAAGGCTATGCAAGGAATGGTTGAGGTTTCATGAAATGAGAAGACTTCAAAACGGCATCTTACCTTCTCTAAATCATACAGGAAAGCCTGGCAAGACAAAAATAGAGAACATTAGGCCAATCTGGAAAATATTCATGCTATGTTCGTAAGCCAATTAACTGATGTATAAGTAAACTGACATACGACCTGTTCAACACACACAAACATGGTGAAATGGTATTGCCCGAGTACACACTTTTGTGGGTTCAGATTCTGTTGTCATTGTGCTGACACAGGAATAAATGCAGGCTTAGATTTAGGGCTCTGGTCAGTGAGGGTTAGACGATATTTAGAGCAAAGAGATATTTGCATTTGTCTGAGGTTTGGGTAAGATAGGGACATGGTCAACGTTTTTGATGGTTGATAGATTGCTGTATTTTTTTTTTTTTTTTTGCTTAAAGCAACTCGCCACCATTTGTGGAAATATGTTTATTTTCCATCTCCCCTTGAGTTAATTAATTGAGTCATACCTTTCTCCTGTTCATGCAGTCCTTCTCTGAGTCTGAGGATACCACTTCTTAGCACCAAGCTAGCATGTATCATTGAATCGGATTAGACCAGGCGAGATGCTAATGATCGGATCCAATTCAATCGTACATGCTAATTTGGAGCTACAGCTTGGAGCTTGTAAAGGTGGTATCCCCAGACTAAGAGAAGGAGGGCTGAATGAACAGGAGAAAGGTATGGCTCAATTAATTCACTCGAAAGGAGATGGAAAATGAACAACTTTTCACAAATGGTGTTTTTTTTAGAAACTAACAAATGCAGTCTAATAATTACAGTAGTCCATCGTCAGATGTTCAGTAGAACATAATTGTGATAATTTGCTACCAGACATTCTTCCCTCACCACTGATATATCACAATTAGACAGATATACTCAAATTTACAAATACCATGCTTTTATGTATACACTAGCATTGTCTTTCAAGTGCCTCCAAAGTACTTTGAATGTTTATGTTTCTAGTATAATAACATAAAAACATGGTAAAACAAATCACAAATGAACAACAGATGTGTCCACTCCGAGCTGTGAAGAAGTGTCTTGTGTGAGGGCCTGGCAGCACATTGGAGTGAAGTTGCTGGGCCGGTGAAGGCCTGCTCACCAATCTGGAGTTCCTCTTAGTGTCCCTCTGCTGAGACGACAGGAAGTCCATCTCTGTCTGATGGCACTCGAGGTACTCCCTGCCAGTGCAACGCACAAACAAATTTAATTACCATGACAACTCTCTGCAGACAGTATCCCACAGCAGCCGCTGAAGGACAAGTATTGTGTGTGTGTGTGAGTGTGTGTGTGTGTGTGTGTGTGTGTGTGTGTGAAATAGAAACATTACTACTTGGTTCCACAGCAGCAATAAACGTGTCAGTGTGAGGCCCAGTGGAGTAAAGACCCCAGATTAGTACACAAACTTGTCTTGTTGTTTCAGATCATTTGAACAGCACTCTCAAAAACAACAGAAGCTATGACTGCTGGACTCATTAGACTCACTTTAAACCTTTCCGTAAGGCCTGGAAGATCTTGTCCACCTGGTCTGGCTGCTGGCCCCAGATGTTGCTGTTGATTCGACTAGAGATGGTCATCCTGGGCGATTTCCCCAGCAGGGCTTGAGTCCTGAGTGAGCTACGCACTGAGGAGATCCTGCAGACGAGAGAACACGCAGGATAGAGGCAGATAAACAATAGACACGCATCCTAAATATAAAATCGGTCACTTTTACCTTCATGTATAACCTTACCCTAACCTTTTCCGTAGCCCTATTTCTGCAGTCTCAGCTTCTGTGTTTTTTTTTTTCTTTTTTAGCGAAATTGTACAATTCAATTGCATATTGGATTGTAATGTAGCATCTCTCATCTCATGATGAGAGTTTTTAACATAATAGCATTTTTCTTAGGAGTCCAATAATAGAACCTATTAAATCACCAGAATCACACACGTCTGAGACGCCTGAGCCACACTGAATTGAACATAATGACTATGGGGAAAAAACAGACAACTCAATAGTGGAATAGCCTGGGCTTGGAAGAGGAAGTATAGTCCACATTTTTGGCCTTGAGATCATCGCATGACATTCGACCCCTCTCTGTTTATCACGTTTGCGTTCCAGGAAGTAGATCATTATATGGCTGGTTTTAAATTTCACTGTTTAATCACAATGTATTTTTCCCCTCCTCACTTAACACGAAACATGTAATTCGTAATTTCTCATATCAGTATACTACACTGTATTATATTCTCATGGTCTTTACTGAAAAATAAGGTGAAATCATCAGTATGACTCAAGTAGATTTAAGTATGTGGATGTGGGTGGGGGTGGGGGTGATGTGGGGGTGGAGGAGTGAGCTCATGTTATGGAACGTGACTGGGTGACACTGTTTATGTGAACCTGAAGACACAGTCCAGTGGGGTAGTCGTTCCCACTAGGGACTCACGCTAGCAGCTGCAAAGCTTGCATAAGTGATGCTGAAGGGTCATACCCTGCCTCTCTCTACACACAAACTCTCTCTCTCTCTCTCTCTCTCTCTCTCTCTCTCTCTTCCTCTCTCTTTGTTCCCTCACCCCCATGTCTTCATCACTAACTCTCTCTTTAACATGGACTGTGCCCTTCTCCAACCTCTAATGCACAACCATGTGCACACACACATGTACATACACACACACAACACACACACACACACACACACACACACACACACACACACACATTCCAGAGTAACAAAAACTCTCCACAAGTTGATGAATGTTGATTAATCCCCACACTCAATACATACAGTACATGCAATGCATTCCTCTCTGGGCTGTACTCTATGTATCCCCCGGCACACTGTATAACACACACACACACACACACACACACATTCCCCTGAGAAGCCAAACTTAAGGGAGATTAATTCAAAGGCATTTGCATTGTCGTCCGACAGGACTTCATATCCAAAGCAACATGCAGCGCAGAGAAAACACATGCAAAGTCCGAGTGTCAGTGCACTGGTCTGCAGATCTGCTTCTCTCCCACTGGAGCCCACAGGGTTTGCTTTGCTTGCTTGTGCGCTGCTTAAGCGTATCTAATGGCCTTCTCTTACAACAGCCCTTCTGCACCTCAGTGTCACATGGGCTCTAATGGGAACGCTAACCATAACAAGTTTGATCTGCGAAAGCTTCGGCGTCTCCAAGATTCTCCAAGTCCATTCTGTTTTTTTGGCCAGTGTCAGCATCGCAATGTGTTTATAGATAACATAAGTGGCCTGCTGAGCTCTATGTAGCTGGGGTGGATAATTCAAGCTCACTTCAACAACTAAGTTAAGGAGACACACACACTGTCACACAGAAACACACATATTGAGCCTGTGAGGTGGTTTACATGTTTACATGTGCATTGTGGTCTTCAGTTACATCGCATCCATTGTTATAGCAAAATAGTGTGTTAGTGAGAGGTGTGTGAGACCTTATCCCCATATTACTGCGGGCCAAAAACACACAAATCACATGACCACAGATGAGGGGCGATGAAAAGCAGGCGTCTTGCTGAGCGCACACATGGTGTTCGGGGAGGGTGACGGGTGTGCGTTACCTGCGTCGGCCGCTCACCGAGCCGTAGCCGGTGAAGGAGCGACTCCTCTGTACCATGCCGGTCTGTGCAGGGAACTCAAACCTCAACTTCACAGACATGCCCTCTCTCCCTGAGGACACACACACACACACACGCACACACACACACACACACACACATTCACAAACACAGAAGATGCATTAAATATCCATGAAATATATTCAAGAGCATTAGCATTTCAAACACATTCCAAGCACCTCTCATATAAATGTAAACAATAACCTCAGGGAAAAGGATACTCTCTTTCTCACCATAGTCATATACATTCTTGTACACACACACACACACACACACACACAGACACAGACACACACACACACACACATACACACACACACACACACACATTACACACAGTAATGGGATGCGTGTCCGAGCGCTCTGTCACACACACACACACACACAGTTATCATTATGTGTGTGCGCACAACCTTCAAACAAACAGTCCTAATGCAAAGCCCCTTAGCCCTCCTCTCTTCCCAGCCCCCCCCCCCCCCCAAAGCAGAAAAGCACCCAGGGTGACAAGCCGCCACATTTTCCCTGTTGAAGAATGTCTCAGGCTTTGTCCTCTTCTTCTTCATGCCATATTTTCTTTCCCATTTTGTTATTTTACTCCCTGCCTGGATGCATTCCTTACCAGGCACATGTGTGCCTAATCTGTTCTCCTCCTCCTCCTCCTCCTCTGCCCCACTGCACAACTCTCTGTCTCTCTGTCGGAGAGGGGTCAATGGCGGACCCCTACCAATGATTAAGGGAACACACATTCGAACTGAGCTGCCACTCTCTTCTCACCTTCCCCCTCGTTTGCTCCAGCATGCACAGAGGCAAGCGCTGGCCTCCACGGGCTGCAGCTGTCAGCACCACTGTGCTGGATGAGGGGAGGACTGTGTGTGTGTGTGTGTGTGTGTGTGTGTGTGTGTGTGTGTGTATGGAGTGTGTGTGTCTGGAGAGTGTGTGGAGGAGATGTCTTGATTGCGAATGCAGAAGCATCCTCTCTGGTCCTCTGTCTGCCTCTCTCTTGAGCTGTAACTCACGTTTGGCTTCCTACAGAAGGAAGAGGGAGGCCTTCAGGGAGTGATGGCGGCGGTGGTGAGGAGGGCTTCAGAGGACGGATGGTGCTCTTTGCCAGCGGAGTGCATGTGTGTGTGTGTGTGTGTGTGTGTGTGTGTGTGTGTTTGTGTCTGTGTGTGTGTGTATGTGTGTGTGTGTGTGTGTGTGTTTTGGGGGGGCACTCTTAGGGGTGCTCAGTGAAATGCAGGTATGGAAGTTTCAAACGAGCCAGTAGAAGGATGTTACCCGCATACTGTACATACTCAGATACATGAGGTCTTGGACTGCAAAGGAGGGATCATGTTTAATACAAATCGCAGGACATTAGAGCGTGTTGAAGAATAACAGAAGTCTAATATATATAGGCCTATTCATATTTTCATATTTCATGTATACTCTGAGGAGAAGATGTTAAATTCCTTGTGCTATTGGTTTGGGACTTCCCATAGCAGCCAAACCTCTCAATCACATTCATATTCAATTCCAACAACCTAGCCTAAGTACTATAACACGTCAAGGTGTGCTACAACTATCATACTGAGTCTTTACAAGGCATAAATCATTTGAGTTGTTGCAGTAAAAAGCCACTAGCGAGCTCACTAACACACAGCTCTGCACAATGTAGCCGGCCTAGGCCACTACAGCACATTGCCGCAGACTGGAGCAGATTTCAAACACATGCTACACTGTATATACGCTGCCTAAGCACGCCACTGACTGACCGATAGAAGAAGAAGAAAAAAAAAGCACACCGCCATATGGCGTGTGGAAATTCCCCTTGTCACCGTTTTGAAGAGTGCACTTCCACAATCAAGAGGCACCAGACAGGACTCATTAAGCCTATGAGGAGGTAAACACTAAACAGCTCTCTTTCCATGTGTTCCGAGGAGAGAAAGCAAGGGGAACGCCGCATAAATATTTATGTCCGCGACTAAACATGTGTTAGGAGGAGAAATCATTACGACAACCTTAAACGCTAGGCCGCACCCCTAGGGGAGGGGGAAACGCACAGTGCGACACACAACATGCCCAGTGTTACACACAGAAGAACCCCTGTGCAACACTGAACAACCTCTGGGCAATAATGACCAATTATTTCTCCTCTGCCATCAAAACTTTACAGCTTTGGAATGGTTTTATAGGTCTTACGTATTTGGGTCATATATGCTCAATGCCATTGACTGTGGAAGTTTTTGTGGGCATGTTTTAGTGGATTCTGAAAATAAAGGACCACTGTTTCATTTGCCCTGACTTGAGTTTGCAGGATGATTGCTGAAATCCCTCCACATCCATATGCAATACAAAGGATATGAGAGCTTCCACTATTCGGGACTCCCTGTGCAATGTCCTCAATAGCCATGTTCTTCAGAAGGAGACATTTCACTTCCTTTGCCCTCAATAGAGGAAAGTGTGGGCTAGATTCCACCATTCTTCATAGACTGTTTGAAAAAACACCCAGTTCATCTGAAAACTGTTAGCAACCCACACAACGTGAGCTTGTGCCTCTGCAAGATAAGCAAACAAGCCCAGAATGCCTGAGAGGCTGTAGATGAAAATGAGTCCTCCTCTCTAGGTACCTTGAAAACAATGCCTGAAAATGCAACATCTACAACATGCAACACAACCCTATAACACCTCTTGTGTGTTTGTGTGTGTGTCATCATGCTATGTGTTTGCAGCACATCAGTTTGTTTTCCTTATAACAAAGTTAACACTGTTGTGTATCTGACAGAGGAGGGGGTGGTTTATTTTGTGTCTGAAGTGTGTGTGGGGGTGGGGGGGGGGGGCATATGTGTGCACATGGGCTGACTGGAGTTACTCAAGCACTTTGAATCTGGTCACTGTGTTAAATTAGACACCCCACACTCTGGGCTCTGCATGACAAGCACTGCTGCTTAAGAGCCTGAGCCAGTTGAAATATTAGCACAGAAATCGAGTCCAAGTTGGAAAAAAAAGTTTTAAATACAACAGAACTTTTTTGGCAGATCTCATAAAAATCCAAGTGAGTGAGTAAGTGTGTGTGTGTGTGTGTGTGTGTGTGTGTGTGTGTGTGTGCATGTGTGTGTGTTTTCTCGTGGTAACAAAGAGGTTAGGGCAAGGGTAAGAGTTGCAGATGTAATTCATTTCAACAGCTCCATGTTTTCTATTTCCAAATGGTTCTCAACTCATTTTCCAAGTCGTGGTGTAGTAATGGGCTGCTGTTGACACTCGCTGATAACTGTTATCATCCACATGGTGAATATTTTCAGTACAGTAAGATCAGATCCTCAAAGCAAGATCCCTGTTTGGAATCCGAGAACATGTCCAGAGCTCTGGATAGCCTTCAGTCTAAGTGACATTTATTGACTGTTAATGAATCAGATTGGATCAGGTGCTCTCAAACAAACATCAGATCTACTTTACACATCCAGGGCTTTGTTTGTCAGGCAACTGGCAACAAAGCCTATTAGCGTTAGCTCGCAGCTTGTGTTTATCTCATTAACAGAAGAGGATTATGGGTAGAAGGGCAATCAACTTAGCTAAGCTTCTTTACAAGGCCTTTAAGTCACGGCCCGAGATACTTCAGTGCGCTGTTCTCCCACTGTGCTTGCTGGCAGCACGTCATGGTATCATGACAGCTCAGTGTGTTTGAGTTTAGATACTGACTGCTGTGATCTTCCTCTTCCTTCCCCTCCTTGGCTTTCTACTCCAACTCATTTGCAATGCATGACTCTGGAAGAAAGTGTCCACCATGTTTAATGGATTGTTCTCTTTGGCACATGTCAGTGTTTGCTTTTGTGTTGCTCGGGCCACTATTTGGGGGGGCTATAGTGTTTCCCTCTTCTACCACCACAAGGTATTTCAGGCATAGTTTTTCACTGAGGGGGGAGCCCCTCAAGGGAGGGTTAGTCATGAATGAACTCCGTTCAGCGTGGCACGTCCCAGCGCTGGACCCCGCTCCTCTGGAGCCGGGCCATGGATGACGGACGACAGAGGAGCCCAATCTCATAAACATCACAAAGTGCTGCTCCGCCATGCATCACCACCTCCCCTGCAGCCTAATCTGAAAGGGCCTTTTCCGCAATTAATTCATCTCCCCCCGAAAGACAAACACTGGAGGTGTCCATGACTGAAACATGAAATAGATTGCAAACCTACTAGTATACTGTTCATGCTAATTCTGCTGCCATGGATCTAAGGGGCAGGTGTGTTTGATGCATTGTGTTTTTCTCATAACTGAATTCCTTGAGCCATGCAATTTAATGGTACACTATGCAAGCCTCCCCCCTACAGGCGGCGATTTATTTAGAATATAGCAACAA
>JASCQY010000232.1:12360926-12372948 GCA_030264315.1 Sardinella tawilis
ATTTTGGCCATGGTCTCCAGGCTGCCTAGCAATTCGGAACGAGTGCGCAAGGCAGCATGGGTATTCCCAGGCTAACAAACCAGCATAATGCATAACCTTTACAATGTCTCAAAAGAGCTTTAAGGGTTCCAGCACGTTTGGTGGATGGTCAGAATGCTTTCCCCAGATGCTGCCTCTGCTTGGAAACTGTTGTGATCTAGGTTTGAGACTCATTGTGATTTATGATGCACTTTTCCCCGTAATCAATTCCTGACCGCTGTCATAAACTCCAAAACTTTATCATGTTCAAATGCCTTCTATGGATAATAGTAATGGTTCACCTTTATGACTTTTTTTGCATTTAAGGTAAAGGTTGAATCAGTGGAGTGTGATGTTTAAATTTTTCTCGCATACTTCATACATCATACAAAAGAGTTGAAAAAAAATGAGGTTTTCATCAATCTCACAAATGACTTGGAGCGAATCTACTACACAACTCTCTTCAAAGTGCAGACATCATTTGTATCTGCGAGTGAAGAATGATGACTGTGGATGAAAGCCAACACTCTGAGCCAAATACAGCGAGAATCCTCGGTCAAACAATGGGAAGGCTGGGAAGGCTGAGAAGGCTGGGGTTTGCAATCCTGAACAGAGAAGACCCTGTTTGACTGATGATCCCATGCTTTCTGTTTCTTTGGCACCTCTGCGCCCAAAGATATGTGAATCTGTTTAAGAGTCGTATTAGTTTGCTTTTCTTGGCTTCCAGCAGGGAGCAGTTCTTCCCCTTGCTTTGACTCCTACCAAGGAGCAGGTTGCAGAGAGCATAACAAAAAGTTCAGCTCATGATCTATTCACCCTATCCACTATCCGTGCTGCAACATTACAACAAGGCTGGTCCTAAAAGCCTCTACAGCCCTGTTGACTGATCCTGTTCACAAATTGTCAGTGGGACAATTAGATTTATGTATATTTTCCTTACATGCCTGATCAAAATAATTGCATTTTCCAGCAAGGGCACACAATGCCAGCTCAGATCAACTGCAAACACTTTTTATAAATACATGAAAGCTAAAATGAGCTTGAAAATGAATGTCATGCCAAATCTCCTTCATTAAGACAGGAAATGCTCTGTGTGGATGAAGGGGGCGGCTCTCCACAAGTTTGATTTAGCATTCTAAACAAAACAACCAGATGCTCAGTGATCACATGGTATTTCAAATTCCACTTGAGAGCGCACGAGTAGCCTCTTTGAGACAGTGACAAACCAGAGAAAGGTTCAATTAAGGATTCTTTCATGTTCCCCAGTATGTTTGCTTTTTGCTATGTTGTGATTTTAATAGATTCCAGAGCTTTGGGCAGATGGGCATCCTGTTTGTGTGGAAGGCCATATGGGTTATAGGTTTGGGGTAGTCTGCTGAGGCAGACCATGGGAATTGAGGGAACTGAAAAACACAACAATCTCTCCCTTGACTTCAAGCACCCTTGGGATGCATCTGCAGCTCTTCCTGTTAAGTGATCTATTTACATTGGCACAAGACATGATGCTTCCAGCAGAAGTCAATTTTGCAGAACCAGCAAGAGAAGAACGGAAATTTATCAATGATCATGAAAATGTCACTTTCCAAGTAGCCTAGATCATAAGTTTAAGAATTTGGCATATTCTTGGTCTTCTCGCTCTACACATAATTTTTTTGTCTCTCTAATCAGATTTCTGTACAGTTACATTTTAAGCTAATACTGTTCTGTGATAAACAAAACAGTGTCACAAAGCCTGAGAGATCATCTCAAATCTCTTTTTAAAGTCCCTGTTTGCTGACTGCCCATTTGCTCTGTTCTTGGGTGGCTGGGATAGGCTAAGCATTCATTTCAGCCATTGCATGCTCCTTTGCAATTAGTGGTACCATCTTCCCAACCAAATGTAATGTTCTGTTTTTGTTCAGACAGCAAAGTATTTGTTTTAGTGTCTTTGGTTTCTTTGAAGTATTTGACTGGGGTGTAGCTAAAACATCACATTAATTTTTAACCCTTAAAAGTGATTCAATCCATAGCCCTTCTTTTTTCGAGGTGAACAATTAATGTTGGAAAAAGGGCATGTAGATGTGATACAACTTACATTGAAAATTACTTCAGATTTCTCCTTTAAATGTGAAATCTTGAGTGAACTTGCCCACTGTTCATCATATAGGCAGATACACTATAGTATTACTAACACATGCTAGAACATTTAGCAGTTATTTAAGAGCTCTTGTAAAGCTAACCACATAATGATGCTTCCTAAGGCAGGATCCTCATGAGAAAGTCAGATGATGAACCAAAACTGAACTTCCGAATTGATGTCAATCAGTTCTGTGGCCCTGAATTGAGCATACTTCAATCAACATTTGGTGTCTTTAAAATTCACACCTGCAGGGATTCTTATCATTGGCATATATAGGCTAAATAACTTCATTCTTCCTCTAGGTCTTATGTTTAAAGGACTTACTGCAATGCTGATGAGGAAAGACAGAAAGAGAGAGAGAGAGAGAGAGAGAGAGAGAGAGAGAGAGAGACTAAAGGGAATGTGTTTGATATGAGTTTGAGGACAACATGGTATTCTCTTTCAGAGAAAGAGTCAAGCAATCCCTATTTCGATTATTAATATCTTTACACTAATGTTCTGTTCGTTCGTTTTATTTTGTCGTCCCCCGGCCTGCATGACTAATACTATAATCCCAGATGAATGTACATAGCGCAATCAGTTTTGTCTTAAAGAATGAAAAAATGCTGACTTTGGGTTGTCTTGGAAGAAAAAACAGTGCAACAATGCATCATGGGAAATGGGCGTGTGCTATCTCTGGGACAGCAGCAGTCAGTCTGAGAGGGATCTCTTCAACATGTGGACATCAGATAGGACCTGTGTGTCTGTCTCAGAGCAAGACACAAACAGGGGGCCACTTTTTTCAACAACTGCACACAGTAGTGATTGGTGACATTCAATATACAAGGGAATGAACAAACCTGACCAATAGATTTGAACTTGACCTCCCAAATGAAAAGGAACACACTGATATTGTAGCCCACATACTGTGCTTTTAAAACCATGGAGACAATCTGGCCTTTATTTGGGTATCTTGAACTCTTCTGAGTTAACAACATAACAATGAGGCTACATTATGCCTAATTTATTGATCAATATTTTTGATTGACAGTAAATTAAATGAAATTAAACAATTCCTGCTCCTTGACCAAAAACAAACAAACAAATGAATACCAGCCTGTACATATTTCTTAATATTGGATGCATAACATAAAACCAACACTACTGTGAGATAAAATAACTTGCAAAAATAAACTTGAGCCTGTGTTTGATGACTCATGCCTGACAGGAAAAAGGGGCAGGGGGATTCCTTATAAACTGACCATGAACTCTTTTAGTCAACACAGAGTCTCCCAAGAACTCAACTGGAAAATTTGAAATCAGTTGTGTCATGCCTCTAACTGCATATCATAGCATAGGCTAGTTAGAATAGAATATCTCTGAAAACTCAATATAGCCACATGATGGAGTTTCATGTTCACATACACGTTACGTGACATGTAACAGGTCACTACTCATCATGTCGAATAAGATTGCAAATTAAACACCTTGTTCACTACTTGATCCAGCTGTCCAGTAGGTTGTCCAGATCACGTTATGAGGTTGTCTATAAATCAAGGTGGATTTATCACAAGTTTATGATTCCAACAAAATCTATCCCAACCCATCTCAATAAAAACATTGTCCTCAGTTTTGATGCACCATAATGTGAGAGACAGGGTGAAAAAAAAAAACAAAACGTTCTCACGCTTAACATTCCAGACTGGAATTTTCTCCACTTTCCTGGTTTCCCATTTCTCAAGTGAATAGTTCAATCTGGAATTCAGTTCCAATTTCTCACGGAAGACCATGGGCAAGGGTGGGAGTTGTTGGGGGTGGTGGGACTTTTGTGGGAGAGGGGGGCATAAAATATCACTGTTCACATGTGTAAATTAAATCGTAGCTAACCACCCAGTGACCCAAACCATTGAGGGGGGGTAGGAAAATTGTCAGGGTTTTCCATGGATGCATGCTTTTAATTATCACATGCATGCAAGAAAGCTCCATTGGAGGTGACTATGATGTAGCACATATTAGAAACCAACTGTCTTTTCTCTTGGAATTTTAGTATATCACACAGTTTTTTTTTTCTAGATACAAGATGTTCTTTTTGCACTCACCGCCCCTCCCCACCTGAGGAAAGGAGAAACATTTTTTTCCTCCCCTGAACTGTAGCCCCCGAGATATATATTAGCTCACGATTTTCCAGCTGCACGTGCCAGCAGTCGAAAAATAAACAAAAGCTGCAGACTTGTGAGACGGTATTAAGCCTTCGAGTTTGGAAACAGTGCAAAGATTGCAAGGAACCACATCCTTACCGCCTCACTGACATGGAGCAAGGAAGACCAAGAGCCTTGTTTATGTTTAATCTGGCCGGTGGAGGCACTCCGGGCCATGAGAAAGTATGACAGAGCGGACTATTGTTGTCTTTTTGTTTCTCTAGCACATGCATACAGCATGAGTTTTGCTCCCTTTGACTTCTGCAAAGTCACACAAATGTTACATGCCTGCCTATTGTGCAGTCTAATTTCTTGAGTATACCGGCAGTCCATTCAAAATCACATCCCTCACATGCATTTGATCATATGATTAAGTCATCAGAATAGCAATAACTGTTTCTGCTTACCTGATTTCAAGGCACACCTACTCCAAAGCCCAGCAGCATCTGGCAACAATGTGAAGACCGTCCAGACCCATCCTCAACATAGAGTGCTTCTTGAGTTGTATGTTTGCATGTGTATGTGTGTATGTGTGTGCGGGTTTGTGTGTGTGTGTGTATGTGCATGTGAGAGTGTGTGTGAGAGAGACAAGAAGCTAGCAGCAGTCTGCTTGCTCCTGATAGCACAGCTCTGTCTCAGCTGTGAGGCTCCAGGAGGTAGAAGTGACACTTGATTCCAAGAACCAGTTTTTACTAGACGAAAAAAAAAGAGGCTGGACACATCACATACAAGACACCCCCAGTGATCGGTCTCCCCTCTCTCTTTTCTGCTCTGCCTCTCCCTCCATCTCTCTTTCATTGTCAAGCCTCACTCCCCCTCCACTGCCCCCCCCACAGTTACTTTCTCTCTCTCTTTCTCTCTAGAGAGACAGAGAGAGAGAAAGAGATTTATATAAACACATTCTGTACTTGTCACTCTTACTTGCATTTTGGCCCAGGCCGTACATCAAAGAAGGCTGTAATCTTTAAGCCCCCCCACAACCCCCATCCTGGCCATTTTGGCACATGGACTTGGCCGAGTCACCAAAAAGAAGAACTTGGAACAATCCCCTGGTAAACTGTACAACTCTATTTAATATCCTCTGAAACACAAAAGCATATTTTCACAGAAATTTAACGTAGGAGGAGACAGCCCCCCATTCGCCTCTCTCTCTCTCTCTCTCTCTCTCTCTCACACACACACACACACACATTTAAAATTAAACCTGCATGAAGCTAAATTAAACCTCACCTCTCTTTCCATGCTCACACTGACTGACTGTTTTCTTGCAGAGGCAATTGGAAAGCGCTGCACATGCGGGCCCCCTTTGCTCCACACCTCAGCCCCACGCAAAGACTGATAAGAAGAGAAAGGGAGTGTGTTCTTTTATTCTGACATGGTACCTCCCTCTGACATCTTTTCCTAAGCAGCCAAGACATACTGTGGGAAAATGCATGAGCAAAATGCCATAAACATGCTTGGGCTATTCTACTGACCTTTGATTGACTTATACATCATATCATATTTTTCGGAAATCTGTTATCAAGTATGTGTTACATTTACCAGTTCTTATGATTTTTTACCAAGCATACAACTACTACAGTACTTCTCTAATGTTATACCCAGGCAGAAAATTATATTGTTCTTGTCTTTTATTAGGCCTAATTAAAGTTGGTAAAATACTCTCAATGCCCTTGTCTCATAGTTCCAAAGATGTGCTCAAACTAAGAATGTGACTTCTGATTGGGAGAGCACTGCCCTCTGCTGTGATCCGAAGATAATACAAGTGACATGTATTCCCCTTTCCGATTAAATACAGCCTAAGAGTTGAGCACATGACTTTGGAAGTTTGACCAAATGTATACATAGACTAAACTGACTTTTAAACAGGACTAAATTAAAGTTAAAAGAGAAATCTGTTGTGAATCAATCCAAGGTCCCGTTGTCCAAGGTCACCAAGTACTACATAAGGAAAAGAACAAGAATATTTGACACCATAGGCCTACACCAAATACTCAATTGGCAACTGCCAAAAATAACTGGATTGATTCAAAGTGGATTTCTCCTTTAAGCCAATAATGTTTAAAATATGTTTTGTATCTCTAACTCGACCTGTTTAGGTAGGTAGTGGAAGATTATAGATCCTCTTAGAGATAAAAAGAGTGACTTCAAAATAACAATTTAATTGATGTTTTTTTTTTTCTTTTTTAAAGAAAACCTGGCTGGTCCTTGCAGTACTCAAAAGGACAGAAAAACAGGAGAAAGCCTAGGGAAAGAGAAGAACAAACCTGTGTGTGGAAAATAACCAGTTCATCCACATCCCTCAACTCTTTCACAAGACAGTTTTTATTGTAGCCTATCGCTGTCAATTTGATTCCTTTCAAAATTCTTAAGCCTTAAACAAACAACTTTCTTTATCAGAGAGAAGACTAGAACATAGAGTTACTTCCTTTATTGTGTGATATGTGGACTTTGACAGTGAGTGTGTAGTAGGCCAATTCATATTCTGGAATACTAGCTGTTATCAATGTGTAATAACACTTGGATAGGCCCTGTGTTATACCAATATACTGTAACTGGAGTTTGAAGCCACTCCACATACTTTCAGCCATAACTGTGTGGGGATTGGGGAGGAGAACAAGCTTACAGCATGCAGTTCACCTGCATCACAAACAAACACACTTTTGATCTACCCACCTCTTTCACACCATGTCACAGATGGAGCCAACAAGGAGAGCTTACTAAAGAAGCAAGGAGACTCAACATACAGAAGATGCATTTAGATGTGCAGGGAACAACTTATGAGGTAAAGTTAATCTTGAAATAGTTTTCCTTTGAAAGGGGCATTTAATCAACCAGTCTGTTTTTTGGTATAGTCCCTGGGATAGGGATGGAATAAGTTGCCTAACTGTATCCCAAGAAAAAAATCAGTGTGGCCTAAGCACTATCCAACACTCTCATGCACATGTCAAATAAAAATAGATAAAGTGTCACACTAGTTTGTCATGGTGACCAAGAGAGGATGAGTTGGGTCCTCTGCACCTGAGAAGGTCAAAGGTGACTCGCAGCATTTCTTTTAGGCCAACTATCATCACTGAGCTGACTTTTGCATCTACATCTAGGCTAGCCTGCAAGAGCTGAGATGATCCAGTCTTAGTTTTCTCTATCAAGACATTAATTGTCCGTAGGGGGTAGCTTGAACTGCTTACCAAAACAAAGCAAATAACCACCAGCAAAGGACAGTTTGTGCTCAAACAACACAACAAGGGGTCACCCCGGTGATGCCAAGAAGGCTATGCGGTTCCATCATCATGAAAGTAGCTACTTATATAATACGAAAGGTTAAGCGTAGACAGTCCGAACACATTGTTCCCATATCTTTCATGCGAAGACGCAAACCCCATTTACTGCGGGCAAAATGTGTAGGCTAAGCTACGTAGCTACGTTATGCATAAAGGCATCTCCATGACATAGCACTTTGTCAACGTGTCTATGAATTAAACCCAGGAAATTTAACATCCGGGATATGAAACACGAGCAAAGACGTGGAATGTTAGACATTTTTTTCTTGGGCGCCGTAATGATGGAGTAAAAAGCACCATGATTGGTGGATGCAAGCAAGAAGAAATATAAAACCACCGGAGAGCCGTAGCATACGGACCAGAAATACGATAAATGCGGATAAATCAGCGTTGCCTTACAACTAAAACGACGAACACACGATGATTAAAAGACGCCTTTTCACAGACATCCATCGTATACAAGGTATGGAGACAAATCCAGTCTTTATATAGCTAACATCAATGCAAAGAAGTAAAAGTGCACAATGGTGCTTGCAATATGTAGCTCTCAGACAAACGCGGAATGGCACTCCTTGTTTGACAGCAAGGAGACCAATAGAAATTTCCATCGACCCAGATGCGCTTTGTTAGAGCCAATGAAAAATAGAAAAATACGGGCCCAATAAAGGTTAGGCTGTTGTTGCAGGCGGCCAGTGCTAAACTTCACCAAATAATAGCTGTTTGTATTTTGGCTGCTGCAGTAGCCATTTTAGGTAAGTAGAGCTTTTAACTTTTATTTTTATTTTGTTGAGTATACAAGTCATGCGCAGTGTCTATGTGGTGTGTTAGTCTAGAACTCGTGCATCCCTCCTGAATGAACTCCTCTGGTCTTGCTTTAGTAGGATTAAGAAATTGCTCTGAGTTTTTTTTCTCCCGTCTCCCACCCCCTCTAATTTTTTATGCATTTTTCTAAACTGTCATGGCGTTTTTGTGTCCTTGGAAATAAATGCGGGTTGAAGCGCGGGGTTGACAAACTGATGTCCTGGCCGGTGAGTGCTGCTCAGGTAGGTGAGGTCGTATTGTGGGGTAGCGAGATGTCCCTGCGAGGAGTTTAGGGGGGTGTTAACACGTGTAAGGACTGGAATATATAACACCGTTGCAGTGACATTAGAGTTAGCAGGCAGGCTAGCTCGGTTGAAAGCTAATATTAAATGGGACACGGAGCGGGTGTTGTTGTCGGTTTTAAAGCAGATGTACTATTTAGTTTGAGAGTTACAGGACGAGAATGCTCTCTTAACCCGTACTGGAACTTCATTTTATCAAGCTAACTTGTAGGAATTCAGTGTTCCGCTTTCCAACAATGCGGCTCATTACTATATAAGGCGTATTGACGCAACATATTGACTTAACTAAGGATAGGTTATTTTACCCAAGCTTGTTTTAATCGTTTTATAGCTGCGCATCTTTAAAAACCGACCCGGTCGCACAACAAAGACCTAAGTACAGTCACAGGTACTCATGACTGGCCTCTCCAAGCACCTGCCCAGCGGCTTCCAGGTCTTGACAAATTGTGTCTTTGGAGTTGAAGTCTATGTTGTGGCCTGCCAGACACATCTGTAGGTTTCTGATGCAACCTTTTCTTTTTTCCTTTAACGTCTTAGTCTAATATAACATCTGTCTCCAAAAGAAAGAAACAGAAGAGAGGGTTGTCTCAAGCCATGGCTGACTGGTTTATTTGGACACTTTCTCCTGTCCCATGTTATGGACATTGGAGTAACACTCCAGTGCACTTCAGTGTCCATAAGGCCTTTAAGTCTTACCTGTCCAAGTTTAAGTGGTTGCTGGGCGAAGCAGCCACATTCATAAGCATAGGTTATCACGTGTAGCTACTGTCCACAGACACTCACATTACAGTTACTGGTATTTGTCTTCAGAAGTTTTCTGCTTGCACATGTCGAAGTAGCCTAAAGAAAATATGATGAACAAAACACAATGTTTTGCCCAGTTATACTGTAGGTGGCATGCATTCTGTCAGCTTGGGTCATCTGATACTCCTTTTTGACACTAATAAGCCCATCTGTCCATTAAGGTCAAGGCTTGATAGGTCAAATTCTACAGTATATAGGCTAGTTACTAGCCTATTAAAAGTGATGAAAATCTCTCTATTTAAACAACTAATACAAACACATTAAAACCACATCTTCAGAAACCACATAGGACTACTCATATTTATTGATACAATTTTCTATTGTGTAGACCTTTGCATTAGCCAAAAACATTTGTGTAATATGACGTGTCCAGGTTGATAGTGACTTGAACCAGTTTGTAGCTATTACTCGAAACTGCTGGCTATCCTAGTTGTAGGCCTATATTAGCCAAGGTTCTGGTGCAACAAGTTTATATAAAGTAATAACACAGTTATTCACATCAGCATAATTCACCAAAAACAATCCTGAACACCAGATATTTTTTCTTGTCATGTTTGTGTGTGTGTGTGTGTGTGTATCCTCTAGCCTACCTGATGAAATCAATACAACATATTATTTTAATGTAGCAAAAGGTTTGACTGGATCTGTTATTATTATAAAAAGAAGGGACAAGACTTAGTTATTGTTTGCATGAGGTTGTGGAGGAGTAAGGCTTATATTTTGGTTTTGATGTTTAGTGTAAATATCATTCATTGAAGCACTGAAGTCATCAGTCTAATAATTTGGACTATTATATTTTTGTACTCATAAGCCTGTTTTACATAGATTTTATAGAACACAGAATGTTGTTGCTAATGAAATTATTCAAAAACACACAATCTATAATATTCAATGTTTCTTAAGTCTCAAAATGATGCACTGTTTGCTTTTGTAAGGACTGCGTTTCTGTTTTATAGATGCAGCTGAATTCTAGAAAAAATGAAAATACAAAAGAAGGATAAGCAGGTTAGTGTGTTACTGAGTGCCATGTGTTCTGTACTGACCAGAAGTTCTGCCTTTGGTGCTGTCCACTGTGGTCACCCTCTGTCACTCATGCATCACATCGTAACAATAAACATGAGTCACAGATGTCATGATGTGTAATGGTGCCCTGTCGCTGACATTTGTGGAACGTCATCAATTCCGTTGTTTATGTTGGTCTATCGCTTAATGTTTGGTGTTTAAAATTTGTTTTCTTTTTCTGAAGTTTTAGTGGTAACTTTTGTCTATTTACTTACTATTTATCTAGAGTAAATATGCCTCTGTGCTTCTCTCTTGTTTTGTATTGCCCGTGTGTAAGAAAGGACTTTGCTTTGTTCAGTTAAAAGTACATGAAGTCTGATGCCCAAGCTTTATTAAAGCAAAGCAGGAGTAAAAGCGTTCAAAACTTTTCTGGGCTTATATAGTTTGTCGGTGAGGTCCAGTTGAAGCACCCCTCTCCACATATCTGCTCTGTCACCAATCACAGTCCTTACAGTCACTGAAATCATCTGATTACCACCCCCCCCCCCTCTCAAGTTCCCATCCCCTCCTCTCCCTGTAGTCCTCACTCCTCAGCAAACTTAAACGTGTTTCCCAGCGTCTGTGGAAGCTCCAGCAGCTTGCGCTCTGCTTGCTGCTGCCTCAGTAGAGAGTAGGAATTCAAAGATCAAAGAGAGCTGAGTAAGACAGAGCCTCACTTTCACTCAGAGTTAGTTTCTACACACAAAACCAACTGTTGGTTTATTTACCGCTGGGCATCCCACATCGAGTCATCTCTTATTCAGATCTACTGTACATGTGCTCTGTGCTGTCTGTCTACAGCTAAAGATGAAAAAAATAAATGAGCATCTAATGGGTTTACAGTTAGTCCCAGAATTAACTATAAAGTGTATTGATATTTTAGGCTGTATGATTTTGAGTAAAAGATGAAGATGCTTGTTTCATGGGAATCAGAGGGAATCGGCAAAGTTCAGTTGTGAGGTTGAGGTCATTGAGAATTTTCTCAAAGGCTTTAATCAGCCATGTGTCTCAAGAGGGCGAACAGCAAGCTGCGGCTGGATTTGAGTGCAAACTATGTTTTTAGATGCTGCTGTGTAACATATTGGGCATCCATACCCATCAAGTATGATTCAACTGAACTGGGTACTTATTATGACAGTGACAATGAAAGCACAACAAAAACACTTGCTCATGTACTTACTGTAGCATTAAGCATGTATTGGCAGATAGGTCTGAGATTTTAGTTTTTTATGTAAAGATATTCAAAAAGCTATAAAAGAAAAGAGGCATTTTACAGACAGAGAGTTGTTGTTGTTCTTCAGTGGGTTGAAAAGGGCGAAAAAATCTCTGATCTTTCCAAGTTGTCCATCAGAATATAAGATGGAGAACTGTGTTTTTATTATTATTATTATTATTATTATTGTTATTCCAAATTGGAATAATAAAAACTATTTCGCATAATCCTATGTTATTATCACTAATTACTGGTTAGCTAGAAGC
>JASCQY010000232.1:12381204-12404634 GCA_030264315.1 Sardinella tawilis
GAGGTGAGGACCAGAGGGCAGTCATTTTGCCCTATCTGCCAGCATTATTATTCTTGTTCTTGTTCTTGTTCTTGTTCATGTATAACCCACTAGTATACTGGCTGAATAAATCACAAATAGTGGCGGAACAGTTGTACAATACTAGTAGGTTATACATATTCTCTTTTGACACTTATTACTTATTAGTAAGTAGAGATCATGGCTTATTAATGTTATTATTTACTGCTACCATAAGACACTCGTTAGATGGGCCACAGTGTTACTTGAGCCTGTTCATGGCAAGGATGGAGACAGGATGCCAACTAGGGGCCAACAGGAACCAATCCATATTCCATGAATTGTCATGATTTAATAAAAAGTTAACTTTTAACAAGTGAAATGCTTCAGAGACAGTTATTTCATGTAACAGTCATGTACAATGATAACATACTGTATCAAATCCCTTACAAGGCAACAAACATGATGTCACTATTATCCTGTTCTTGGTATTATTATATAATCGTGCTGATGGCGGGAGGAGTGGGTGTGCAAATTAGTTTAGTCAAGTGGGGCAGGTTATGGTGCGGGGCTAAGCTTTTACTTTTACATTAGCTGTTCTGTCATTATTTGATATGATTTATTGGACTGTGTCTGATAGCCCACTGAGAGGGAAGGTACTACCATCATTCACTGTAAAATTATGACCCCATTGTCTATATGTCAGTCATGCAAATTAGCCTCTGCCATTATTTTCAGCAGAAAATTTGAAATTTATCATGTGTGTGTGTGTGTGTGTGTGTGTGTGTGTGGTTGTGCGTGTGTCTGTGTGTTTGTCTTTCCTCACGTGTGTACCTACGTGCACATGTACGTGTCTATATTTTCTACAGGAGGTTACACACTATCTGGTAAAGTGGTGTTCTCTGTCATACGAGGAAAGTACTTGGGAGCTTCAAGAGGATGTTGATCCCGGAAAGATCCGTGAGTTTGAGGACCTCAAGAAAATCCCTGACTTAAAGTACATGGTAAGCTACAGTTTTCAGTACAGCTATTTGCACCTATACTTGTATGTTATCAGTATAGCTATTTGCACCCGTACTGGTATGTTATCGGTACAGCTATTCACACCACTACTGGAACGCTATCATCTCTACCGGTAATTTAGTAAAACTCTTCATTTGCACCGATAACGGTCTTATTGTTTCATGTAGGAGAGACCTCAACCTGATAAGTGGCAGAAGCTGGAAAAGTCTCGAGACTACAGGAATGGAAACCAGTTGAGAGAATACCAGCTCGAGGGAATGAACTGGCTTCTGTTCAACTGGTACAACAGGTGAGCCTGTCCTAGCTTCCGACAGCCACCAAAGTGTTTACACAGTCTACAGTCTCTCCGCTCTAGCCTACTTATGCCCAAGCACACTATTCCAAGCTTACGCAAATCCCAAACCCCCTCAGGTCATCATCACACACAACACAGGCACCCTCTGTGATGCCAACAACGCTTCAGACTATGAAATCTAATGAAAGTGTCTTCTCTTGTCTCCCTCCTCACAGGAAAAATTGCATCTTGGCAGACGAAATGGGCTTGGGAAAGACCATCCAGTCCATCACATTCCTCTTCGAGATGTTCAGCATGGGCATTCGCGGCCCATTCCTCATCATCGCCCCGCTCTCCACCATCACAAACTGGGAGCGGGAGTTTCGCACCTGGACTGAAATCAACGTGATTGTCTACCACGGAAGCCAGATCAGCCGGCAGATGATCTTACAATATGAAATGTATCACAGAGATGACCATGTGAGACTTTCACAATACTTTATCAACTATAACTATGGCTGGTTGTAATCGAATATAAAGTCTGCGCAATGATTTTGTAACTCACGCAGATCCTCAGTTAGTTATTTTTTAGTGAGTATTTTCAAGGGACATCTTAGGTTTTGCAAACAAAGGTGCCTCACTCACACACACACACACACACACACAGAAACATTATGTAAACCCCATAGGAGCAGACACACAGAAAATTGCAAGAGAGGGAGAAACTTGGAGCAGGAGCTAACTCAGAGGGAGGGTGCATCTGCCCAAAGTTTGCATGGAGCCGCGGAGCTAAACAAAGCACCAAGGCGGGTGTGAAGGATTCAAAATACAAATTAGCGTCCTCTAACTACTCTGAATTTGTCCATTACTTCCCGATGATTATAGTTTTGTATCACACATCGACATATGAACAATGGTCTTGACGAGAAGCAAAAAAAAAAAAGTAAACAGTTGGTTTATCTTTCTGCCTCTCTGTACAGGGAAATCCTGTGTCCGGCATGTTTAAGTTCCACGGTGTGATCACTACATTCGAGATGATCATGGCTGACTGCCCTGAGCTGAAGAAAATCCACTGGCGCTGTGTGGTCATTGACGAGGCTCACCGGCTGAAGAACCGCAACTGCAAGCTACTAGAAGGACTCAAGCTCATGAACCTGGTAAGAGAGGACTGTGTATTGTGTGAAAATAGTTACCGCCACACACCGCCAAATGGTTGCAAGTTAAAAAAAAAAAAATCAACAATTTGTGGAAAACATTCAGTGAGAAAGCGATGCTGTCATGAAATATTGCGCAATCAAGAAATCAGACAAAGACAGAATGTGTGTGAGAACAGTACAACAAAAGCACAACTCGCTACTCTCCGACAAAAGCACAACTCCCCATTCATGTGGCATTGGAAGAAGCATCCCTGAAAAACAATCTTAATATGTATCAGTATGTAACATTTTACAATATTACATATTACTAAGAGCCCTACAGAAAGTAGTAGAGATTACGCTGATGATACGCTGTGTCCTGTAGGAACACAAAGTGCTGTTGACTGGAACACCACTGCAGAACTCTGTAGAGGAACTCTTCAGCTTGCTCAACTTCTTAGAACCACTTCAGTTCCCTTCTGAGACCACCTTCCTCGAGGAGTTTGGGGACCTGAAAACGGAAGAGCAGGTAAGGCCAGTGCCCCCGGTTTCCCATTTTGGTCTTGCATGGTAGTGCAGCCGGTTTTGTTTTTGACTGTGTGGTTCAGCCCGAGGTTTGAACAGGCAAACACACAGCACCTCTGACTATGAGGACCTAGGGGGGCTAGCGTCTGTCTCTTGCCATCTCTTATTGTTTGGAGTGGGAGGTTTACACACTGCTCTGCTACTGGATCCACAGGCTACTATTAAACTACTAGTTCCATAACCTTGACTCTTTGACATTGGTTTCCCACCTGTGACTCCTAGGTGAAGAAGCTTCAGGCCATCCTCAAGCCCATGATGCTGAGGAGATTAAAGGACGATGTGGAGAAGAACTTGGCACCCAAAGAGGAGACTATCATTGAGGTGGAGTTGACCAACATCCAGAAGAAATACTACCGGGCCATTCTTGAGAAGAACTTCACATTTTTGGCCAAAGGAGCCAACCAGCACAACATGCCCAACCTCATCAACACAATGATGGAGCTACGCAAGTGCTGCAACCACCCCTATCTCATCACTGGTAAAATGGCCGTTTTTTTTTTTACCCAATAACAGGGCGTAATGTTGCAACAGTTTTGCAAGTTTAGTTGAGTCTTACATCATGTCTTTTGTTTTATGTTCTGCTGCTAATCAGATAACGCACGCTTTACTTTTTAGCCACACACAACTTTGGCATTCTTTATATCTCCCACACAGACAAAAACAAACACTACAAAAACTTGCCTTGCAGCTTTAAAATCTTCAAAAACATACCAGTAACTATTATCCCTATCTTTACCTCTGAACCTTACAGGTGCAGAAGAGAAGATCCTGGAAAGCTTCAAGAAGACACACAGCCCAGATGCTGTAGATTTTCAGCTTCAAGCTATGATCCAGTCATCAGGAAAACTGGTCCTTATTGACAAGCTCCTGCCTCGTCTCATAGCTGGAGGTCACAAAGTTCTGGTCTTCTCCCAGATGGTGCGCTGCTTGGATATTCTTGAGGACTACCTCATCCAGAGAAGGTGCATTACCCTTGCAGTATTTTTTTCTGCTTTGAATGAAATATTTAGTGTAATTGAATTTGAGTTTACTCCAGTTCTCCATGGTTAGGTAGTGTCTTTGTGTTCACATATTCATGATAATAAGCCAAGGATTACCTACATCATTTGGCTTGTAATCATTCACTATAGTTCAGAGGTGTTAATGATTTCTCGTCATTGTTCTGCATACAAAGGTACACGTATGAGCGAATCGATGGCCGTGTACGCGGAAACCTGCGGCAGGCAGCCATTGACCGCTTCTGCAAGGTGGACTCAGACCGCTTTGTGTTTCTCTTGTGCACACGAGCTGGAGGCCTGGGCATCAACCTCACGGCTGCTGACACTTGCATCATCTTTGATTCAGACTGGAACCCACAGAATGATTTGCAGGTGTGGATTTGTAGAATCATTTTATACATGCAGTACAAGTACGCACACACTTACACAGACACATACAGCAAATTCACTCGCATGCTCCAGCACTATGTGACTTCGTACTGTCATATCTCATCCTGTTCAAAATGATTCAAAGATTGTGAAAGGCAATTCACTAAACTAATTTAGGCTGTTATGCGTGAGCTCATGTTTAATAGATTCATTTTTCAGCCCTCTCAGTCTCCTTGTCTTAAATCCTTGAGAGGAGAGCATGGTCATGCATTGCACTTGATGGTTATTATATGTCTCCTTGCCCAGGCACAAGCGCGCTGCCACAGGATCGGCCAAAGCAAAGCGGTGAAGGTCTACCGGCTCATCACACGTAACTCGTATGAGCGGGAGATGTTTGACAAAGCCAGCCTGAAACTTGGTTTGGATAAAGCTGTGTTGCAGGACATCAACCGCAAGGGCAGCCTCAACGGAGTAAGTACCTCCCTGGCCCCCGCATTAGCTTCACGATTCAATTCAGTTCAATTCAGTGTCATGGATTTATATACCGAAGCTCCATTAGCAAACGACATCATCTCACAGGGCTTTATAGTGCCCAGAGCTTTCTCACCAGAAGCACCAATATCAAGCCACAGTGCAGTTCTCCTAGGCCTATGCTTCTATTCAGTTGATCCACCCAAGTGCTACCTATTGAACTGGAGTGCCATTTGACTTAGAACCTTTCAGAATGTCTCAAACTACGGAGTTGGTGTGCATGAGCCCATACTCGCTGGAGTAATTGAGTTGCAGATGCCTTTTCAGCTTTGTTGTTTGGGGTGTCTTCAATAGGTGCAGCAGCTGTCTAAGATGGAGGTGGAAGACCTTTTGAGGAAGGGTGCATATGGTGCCTTGATGGACGAGGAAGACGAAGGCTCCAAATTCTGTGAGGAAGATATAGACCAAATTCTTCAGCGACGCACACAGACCATCACTATCCAGTCGGAAGGAAAGGGCTCCACTTTCGCTAAGGTACTGGCTACTGGCTAAGGCACTGCAGAATTGACCTTTCTATGCAAGTTGTTCAGCGATAACACACATGATTTTGTGACATGTGTTAAACTTGTTAAACTGTAGCATGACATGATAGTAAATGTGTATCAGTAAGGCCAAAAGGGGACATACCATAATATAAATAGACCGATAAATACTGCAGTTTTATCATTGCACTTGACAACCACAGTTGTATACTGGCAAGACCATGCATTGTTTTTGTTTATGGCACAGGATTTTAGAGCCTTTCCCAATGAGAAAGATTTGCTTGTCTGTGTGTGTGTCTGTGTGTGTGTGTTTGTGTGTGTATGATCTCTAGGCCAGCTTTGTATCTTCTGGAAACAGAACTGACATCTCTCTGGATGATCCAAACTTCTGGCAGAAATGGGCTAAAATTGCTGAGCTAGAGATTGACTCCAAGGAGGAGAAGGTAAGGAGCTGGTGGACGCCTCAAAATCCCTGCCTGAAATTTCTCGGCCATCTTGTGTGGGACCCATGCCAAGAGAGACTTCTCTGTCACAGAGGATGAAAAGAAACAAAAAGAATGTGGCTTAAAATTCTACGATGGGGGAGGGAGATGAGGGCAGATGACAAGGGGATCAGAGAGAGATGTGGGGGGAAAGATAGGAATGTATGGACAGAAGACAAAGAGAAAAGAGTGCTGAAGAGAGAGACAAAGAGGTGTAACGGAGAAGAGGAGTACGCGAGAAAGGGAGAGGGGAAACGAGAGGGTGCAGGGAGAGTAGTGGAATCATTTGAATATCTGGCTCTCATCACTCCCCGAACAGATGGGTCACATTAATGAGAAAAAACAGCATGTGAATCAGGCAGAGGGGAAGGTTGAGTAAATGAGCACTGTGCTTTTGAGTGTGTGACTATGAGGGGGTGTGTTTATACGCACTCCATTGTGTGTGGATGTTTTTGCGCTCTCCATTGTGTGAGTGTTTTTGCGCCATGCACATGCAGTGTTGCCAGTGCCATAAAGGAGGGGGGGAAAATCATTAGGAAATATTGTGTAATTCTGAAAAAGTACGAGTGGCTCTGTTCTCTATTGATGTATGTACTGTATAGAGCCTCTTTTGTTCAAAACAGTTTTCACTTACAGGTTACTTAGTTACTTACAGTAACTAACACAATCAGCATGTGTGTGTTTATCGTAGCTTCTATGATGTACACACTTTTGTCTTTCTTATGAGCAGGAGAGCCTGGTGATCGATACGCCTCGTGTACGGAAACAGACGCGTCATTACAACTCGTTTGAGGATGACGAGCTGATGGAATTCTCTGAGCTGGACAGCGACTCGGAGGAAAAGCCATGCCGCACTCGCCGTCTCAACGACAGAAATCGGCGCTACCTGCGAGCAGAGTGTTTCCGTGTGGAAAAAAACCTGCTCATATTTGGGTGTGTACTAGTGTTCCATTAGCTGTGCTCTCGAATGAGCAAAGTCTAGTTCTCAAATCATTGCAGACAACTGATAATGCACCTCATAAACTCACACCATTCAAGAAATGGCCCAGAAAGGCCTTGATGGCGAGCAGTGCAAGGGTCCAGTTGTAATGGCATGGCTTTGTGTGAATTGTGTGTTTATATACTGTACCTTCTCTCTGTCTGTCTGGTTTAGCTGGGGCCGATGGAAGGACATCCTCACCCACGGCCGCTTCAAGTGGCATTTGGCGGAGCGGGACATGGAGCTGATGTGCAGGGCCCTGCTGGTCTACTGCGTGCGGCACTACAAAGGAGACGATAAGATCAAGAGCTTCATCTGGGACCTCATCACCCCAACCAAAGATGGGCAAAATGAGGCCCTGCAGAACCACTCTGGTGAGAACCTGTGGCCAGACTGGCCACCCCTCGAAACATTAAAGGGAAAGTTTGCTATTTTACACTTAAAGCCTTGTTTTCAGATTCAGGTTGACGTTTTGACACATGCTCCTAGTCTGAGAGTTTTGAGTGTTCCTGTGGCTTCTCCACCCCCCTCAGAGTGGCAGCATAGGTGCAGTGGAGCAAACGCTCCTAAAACACACTAAACATTAATTTGTAAAGACGACAAACTGACAGAGTGGTCATCACAAAAATATTGCGGCAAACTGCATCATTTCTGACACGTTTTTTGAAAATGTATTCTCAGCTGTGGACCTATTTTCACTCGTATCTATCCGCCTAAGAGTTTAGAAACTCTAAAAGAAGGAAGTCACAGTTTGTGATGATTTTTGTGATTTTTGCATCAGTGAACATTACTAACCACTCGGTGAGTTTCACGTCTCTACAAACGAATGTTTAATGCCTTTTAGGAGCAATTGTTCCAGTGCACCTACAGTATACTCCATTCTAAAGGCTACAGCAAAAAAGCAAAATTCTTCCAATAGCAGAATGGGTCAAAATTCAAATGTTAACTGTTGTATTTCATCAGAAACAATCTGAAAACAAGGCTTTAAATGTAAAATAGCGAACTTTTCCTTTAAGAGCTTCTTATTTACAGTACCTATCAGTCAGCATTAGTTTTAGTGCTTGCCTGTGCATTTAATGCTATTGATAGATTTGTCACAAATATGCATTGCAGATTTATTCTAATTGGTTAAAGTTACCCTGCCTTTTCCTACTAGCACTAGGTATTATTGAGTTGGGAAGATATAATTAAATCCAGTAATACATTTTTTCAGCCATTACCTGCTGGAGAAAACAAACTAAGTTCCTCTTGCGCTATGTACTGTATAATAGACAGCTTGAAATCTACTCCCAGGTCTGTCAGCACCCGTCCCCCGTGGCCGAAAGGGCAAGAAGCTGAAGAACCAGCTGTGTCTGCCTGAGCTGAACAATGCAGACTGGCTGGTGCACTGCAACCCTGAGGTGGTGCTGCAGGACGACAGCTACAAAAAGCACCTCAAGCAGCACTGCAACAAGTAAATTCTCCATCTGGTGCAGCAGCTTTAGCCAATTATCCAGTCCACTTCTGTCAGGAAGCAAATTACACACGCCTGTGCCGCAGTACTTAAATGAGCTCTCTCTCTCTCTCTCTTTCCCTTTCTCTTTCTAGTAAAGTGAGCTTTCCTCATATACACTGCATGTCACTCTGAAAGAATATGTGTGTATTATCACAGAAAATGTGTATTTTTTAAGAATGCTCAGCTCATAAGCATTGGCAGTAGTCTTGGAGCATTGTGTGTCAGTCTTGGCAGTAAAATGCTGTTGTTTCTGGAAGATAATCATATAAAATGTTATTTTGTGGGAACGAGGATTACTTTTCATTTTGGGACAAAGCAAGTTAAAGCAGTGTACTAGAACTCTACTGGAAGTACAGTATACTGTGAAACTACGCTAGAAGCACAATGTAGAACTGTACAGTAAACACAATTTACCAAAAAGAATGAGGTCAAAGTTGAACATGATTGTCATTCCTCTAGGGTACTTTTGAGGGTACGCATGCTGTACTATCTGAAAGCAGAAGTCCTGGGGGAAGCAGCAACTCAGGCCCTGGAATGCATTCCAGCCAGGTACGTCATATTTTGTGCCGAGTTATCCAAAAGCCATTCATTTTTTGACCATTTTTGCAAAATTACTTGAAATCCTCTTCATCACACAATCACAGCCACTGAGTTAGAAACACTGATATAAAAATTAAACATGTCAATCATCTCTGGAACGGACAGGGCTTGAAAAACCATATCCAATCATTAGAGAGACCGGCATTCCCCATTGGACAGTCCCCATTCCCCTCCTGGAAGCATTTTCCATGGAAGAATTTACATTCTCTTGTGCTTCTGAGTTTGCACTTGATTGTGTGCATGATTGTGCATCCATGGTCTTTGAATAGGAGATGTTAGAGGAAAGGGGTGGGACCATTTCAGTTGTATTTTTTCAAAATCTGCCAGTGTTTTGAGAATTTCATACCCTACCTTTACAGAAAGGGTAATAACAATGTTGGTGTTTATCTGTGTAGATATTCCAAATGATATACTTTTCATGTCTTTAAATCCATATTTTAAGGATGAAAAGCAGGCAGACAAAGGAATAATTGATCGTTTAAACGCTCATATGCATGCAGTGGATTGCGTTGGAAGTATCTGTGTGTAATTTGGCATGGTGTTCTCGTTTGTCTGTGAGGCGATGTTTGGCACAGTTGTTGTGTAAATGAGTAATGACACAGCCTGTGATCTCTGCAGTAAACTGGAAGTGGCTCTGCCTGACATTGACTACATTGAGATTCCTGCTGGCTGGTGGGATGCAGAGGCAGACAAATCCCTCCTCATCGGTGTCCACAAGCATGGTAAGAAATCAGTGGTCCACAGTTTCAGAGAATTTTGATGGAATGGTTTTGCTGGAAATTACACATGTACACACGATTCACACATTCTCACTCTAATGCACAGTATCCTTAAGTTTTTCCTTTGTGGTGCTTCCTACAGTATGTTTGATTAGTGGCTGCTGTCTAATTGGGAGGACAGAACAAACTGCAAAGTGTGTGTTTTTGTGTAATCTTAGGGTACGAGCGATACAATGCCATGCGGGCCGACCCAGATCTGTGTTTCTTGGAGCGGGTAGGCATGCCTGATGTTATGGCCCTCTCTGCAGAGCAGTCAGGATCAGAGGTCCCAGCTGATGCCAATGACAGGCAAGAGCACTCCTTCATTTTAATTTCAAACTTGTTAACCTTGACCCCCAACTGGAGAATGAAGCTATTGTAATTTGGTTCATCTATCTGTGTCCGTTCACAAAATTATTGATTAGATGTGCATCATATTTACATACATTTTCATACCCCTGGCTCCAGTCCACTTACATGATCAGCAAATATTCTGGACTTTAGTTTCAGTTTAGTTAATATTGTGCAACAATACTGGATTCATCTGACTGCTTTTGTTTTCACTGCTTTGCTGGCTCATCTGAACGTTTTTATATTTTCTGAAGCGTTGGCAAGACTGAAGATATGAAAGACGAGACTGAAAGCAAGACGGAGGGGGGAGAAGATAAGGAGGAGAGCAAAGTATGAACTTGTTTAATGTTATGGGAACTTAAGTCAGGTGTCTCTCTTCTTGTTGTAGATTCATGGATTGATTCATTGCTCTCTGATATATTTTACATTTTTTGTCTGTGACTGGTTTGATCTCTTAAAGGATGACACCAGTTCTGTTACCGACACATCAGAGAAGCAGGAGAATGCCGTTTCAAGTAAGTACTGACAGCTAAAATATCAAAGCACTGATGTGTCAGGATCTGTGCATCAGTTGTTTTATGAAAAACATCAGGATATTATCGAAGACTATTATTAGAGCTGACACAAATACGAAAAGGGTGGGGGATGAGGTGGGACAATTGCCTTTCATCAGTCCACAGCTTCCAAGGCGGCTGTGTTCATTCATACCCCTGTTCCTGAATGTTTTTGTTCTGTAAATAGTGTCGCTTGACATGATCTCAGAGGACATTTCAATTCAAACAGATTCTCTTTGATCTGGATCTTATTATCTGGTACACGGAAATACTTTTAAAAAAGGATTCCACCCATGGTGGTCATTCGAGACATTCCACCCCTAGGAAGTGGTGACTAATTCTGTTTATTTATTGATTATTTTTATTTATGTAATTTGTCTAATTTTTCCTTCTCCTTGTTTTTGTGTTTGCAACATCCTCGGTCACTGTGTTCTAGGTGAATCAGGAGTTCCGGAAGCCCCTGAGCCGGGCAAGCTACTCTGGCCAGCCAGCTCTGCGCTCACGGCTCGACTTAGGCGACTCATCACCACCTACCAGCGCTACAACCGCCGGGAGCCCCTGCGCCACGATTTCCTCATGCTGGACGGGGCCAGCCATGTGTCCTGGCAAATGGGAGAGGACATTAGGAGATGTGCTGTAGAACCAGATCCCCTCTTCTTGGAGTGGCAGAGGAGGTTTGTACTGCAAGTACAATTACGAGAGCAATTTTGGTGAAATTTATTATGCGATTGCAATAATGAGGGTAATTTCGGTGTTGCATGAATTGTGGGTGCTTATAAATCAAAGCTGCTTTTTTTGTTGAATTACATGTAAAAATATCTTATGTTTGATGAAACAGGTGGACACGTCGAGAGCAGGCCGATTTCTATCGGACAGTCTCATCCTTTGGTGTCATGTTCGATCCAGACAAGAAAAAATTTGATTGGCTGCAGTTCCGCTCTCTTGCTCGTCTGGAGAGAAAAACAGATGAGAGTTTAGAGCGATATTTCTACAGTTTTGTGTCCATGTGTCGCACTGCCTGCAGACTTCCTCCAAGGAAGGATGAAGGTATAAAAGAATGTTATTTTATTAGAAACACAATGCAGTGTGCAGAAAATGTTTGCAGTTTGAAAAAAAGTTTCTTTTTTTATTTCACTGCTCCTCACTGTCCAATTGTGTCTCTCAGGTCCCATTGACCATGCTCTACTCGTGGAACCAATTACTGAGGAGCGAGCAGCCCGCACGCTGTACCGCATTGAACTGCTGCGGAAGATTCGGGAGCAGGTCCTTCGCCACCCGCTGCTGGGACAGAGGCTTCAGCTGTGCCAGCCCAGCCTCTACCTGCCTGTGTGGTGGGAGTGTGGAAAACATGACAGGGACCTCCTGATCGGTGCCGCCAAGCATGGCTTGAGTCGCACTGACTATTACATCCTCAATGATCCCCAGCTGTCTTTTCTAGAGGCTCACAGGAATTATGTGCGGAAAGAGAACCATGGCTACCCTGTGCCAGCCTCTATGCCCGGCATGCCTCATCGCCACTGCTGCCTTTATGATGCCGGACTCAGCCACTGCCATTCTCCACAGCCCCCAGAATACCACACTCCACCATCTCACCATGCCCACAGTCATCACCACCCTCACATCCATGCTCCTGTGCACCATCAACCAGAGGTGGTGGCTGGAGACCCAGCTGGCTCTTTGGCCATGAGCAGTGGAGGCCCCAGGGAGGGCTTCCTGGACTGCCCCCCTCTTGAGGAGTCCCTGGAGCTGGCTTCGCTGCAGCATGATGGACTGGCTGCTGACTCTCTCCATGGGAAGCCCAGCAAAGAGGCTTTCAATGGGTTTCCTTTCAACTCAGCTTCAGGGGGACAAAGCATGCTCAACTCCTATGGCGTACCGGGTGAGCTGAGCGGGACTCAGGGAGACATAGCAGACTCCATTGCGGGGAAACTGCGCAGTGATGTGCTGGTGGGTGAACAGGGATCGTCTGAGGAGACCGGGCTGATGGCGCCCTCTGTGGAGCTGGATGAACTACAAACGCCATGGGAGAGTTCAGACCACGCTGCTGATGCTCACATGTTCAATGAGGCCGACCCTATTTTGGGTGCTCCTGCACTAGAGTCTGAGTTCCTGGACTCAGCAGATACACCTGGAGATGGCCAGGTGGACACAGCCTTGAATGACTGTCTGAGCATGCCTAGTTCAGACTCGCAAAGCAACCCAGTTGACCCCTTGCCGTCCAGCTTCATGCTCTTTAAAGAGCTGAGCGAGGCTGAGCCCTCAGTTGAACAAACAGACCTGTCGGCCAGCCCTCCGCCAGAGTACGCTCCAACTCCCCTCTCTCTGGACATGAGTCTTTCCCACCCAGGCCCCACTGAAGAGCAGGAGGAGAAGCTGAGCGACTCTGATGTCACCCGGAGTGCTCCTAGCCCAGTGGACGTGGCTGGGAGTGTGACCTTTGAGTTTGACAAAGAGGAGCTGTCACAGGATAGTCATAGCCTGGCAGGGACCGCTCAGGGGCCTGACGAGACATCAGTGGGCCCCTCTGAAGACCCTCCGGAGGAAGCCCTGGTGGAGACTAGCACAGCAAGTGAGGCAAGTGCCCCCCAGCATGCTGAGGAGAACTTCTCAGAGTCTTGCGAAGAACCAGTGGTAGAGTCTATGCTGGAGAAGCTTACAGACGTGTCACCTGAAGAGCCTTGTGAAAGTCAACCACAGGGGGAGCAGCCTGCAGAAGAGCCCTTACAGGTGCCCTCCGAGGAGACCACAGAGGAGGAGCCTTACGAGACGCCTTCAAAGTCGCCAAATGAAATGCACTTGGAGGAGGCACCAAGCGAAGAGCCCTCAGAGCCTGTGGTCGAGAGCAGTCTGAGTGACCCAACCCTCTCCTCGGTAGGCCCTCCCTCGTCCCCACAACCCTGCACATCGCCCGTCCTGCCTGTGCCTCTGTCAGTTCCCCCTGCTTCGCCTGAACCCAGCACAGCAGTCCACATTAAGCAGGAGCTGCTCCTGGAGCCAACCACTACAGAGATCAAGCCTGACCCCGAGGCCCTTGAGCCAGACAGCACTACACTCACACCCAGGCTAGAACAGACGGAGATGCTGGAGGTAAAGGAAGAGATAAAACAGGAGAGAGAGAAAACCCCAGGTAAGGATTTTTTTCTGTAGCAGTCCCCTAATTTCTCTCTTTCCATTGTCTTCTAAAGTATATTAATCCTCCATTCAGCCTTCTCATTTCTCAGTGTCCTCCAGTTTGAATCACCGCAATCAAGGGAATAACTAATATGGCACAGTTCTGAATACATAGTAATCCCACTGATCCCAAGCATCCTCATATGTGAATTATGGTAATTACAAGGATCATTGATATGACACATTTGATATTCCTGCTCGTCTCCCCATTGGACACCCTCTCAGCAACTCTTTAATCAAGATTACCGAGGAGCTTTGCTGTTCTAAATCCTTGCTAGGGGTTTTTCTGAGAGCAGCATTTAGAACCCTCAACAGATACCACTGTGATAAACTTGAGCGAATGGTACATGTGAACAGAATCTGGTTGTCAGGGCAACTATTCTTTCAGCTCTTTGAAAATCCTAGTTTTGTATGCGTATAAATTGTGAAGTCATCACTGGTGTAACCTTGTTCAGACAATACTTTCAATAGATAGTGGATAATGCAGCGGCATATTTATCTCATGCATACTTTTTTGTCATTTTCAGCTCTGATGGTCGACAGCTATGTGGAAGCTCCACGATACGCTCCTCCAATGTCAGTCTGTGAAATGCCTGACAGTCTTCACGATGTCCGGGAACCAACTATCGCCCAGTTGCTCCAGGAGAAAGCACTCTACTCATTCTCTGGTTGGCCCAAGGTACACATGATCATGGCTCACTGAAATACAAATTCTTTTAGGCCACCCTTAAAAATATGTTTGTTTGCTGTAACATCAAAACAGAATAAATTGGGACAGTAGATCAGTAGACAATTTTATAAGTCATCTGTTATTTTTGAAACATACTTGTGTTAGGAGAATTTTCGGGTTTTGCTGGATACGGATATGAAAATAGGTCCACAATTGAAAATAAATGGTCAGAAACCATGTAGTTTGCAGCGATATTTATGTCAGCACATCAGTGAACATTAAAGACCACTCAGTAAGTTTCACATTTTTACAAACGAAAGTTTAATGCGTTTAAGGAGTGATTCAGAGAGTGCACGCAGCTGCCATTCTGTAGGGGACGGGGTAGCAACAGCAACACATGGAAATTCTCCTAATAGTGTTATGATTCAAAATATAAATTTTGCCCATTGTATTTAATCAAAAACGATCTGGAAACAAGGCTTTAAGTGCTAAAAACCGAACCTTTGCTTTAAGACTCGCTTTCTTGTTGACATCCAGGTCAACATAAGGTCAGCAAGTCGGCACAAAAGACTAAAGAAAGATTGAATGTACAGTATGTGTCCATACATGATAGATCAGATATGTTTGCTTTTGTATACTGTAAACAGTTCTTGTATCAGTTCTGCATTGTCCACCATTTCACTCAGTCTTTTTATTGTTTCCTTCATTCAGGACAGGGTGATAATCAATCGCCTTGACAGTATTTGCCATGCTATTCTGAAAGGGAAATGGCCTTCATCTAGCCAGTACGAGTCACACAGTACTCTGGCAAACACCTGTGTGCCCAACAGTGCCCACCAGCGAGCTGCCTTCATGCCAGCCCGGGTACAGCCTGCCCAGAGCCTTAACTTCAGCATGCCCGCTCCCGTCTCCCGCATGCCCAAGGTGAATTAGACTTCAAGTGCCCTACTGTATGCTGTACATTCTTCCTGTAGTTCTTTTTCCTTTGTATGCAGTAAGGTTGCCTCAGCTTTCATTTTCTTTCCCCCTAAAATCATACCTTTCTGTGTCTTGCCTCATATTGTAGGAGAGGTTGATAGCCCCTCCATTCTTGCCAGACCTCAAACAACCAGGAGTAAGACCACGGTTTGAGTTTGAGGCAGAGGTGCTCAGTAAGCCATGCCACAGTGGAGAGAAAATCCAGGTGGGCATTTCGCATCGGGGCGGACCGTTGCTGTTAAATGGCTGGCAGGAAGCGGCGATGGACCTCTCTAAACCCCCCGGGGAGCTTGGCATTGGTGGAGAAACGGGCCCTGTGGGTCATATTACCCATGCAGTCCACACACCTCCACCCCCTCCTCCACCTCACCCTAACCCTCACCCCCCTCCTCCGCCACCACACAAGCTGCCCAACCTGAGCTCCATGCAGGGCTCTTTGGGTCTGGACATGGCTGGCATTCTACAGGCTGGCCTCATCCACCCAGTTACCGGGCAGATCGTTAATGGCAGCCTTCGCCGCGATGACTTCATGAGACGGAGACGGGGCCGGAGGAGAAACGTGGATGGGCCAGACATCAGCTTCATTCGGAGCCACGGACTCAGTGTGTCTGACCAGCAGGTTGGCCTGACATTCAGATCAGATGTGAGAACAAATTCATGCAAAATGTTTGCACAAAATGCATGTTGGGCCTGGGTAAAAACTAAACAGTACTATTGTTTCAACCACTGGACAGTTAAAACAGCGGTACCCAAACTAGCTTATTTCCCAAAGTCTGTTATGCTTTGAATTGTAGGTTGAGTTCCCAAAGTCTCCATCACGTGTGCCAGCTATTTGTCTGCTAAATATGAGTCACCTTTACATTTTAGCTCGAAAACACCACAAACATTAACATGAACTTTCTGTCCATAGCCAAGGCCAGATAGCATCAGCCACTCGACGGTGTCTTCTACCACCACGACACAGTCAGAGCGTCCACCTGCACCCTCTGGACCAGCTGGATCTATAGGCCCACCTGGCCCTTCTAGTTCTCTTGGGCTGCCACCACCCCCGCCGCCACCAGAGAGCTTGGGGATAGACAGAGAGGCAGCCAGTAAAGGTCTTATGGAGTGGCTTAGACAGAACCCCAACTACATGGAAGTCTCCCCATTTGCCTCGGTAAGTGAAACAAATGTGAAAGCAGTCAACCTATACACACACACACAAAAAAGGTCAAAATACATACAGTATACTATATGTGAGTACAGTATCTTCATGTAAACTTTGTCTAACCCATCTTTCCGCTTGTGATTCAGTCGCAAAATGCAGCCATCTTGCACAGTTTTGTTGAACGTCCGAAACAGAGGAGGCACCGTTGCAAAGACCCCACTAAGCTGGATGTGAACTCCCTGACCGGGGAGGAGCGGGTGCCAGTAGTGCACCGGAGCACAGGACGCAGGGTAGGGACCCATTCTCCCTTTTATTAGCAGCTGTTAACAGCTGCCAATAAGCAATCAACTTTGGTTGTGTATGTTAGCTTGCTGTAATGACTGTTTGTTGAATGCTGCTGTTAGTATTTAAGCATTGTACTCTGAGTAAAAATAGTCTATACAGTTACTGTTTCATATCTTCAAAAGCCTTTGGTCTGAATTACTTTTCTTTTTTGTTTGTACTTTCAAGGACATAGGGCTCTACAGGGATGCAGTGATGAATATTTAGTTCGAACCAGTGGTATTTTGGTCTCAGAGCTTTGATTAGGCTGAGGCTGCAGTATGACACACTGTAGCAAAGTTTTCACAGCTGCAATGTCTTGTGTTTCAGCTGGGTGGCGCTATGGCTCCAGCTATTAAGGAACTCTCTCGATGGCTGGATGCCAACTCAGAATATTGTGTAGCTCCAGACTGGGCTGAAGTGGTGAAACATTCGGTGAGTGCCCTGAAATGCCTCAGATGAATGCAAAACCGACATACATAGAGCTTAAGAAGTACAGTATTGTTAACTGATGTTTTGCCCTCCTACTGTTCTCAGGGATTTTTGCCAGAGGGCAAGTTCACTCGGATCCTGACAGAGCCCATTAGCCGTGACCCTGGTCCCCGCCGGAGGGGTCGACGGCCTCGCAGTGAGATGGTCAAAGCTGGACCCATCCTCCCAGAGTCTCCTTCGAACATGGGGCCCCTGTTTATGAATGGCGGACTGATAGGGAGTATGGATTTGGTCAGTCTGCAAAACCTGCGGAATGTTCCAGGGATCCCCCTTACTGGGCTTATGGGATTCCCACATGGCTTTGCAGCCGTCCCGGCTGGAGCTGGAGAGGATGCCAAGAACGGCATCAGCATGCTTCCCATGATGCTCCATGGCATGGCGGCAGTGCAGCCGCCCATGTTTAGCGTGAGCGGCCTTATGAGCCAACCCTCATCGTCCTCACCCTCGTCCTCGTCCCCTACCCCAACTCAGTCCACTTCAGCAGGTCCCACGATGGTCACCTCCACCTCAGCTGTCCCCAGCCCCGCCAGCGGCTCCAGTCCCGCCACCAGCGGTCCGAGCCCCGTGGCCGAGAACTGCAACTCCTCCACTCCCTCAGGCCTGGAGAAGCGTAAAGAGGACAGAGCACCTGTGGAAGGGAGACCCACCGGGCCTCCTGGTGGGCATGTGACAGCTACTGTCAGCAGCACCACGCCAACTAGCGTGTCTGGCAGCATCAGCAGCACTGGCAGCCACTTGACCTTCAACCCGTTTTTAATCCCAGGGATGTCTCACGGACTGCTGTACCCACACATGTTCCTGCCCCATGGGGGCATCATGGCACTGCCGGGGATGCCCGCTGCCGACAGCTCTGGCAGCCCAAAGAGGAAGAGAAAGAAAGTGCGAGAGGACGGAGCCCTGGAGGCCGGTAGCACCGGCAGCCCCCCCATGGACAGCACGCCTGCCAGAGGGCCAAGCGACGCTTCGCAAATACGGGTGGATGCAGACAGTGACGCCCTAATTGAAGGGGGGCCACAAAAGCAGGAGACAGACACAAACAGCAAAGGTCAGGTGGAACACAGCGAGGCTGTCCCCCCTGAGGTTCCCACAGAAAGTGGCTGCAGCAAAGAGGAGGAGAGACAAACAGAGGAGAGGGAGGAGCAGGATGCGGAAAGCAAGGATGAAAGACTCCCCGAGCCTGAAAGACAAGAGGACGATCCTAGGGAGGATTTGCAGTAGGAACCATCACCACCTCCGTCCCCTCACCTGTGCAGCCGAGTTCAGTTTGTGACAGTGTCCGTCAGTTTCCATGTAAAGACTTAAGTTATCCACATATTAATGTTTATAGAACTCCTGTCCCTATCGAACGTATGTGCTCTCTGAAACACTCTCCCCTCGGAAAGCAAAAATAGACAAAAGATGGACACTTCTGCATGCAAGTACACACACAGGTATGATGGCAACAACAGAAGTGGATCAAAAGCCGTAGTCATTCTCACCATGTCCAGGGGCGTCTTGATGGTGCCAAGAGTTGCCTGGTCTGTTGAGAGGAGAGTGTAAGGAGGAGGGGCAGTGAAACCTTGTGGTATGGTGTAGTGCTGTATGGTTATGCAAGATGATAGCCTGCCAGTTGCATAAATGACAGGCAGAATGCACCACAGTAGGGTTTTTAAAGGGACCAGAGGTTGTGACTGTGTTGATGGTATAACAGGGTTACAGATAAAGTTCCACTCGTATTTGTTTCTCTTGGGAGGGTCTTACGCCTGCAACATGTAGACGAGAAAGCCTTGTGCAATGTCATCAGCTGTTGTTGACCTTGACTCAGTGGATTTTGCTGTCGGACCTGATTTCCCATGTTGCTGCTATGTAACATTATACAGTTTAATGGAATATATAAAGAGCCAACATTGTAATGTCTATACCAAGAGTTAAGAGATATTAGAGATTCAACATATGAGTTAAAATGGAGACTTTGAGTACATAAGAAAAAAATCGTGTTCAAATCAATGACAAAGAACAATCCAGATTTTGACTTTTTGATAGTGAATCATGTACTTAATAGAATGCAGGTAGCAGCAACAAAAGTAATTTCGTTTCAAAAGTCACTTTGAAAAATACCCTTATACCCCCAGCCACCTATCATGTAACTTTGTACCTGGCAGATGAGATATGTCCAGGACAGATGAGAGGTGTCCAACACTAGTGCCATAGCAGAGCCTCACAAGGGGCAGAGAGAGGAGGAGGGAACCACATTACCACCACATTGACGTGGTGAAGGTCACGAGAGAGGACCACTGACAAGCGAGGGAAAGAACAAGCAATGAAACAACAATAAAAACCTGTCCATTCCCACCAGTCTGTCCAAAGCAAGGCCTGGCTGGACCACAGGCGTGAGAAAAAGAAAAATGGTTGAAATTGGAAATGTCCACATATTACTGGTGTAGGATTGGTCTGGTCTCGATTCCCTCTGATGCATTTTCAGATCCTGTAGAATAGATCATGCTAAGACTTCTTACATGAAAATGTAAATCTGTTTAGCTGTATATTGCTGTTACTTTTGTTTACAAAGCACACCATGTTTTTAGTTTTCTCCACTATGTCGCAACATATTGGGGATATGGCAAACTCAGTAACAGTGTTTCCTGTATTTAACATAACTGTACATTAGATGGATACAAAGGTAGTTTTTTTTCCTTCCCAAAATTTCACAACAGGGTCTCTTTTTGGGTGTACTTTTTAGACTTGGCTTTTCAGGCCGAATAACTCTTACGTTCACTTTTTTTTCCCTTTCCATTTTCAAACAAAAGATTTTTTTGCACAGTCTTTTTGGTGAATGTTTACCTGTAATTGTATTCTTGTATTCTGTCTTGCATTTGTTTTCTTTTGGTGAGTGTATGTGTGGATGCATGCGCACGCTTGCACATAACTTGGCCCATCATGGACATTTTGTTGTAGACCTGTATTTATCTTGTCTTGCCCTAAGTCACCTTTACTGTTCTATGATTGTTGTTGCCTTGTCACAAGTTGTGACTCCATAATTTATTTTTGTTTTGTTTTTTTTGTTTTTTTTTGTTTTTTTATCTTTTGCTTTGCCAAACTTTCACCAAATACGGCACCATTTCATTTATCTTGCTTAGTTATGTTGGATATACAATGCCTTATTTAGTTAGCATTTTATATATGGATGTTTGTTACATCTACATGTTGAAAAGTATATATCAAAGTATTTTGTGTTGGGCTTGATCGTTTGAAACAGAAAGCATCCGCTGTCAGACCCGTTTAACATTAGTAGGCTTAGGTGTATGAGTACATGTCTGTATGTAACGTCATTTCTTGACCTTCATTTAAAATAAGTCATATTTCTAGCCTTACCAAACTCACAATGTGATTGATACATCTAACTCCCACAAAAATGTAGAGAAGGGCAGAAAATCTACAATTTAAAAATCCCAGGAAATTAAAGCACAATTGGAAAAAGTTGTTAGACACAATAGACAGATTACTCATACATTCTCTGTTGAGAGGTCGTCCAATGTTTGTGAGTGGATATGATTATTGTGTCAGATTTATGTAGTTTAGTCATGGATAAGAATCATCCACTGTCAACATTTAACATTATTTGTTGTTGATCGTCTCCGCCTGTGATCAGATTGTCATGTCATTGTATGGGTGACTTGAGGTGTGCAGGATCTCATTTGATCACACTGGAGTAAATAGGGTCTTTTCTTCTGATAAGCTTTTCAGATGACATCACTTTGGGGGCCTTCCGTGATATTAGAGGCAACGTGATTTACCGTAGCTAAAGAGAACAAAGGTTCTGTTAAAAAAAAAAAAGTTTTGATTTTGCTGTCCAGTTTCTAGGGTCTTGAAAAATGTGTGAAACTTTTCCACAACCATTTACCATAGGCTTACCATACAGGGTGACGGACCACCAAATTGTAACTTTAAAGCATCATTACCAGAAGTGATGTTCAAAACAAAACAAAACAAAAAAAAACCCAACCCTACTTGATCTTGAAGGCCTTTGTGTTGAAGTTGAAACTTGAATCAACTGAAATGTGCAGTATGTGAGTTAAGTTACAGTAACAAACGTCATATTTATTAATGTTGTAAACACACTCTTCATGTTTCACTCCTCTGCTAGTGTTCAATAATTTATCAGAAGGCAAGACTGATTTTCAAATCCTTTTATATTATTTCAGATATATTTATTTTACACCACTGTCTGATTAGTTTTTCCTTATCTACCTGTATTCAAGCTTACTGTATGCATAAGGGTTGCCGTTTTCTAAAAATTGCCCTCGTCACATGCAGTGCAGTACTGTTCTCCCCAGAGTGAATGTTTATGTTTCTTTTGTTGGTATGCCTTCAACTGAAACAAAATGAGTCTCAAATATGCTGAAAACAGACATGCCTCGGAACAGTGGTGACACCCTCAAGAACATTACTGGCTGTAACTTTATAAATGTCTGTCCTCAATGTTTCGCCTATGCCTCGTCAGGCAAAGTTTTGCACAGATATACTCATATTTCTAATCAATACAATTGGTAAAATCATTGAATTTTAATTTCATTGTGGATTTTCAGGTCCAAAGCATTTATGGGATAACGTGTAGCCTAATGTTAAACTTACTGAATTTGGTACAGTACTCTTAAACTTACTGAATTTGGTACAATATTCTTGGGAAATAAATTTAAAGATGATGATACACATGAATGTGGAGAAACTAGTGAATAGCCTTTCATGTTCTAATAGCACGGCATTCAAAAATACTGTTTGTGGCTGTTTCAAGTTGCAGTGTTATAGTTTCATAGTCCAGTACTGTTGGCCTTTGAGCTTAATAAAGCAACTGAGTTTCTCTGTTTTGGAAGAAAGGGGTTCAGCTATTTTAAATAGTTCCAAACACTTGCAGTGTTGTATGATTCAAGAGGATCGGATCAACCACTGATCATAAGGTTAAATTTACACTCCAATTCAGTGGTCATGCACCAGTTGCTGGGCATCATACAATTCTATTGAAATATCTGCACGCATTGGGACCGATGCAGGGCTCTCCTCTTAGGTGTTTTGCTGTGTTTGTCCTTGCATGCCTGGACATGCTGGTTTTGGCCTCGGCAACCACCCCTAACAAAACACACTCCCATTTCAGGATGGCATAATGCTCAGATTGGGTGTCTGTATGCATGCTTAACTGTTCTGTTCTTCAGCTGCTTGCATTTAGAACAGTAGTTTGCGGCTCATTCGGTAACTGAAAGGCCAGTGTTCACTAAGTGGATGTACTGTACGCTCTTAGTTTCATCGAACCAAGTGCACTGTATTATGGGATCATATGCTAAAAAAAAAAAGAAAAGAAAATGAAAAAGTACTCTGAAAACAGCAACATTTGAAAGATGTGGGGGTTTTTGTTTTGTTTTTATTTTTTATTTTTCTCAAACTAGCTCCTGTATTCCCATGTGGACCAATCACATAATTCAAAACATGGTATGTGATCTTTTATTGTGCAATAAAAGATGACTTTCAACTTTGAAGTGTGTCACTATTGTCAGTTTGGAGTAGGTAGCCTAGGCCTTATCTACCAAGACATTTTGCTAATCTACTAATGATTGATTTAAAACACACCTAGTGTTATGGCAGACAAAAAAAAACTTTATCTGTGGCCTACCTCGCTCTCCTTGGGAAAGAAAACAAATTTGGTCATAGCTAAAGCTGCATAAAATGCTAATACTCACAACTCAGATACCATGCTTTAGGGAACATAGTCTCTTTACCTATTCTGACAAATAAAATGGTATGGGAAGAAGGAAACTGTCTCTAGCTAAACAAATCAATACATTAGATTAGTGTTGATGAAACTGAACTGGAAATTGTTGCCGAGACGTGTAACAGAGTCAGAATTGAGCAATCACACGTTACATGCACATTGACATCTCCTTAACTTCAGACTGACCTGAATTAAAAGAAAGCCAACACATTCTCAACTCGACAGAAGAGCCATCCATTCATGTTAGACCGTCCAAGTGTTTGCATGACCCCTCAAAACCAATTGGGCTGTGACATT
>JASCQY010000232.1:12405273-12418216 GCA_030264315.1 Sardinella tawilis
GACAGAAGAGCCATCCATTCATGTTAGACCGTCCAAGTGTTTGCATGACCCCTCAAAACCAATTGGGCTGTGACATTCCGAACTGCGTGTAAACGGGGGTAAAGCCAGTTGCCCAAATGGCTTTTTATATGGCACCAAATGCTCCCTCTTGCGGCGGCGGCAGCAGCCAGCTGTCTTTGTTATCACGTGGAACAGCGGCGCTCTGATTGGCTCTGATCGGTGAGTTTTCGCGCCAGTCGATCCTTTGGCATTCTGGGATAGCATTCGGAGGTTTTTGGGGTAGGAACTGGTTTCTTGAGACCGTGCGTTGTTTATTTACATTTGTCGTGTGCATCGTTGTTGAATACGCTTTCAAAATGCGAGGAGACGAATCTGATTCCGAATCTGGGAAAACAGATGATAGTTCTGTTCGAAAAAGTCTCGAAGCTCTTTGTCAAGAGCTGAATATGGACGAAGAAACAGCAACTGAAGCCATGCAAAACTTCACTGCGATTTGGAATACATACACTCTGGAGGTAGGACTCATCTTGTTTGCTAGCAAGTTAGCTTATTGGTCGCACTTAAGCAGTGTCTAAATGCATGTATAGCTGCTGGTTGGTGGATAAAACTAATTTGCTCTATTTATTTGTCAATATGGGTGGAAATGTCGATGTTACAAATCATTAAACTGTGCAGTCAAACGACTTGATCCTTCATAAAGACGGTTAGCCCCTGGAGCTTTTAAGCTAGCGAGGGGTGCGTTGGATAATCAGCTGTCTTTTTTGACACGGGTAGGACTTAACGCTAACTAGCTGGCTAGTTCTGAGGTTGTGCTATCCTGCGAGATGTGAATACCTCTTTTATGCCTTATTACTTTGCCTTTTGAGTCCTGTAATTTCACAGATATTCTTTGCTCCAGTCTTTCAGTTAAAGTGTAACGTAACTGTTAGCTGTGCTCTATGCTAGCTTTGTGGGCTAAGCAGCTAGCTAGTTCGCTGATCCATAATTTAAAGGGCAGGCAGTCGTAGTTCTAGTCTGCCTGTTTTCCCCCTGACTTGGCTAGCTATGTATGAATGTATGTATGTATACAGTGAAGGACTTGTCGCTGTTTTGATGTCTGTTACAGTCCTAGTATATTTTCTGTATAATAACGTTAAGTTAATAAGAGAAGACGGTGGTCGTATTGCATTGTGTCTGATACAACTTTAAAGCTGTTTACGATACTTGCTGTTCGTGATAATAGCGTAACTTTATTGATGGAGTGTCAAGCCTTTTAAAAATGGCTGTCATATTTTGAACTTGGGCAAAACATATTGCCTGCGTATTTTAACTTCATCATCAAAATAAGGTCAGCTGTTTTTGACGTTAGTACCTTTTTTTGAATGACTATGCATTTGTATTTATAATGTATTTATTTGATTATTGCTGTTGTAAATAGATAAACATACTGTAGTGAGACTGCGTGTTGATTTTGACTTGACTGTGGTCATGGAATATCTGAGCATTATAGTTTTCATTTGGAAAGTTATTATTTTTAAGTAGTCAATTATACGATAATTTTGGGTTTGTTATTGTATTTGTTATAACTATGTTAATACTCATTATTATCAATTTGGCATTTACGAGTTCTATTTAGTATAGTCATGTCAGTTTGCATGATCTGTCACTCCGTTAGTTGATATTTAAAGCCCCCATGAAGCATTGTTTGACCACCAACCTACTACAAGCCTCTCATGATTTTCTCCTTGCAGGGTGAAGTTGTTCACTGGCTGGCCTGCTCTCTGTATGCGGCCTGCCGAAAGGGCTCCACGCCCACTGTGGGCAAAGGTCTTATGGAGGGCAACTGTGTATCTCTGACCAGAATCCTTAGGTCCTCTAAACTAAGGTGAGTGAAGGAGTAGCATTAACTCTCTGCCCCCATAGCTCTGTGACTAGTTGATATGTCTGGTATGATAACTCATTATGAGGCTTGGGAGAATTTTGCAAACTTTTCTAGAAGCAAGGAAATGCATTAATCATAATTTCGAATAGGAAATTGTTTGCAGCCAGCTAGTTTATTTTCTCAGATATTCTGTAACAAGAGACTTTAGCACTCTGGTCCACTTCTAGTTTGAATAAGCACCAAATCTATTCGGATCTCGATAGAAAAAGAGGGTAATCCTTTCCCTTGCTTATTAATCAGTTGAATGGTTTACATAATTTTCAGAGTTTTAATTGTAAGCTTCACAATCTCCATAGTAGTTGTATGTTCTTCTTTCACCTAAGCCACTCCGTCTCCTCAGTAAGACCTTCTTTGTACACAGGGGTCACTCGTATAGTAAACAAGCTAAATACACTTTTGACCTTTAAGTAAATAATGGCTATGGTCATTGCCCCACTCCGAAAGATGCCATTTTAGTTGAAACAGTTGTTGTTTAAGATTGTTACATTTTAGCCTGTTACACTGGATGACTAATTTTTCTAGATTTATTTATGGGCCAAATTTATTGATAGGACAGAAGGCAGTAGACAGGCTAATGGGTGAGAGATTATCAGGAATGATTTGGATTCAATCTTTCCCATGGGCATTTGGACCCACACATGGACCTACACAACACCCCAAAACCCTGAATATTTTAGCTTATTAAGTGTGTACAAGATGTTAAAAAATGTTGTTTACTGAAAATTGCTATTTCTTGTTTGTAGCTTGATTCAGTTCTTCAGCAAAATGAAGAAATGGTCAGACATGTCCAGCCTGTCCCAGGATTTCCGTAATCGCATCAGGCGCCTGGAGAGGAATTTTGAAGTGTCCACTGTGATTTTCCGGAAATTTGAGCCCATCTTCATGGACATGTTCCAAGATCCTCAAGGGGAGCCTCCTCGCCAGCCAAGGAGCAGAAAACACAGGTGAGAGATTCTTCTGTCTCCCATTTGTGCTGGCAGTGATTGAAGGCACCATATGACCAGTAACCCTGGTGTGTTTCCATGGGAGGCTGTTTATGTCTCAGAAAGGGTCTTTGAGGGTGTTAATGCCATGGGATAGAAGGCTGCAATATTGTTATTTAGGCTACTTAGTTTTATAACAAACTCTAAGCCACATTCACCATGTAATAGCATTGCAAATCAGTGTAACGCCGCGTTCACACTGTACACGTCCGTTGACGGATTTCACTGACTTTGAACGGGATGATTGCGAAATGCATTGTGGGTCCGTCCGTTCCGTCAGCTCCACCGTGTCCGTCAAAAAAAGTTGAGAAATGTTCAACTTTTCACGCAGCGACGGATCTGTCTGCCAATCAGATCACGTGACTGATAGATTGACCGTTAGCCCCATACGTCAGGCACGCCCTCTGTCGTCCGTCAACGGACGTGTACAGTGTGAACGTAGGCTAAGTGATTGTGGCTTCATCTTTTAATTAAGCGTCAATGAATTGAACTGATTCGAACAACTGAAGCAGCACTATGGGTGTTCCTTAGATTGCCACTAGTGAACACTGTCTTGAAACTGTAGCAGTAGCTATCAAAGATCTCATACATAGAGTTTCAAAGAGTTAAAAAAAATAGCTTGACAATGCTATTGGTTGGCTTTACACAAAGCCAAGTTTGTCCCACTTAATGCTCTTGGTCACAGACCTTCCAATGTACAACAGCATGCATGTGTTTGTTTTTCTGTGCGAGATCTCAAACTTGGAGTCTTGTGTTTACTTCAGTCGCATCTGTTGTGTCAGTGGCATTCTCTACCAGTTAAGTCTTGTGCTCTGTGTTTATTCTTTTATAGACGTCTTCCCTGTCACATTAGTGATGTTTTCAAGTTCTGCTGGACACTTTTTGTGTACACAAAGGGTAAGCACTCTAGGCAGTTCTCATCATCTTTATTCTCCAAAACGGCACGCTGTCTGTGATGTTCATGTGTAATGCCTCTCTACCTGCAGCTACTGGGCCATATCAGATATTTTCCTATATTCTGAACATGAACAACTGTACCACAGTGTACCTATGCTGTGGATGACTTTAGCACTATTTCATCCTTTTAGCTTGTGCAGTAAGTCATGTTAATGCTGTACAAGTATTGTGAAATACTACCACACCACATTCAATAAACTACTGCCATGGATTTTCACACAACCAGGGAATTTCCAAATGATTGGAGATGACTTGGTGAACTCTTATCACCTCCTGCTGTGCTGCCTGGACTTGGTGTTTGGCAATGCCATGCTCTGCTCAAACAGGAAGGACCTGATCAACCCTCTCTTCAAAGGTAGGTCAATATGTTTAGATAAGACTAATTCCATTGAAGAACTTCCAGACTTTCCACCTTCCTGCCCTCGTTCTTCGTCTTGCGCACCAATCACTGTGCTGCGGATGTGGTGTTTTAGTCAGACCATAATGTCGTGTTCCATTTGTTGTCGCTCTGGCGACTCCAGGGCTGCCCAAAGACTGGCCCGATGTGACAGCCTCCGCCGGGGAGCCCCCCTGTGTGATCGACAAGCTGTGTGATCTGCATGACGGCCTGGTGGTGGAGGCCAAAGGCATCAAGGAGCACTACTTCAAACCCTACATCAAGCGGCTCTTCGAGAGAAAGGTCAACACAGCTCCCTTCTCAGCTTGGATTTTGTCTTTTGTGTGTAGTCTTCCAGTACAAGGACCTCTAGAATTGACTGCAGGCATTATGGTATAGATCAGTCTAGCTTCAGTGTGTGTTTTTCTTTCTACACACACACGCACACACACACACACACGCACACACACACACTCACAAATAACACTGCTACAGCTAACTGTGCGCCATTGCCAGTCAGGCAGTCAGAGGGGAGAATCGCTACTGAGCACTGAATGTTAATCCAAAAAGTAACCTGATTTCCACTTGGCTCCCAGGCTTGGCAACTGTAGTTAGGTACGAGGCTGTTGCAAATAAGTTGAGACATAAAATACTGCAGTAGGTTTAGTGGATGACCAGTGAGGTTCTTGCACTACATTGCAGTGTCGCTGCTTTTTGCTCTCAGTTGGATGTCATTTGATGTAAGTTATGTGATCTGAAACATGTGATTAAAAGTAATATGAACGTAAAACTTGTACAAGCAGACATTTTGCTTTTGAACTTTGTCTGCCCCTGAAGAATTTCTTTTGTTTAACTATCTGAAATGGCGCTGTGGTGTTATAATGCTAATGCTATTGTGCTATCCATCTTCAGATACTTAAAGGAAATGATGAGAACTTGACTGAGCTGCTGGATACATCCAACTTCATTGACAACAAGTAAGTCATAGATGAGCTCTGTACTGTATGTCATGGACACAGCACATAGTAAGATGCTGATCCGGTTACGATTAACACACTAGTGAGAGCTCACAAATAAGTGATTTGTCGTACTTTAAAGGTGTGTGTGTGTGTGTGTGTGTGTGTGTGTGTGTGTGTGTGTGTTCTATTCCTACAGCAAAGCCATTAATCGTGAGTATGAAGAGTATGTGCTGACCGTGGGGGATTTCGACGAGCGCGTGTTCCTGGGGGCCGATGCTGACGAAGAGATCGGGACTCCCCGCAAGGTCATGACTGAGTCTGCGGGGGGACAGCTCTCGGCCAGAATGCAGGTGGAGTCCAACCTGCAGCAGCACTTTGAGAAGGTACCAGCAATCACTTTAACAAGACAGAAAATGCTTAGATCAGACCAGAAATGCCTCGAGGACTGCAATTAATTGGACCATAATCTGCTCTGACTCTGTGCTACATTCTCAGGAGTGGTTACACAGAATGTTAGGAAGTGCTTGTTCAATGTTCTTTGCTTGGTCTCATGAGTTTTGCTCAACGTACCTGTAGTTATGTGTCATGAACATGTAAAAAGTCATTCTGTTAAGGATGCAATACATTCTTTGGTACATTGCTTCCAAGTTGCTTCCAAGGTAATCTACAACCTCATCGATATTTGAGTCTTTGTGGAACTCTCCAGTATTTGAGAACCTGGAGTACTGTAACAGGGCATTGTTCTATGCAGAAAGCTAGATGACATTTTTCTGGATTTTCTGGATTCAGCTTGTTCATATGTAGAAACCTGTGTCTTGTACCTTGCTTGATTTTGTTGTGACTCACTGAAAAAACTTGTATGTGCCTTTGTATTTGCTGTGAGCAGACCCGCTCTCTGGCGCCCTCTACCCCCCTGACTGGGAGGCGCTACTTGAAGGAGAAGGAAATACTGGTGACGCCGGTCTCCTCTGCCACCCAGAGCGTAAGTCGGCTGCAGAGCATGGTGTCCGGGCTACGCAACACACCCAGCGAGGCCTTGCTCAACATCTTCAAGTGAGTCCACTTACTACGTGTCTTACAAGCAGTGCTACCCAACAAGTTGTCATATTTTTACATTTTTAGCAAGCGAGTAACCAGTTTTTCTAGTTCACTGAAATATAACTTTTTGTACTTCAAATTGAGTTTGAGAGAATATGGCCACGAAGTTCAGTGCACACATCTGTGTTTGCCAGGTACATGCTGGTAGGTTCCAATATCACCTCCAATTATGGACAAGGGGTATTGTAATCAGATCGGGTCTGCCTACTTGTCCTTCTCTTGTATTGTGTGTGTGTGTGTGTGTGTGTGTGTGTGTGTGTGGGCACAACAGTGTATAGCAGTGAGTTGTACCCATGGCCGGCTTCTGCAAACTAACGATTTACTTGTCCACTTCACCTCATCATTTCCTCTGTTACCTGTTTCAGAAGTAACTGACTCTGTTGGGTGTGTTGGGTCTGTGTGGTGTGTGTTGCAGGACATGCTCTCGCGATCCCACAGAGATCATTCAGAATCGCGTCAAGACCCTGGGGGAGACTTTCAAGCAAAACTACACCAAACAGTCCGACGACATGCCAGCTTCACACATGGGTGAGACACTGATGTCTGTTCCATGGAAGCATGTTCACTGTGTTTAATGGTTTTTGTTTCATTTCGATGCATGTTAAATTACTTTAATGAATTCACAGATTTTGCCGAAAACCGATTGAAACTTGCTGAAATCCTCTACTATAAGATTCTGGAGAATATCATGGTTCAGGAATTGAAACGGCATCATGGAAAAGACATGGCTGTAAGTACTCCTATGACAAATGCTGAGGTAGTGACCAAACTTCCACTGTTTCTCAAAGTTGAGAATGCTTCCTTGGTAGCACACTCGCCTTGGAAGACGAGGATTCAAACCTCACTAAAATTCGAAACATTGTAACATTCTAAATCCTTGAACACCAAGGATCCATCAGTGCAGCCTTGAAAAACCTCCCAAAGAAGGACTCGGCACTCGATAGAATTTTGAAGTATCCTTGACTTTGGAACAGTGCTTGGCGAGGTGCAATGACGTGGAATCTTTGAAAAAGTAGCTTCGAAGGATGCCTCCTTGACATTGAGAAACGGTGACCGTGTATTTTGCCTCAGTACTTTTTTTTTTTTTGGTCACTCTCTAACACCACAGCTGAATGAGGCAGGAGAATCTGTGTGAATTGATTGATTGATTGATGGACTACCAATGGTATATACGGTAATAGTACAACTTCATATAGGCAGATATAGAGATGTTCATTTGAAATGTACATGACATGGGCCTTAAAGTTTATTTAATAACTATCATATTAGTAAATTTCCATGCATTCACTGGTCGTTGTATTGTCAGGTCTTGCTGGAACAGGACATTTTCCACTGCTCACTGATGGCTTGCTGTTTGGAGGTAGTGCTCTTTGCCTACAGTTCCCAGAAGACCTTTCCCTGGATCATTGAAGTCTTCAAATTGCAACCATATGGCTTTTATAAGGCATGTAAATAGTATTAGTTCTGTGAATGTGACTCTCTGAAGATCTCATAAAATTACTCATTTGTCATGTATTATGAGCATATGGTTAACAGATGTTTCAGAAAGTTGGATGACTTGGAAAGTATTTTTTTATCATAACACTTCTAAAATCACACTCTAGATAACTATTTAAACTTGTGGATGTTCTATTCTAATTGCCAGGGCTTCATGTGTGTGTGTGTCCATGTAACTATGCAGGTGATTGAGGTGTTCATCCGCTCAGAGGAGGGCCTCTCCAGGGACATGGTGAAGCACCTGAACAGCATTGAGGAGCAGGTGCTGGACAGTAGGGCCTGGAGTCGAGACTCGGCCTTGTGGGACGCCCTCAAGGCTGCAAACAACAAAGTCCCCACGGTGGAGGAGGTAGGGATGACACACACACACACACACACACACACACACACACACACACAGACTTCCATTATTATTATTATTATTTTTTTATACACTTGAAGAGCAAGATCATGATTTCATGGGAAAGTAGAATGGGGGGGGGGGGGGGTATTTATCACCCATGTATTAACCCAGGTTAATAATCAGGAAGTTATGGTTATGTTGTCACAGGAGGAGAAAGAGATGACCCAAAGCAGTTTAATCATAAACTGCATGCTGTTATGCTTATTTCTCACCAAACAGAATCTTTCATGTTACTTGCTTCCTTTGAATATATTCCATCTGTGATCTTTAATGTAAGTCATGTCATGTGTGCCTCTCCCTCCTCAGGTGAATTTCCCCAGCAACTTTGACACGGGCACCAGTAGCAGTGGTGTTGTTGGTCCTGCTCACCTGCCCCTGGTGGCCCTGTCCCCCATCATCCACCCCCGCATTCGAGAGGTGCGCACCGGCCTGGGAAGCAGCGCCCGCAAAGGTAGGGGTCACTCGGGACACAGCGATCAATGCAAGCCTTCTTGCCAGAATTTAGAGCTGGGAAGAGTAAAGGAAACGTCGTACCACTGTTGGCTCTGTTATTCACTGGTTCAGCTTTTGCACTGTGATTTTAGTAGCTAGCTGATTTACCCAAAGAGTTGCACTAATGAGAATCCGCTGGATTCATGAAGCATGGGAATTTGATGGGTCTGAGTTTTCCGGTTCTGCTAGAGGGCACCCACACTAATGCAGTACTGCGTGCACGTCTTGGGCACATTTAAAATATGTGTAGTTGTGTGCAGAGTTAAACAAGCCTAAATCTATTTCACACTTTTTTTTACCTTTGAATATATCTCCTTGTCTAGTTTGTCTTATTGTGTCTCAATGGATCTTGTGTTTACAACTTAGAAATTCTTTGAAAATGACTGTGAAGTTATCTGTTGAAACACAAATGTAAAGGATAGATAATACATATGTTGAGGTGAATGCCTGAAACTTATGCACAGCATTTTATGCCTGTAATGTAATTGTAAGCATGCATTTTAGTCTCAGTTCCATGTGATTCCAGTGACTTTTGGATCCCAGTGGCTTTTGGTTGTAGTTCTCTGACTAAACATAATGTCTTCCTTCATTTAAATCCTCACGTGACTATACATAAATAATATCTCTCTCTCTCTCTCTCTCTCTCTCTCTCTCTCTCTCTCTCTCTCTCTCTCTCTCTCTCTCTTTGTCCCCCCTCACCTTCCATCCCTTCTCTCAGACGTTCCACCCTCGCCCATCTCCTTGCATGACCGCTACAGCTCTCCCGCCGCGGGCAGTGCCAAGCGACGGCTGTTTGGGGACGACCCGCAGCCCCAGTCGCCCATCAAGCGGATCTCGGTCACCCCCATCAAGATCATCCCCACGTCCAACGAGGCCACGCTCACTTCGACCACCACCATGCTCTCCATGGCAACAGCAAATGGTCAGCAGCTCAACATACCCCTGCCAAGTACGATTGCCTCTCTACCTTTCTCAAAGCTGTGTGTGTGTGTGTGTGTACACGTAACGTTTATACTTATTATTCTGATACCAACTGCTGAGATCCGTCTTGAAATCTAGGGAAAACATGTCCCTTAGAATGTCACCACAAACCTATATTCTCTTATCCCTTAGCCATAAATCGTAGCTAATAGAGTTGCATCAGATTGATAACCTGAGCACATGTAGAAGTCCCAAGCCCAATCAAGCATGCTGTAGCCGTTGAAAGCTGCGCTGCGTTGTGAATGCTGACGTCTGATTTCATCGGGCCCCCGCCGCGTATGATTACGCCTCTAATGTCCTGTTGCGTTTGTCCAGCTGTGAAGAACGACATGGGCGGCATCACGGTGATCCAGGTGCAGTCGAGTGACGTGGCCCCCCTCACAGCTCAGGTGCTGCTAACGACCTCCCCCAGCCGGCCCATCATGCCGCCCGCCTCCTCCTCCGGCCCTCCTGCCGCCGACCCCCCGGCGGCCAACAAGCCGCGCCGCACAGGCTCCCTGGCCCTCTTCTTCAGGAAGGTGAGGGACGAACGCCAGCACAGAACGCCAGCTGGATGGCCAGAGGATGCGAGCTGGATTTCAATGAGCTTGAATGAACTAAAGCATTGTGTAGAAAAGCATACATTGCAGTGTATACACATACATACATACATACATACATACAATATACTGTATACATTCATACATGCTGTACATATTTTGTACTAGCGAAGGAGAAGCTGGGCAACAAAGGCAGCTGACAACACAGGCAGAAGTATATTTCAATTTGCCTTTGTCTGGATAGAATCTCAGGCATCAATTAAGTCAGTCATTAGAGGAGATTACTTTTTACGCTCGCACAATCTGTTTTCATCACAGACGCTTATTGAACATTATGCATGCACACAAGCAGAGATTTCGCATCAGTTAACTAGGCATCTGATTTAACAACGTTTAGAGGCTGAGTGAAAGGGAAGAATCTGCGACGTCCAGCTATGCTCAGCACAGTGTGCGTGTGTGTGTGTGTGTGTGTGATTCAGGTGTACCACTTAGCCAGCGTGCGTCTGCGGGACCTGTGTCTGAAGCTGGACATCTCGCCGGAGCTGCGGGGCAAGATCTGGACGTGCTTCGAGCACTCCATCCTCCAGAGCACCGAGCTCATGAAGGACCGGCACCTGGACCAGCTCCTCCTCTGCGCTGTCTACATCATCTCAAAGGTAGCCCTTGATGGACGCTCTTCCACCAACGCCACATCGCACTCCTCATGGATCATTTCCAGTTCCAAACGACTGAAGCCTCTTTATTCTCTCTTACTGATATTGAACTACTGTAGGTCAGTCTGGTCATTTCACAGAGCGGAGCTCCTCGTGCCTCTCTGGAAAATGGCTCCACCTGTCATGTCCTGATATCTGGAGTGCTGTTTGTGAGCAATCCATCAGGAGGAATGAGAATTTTTTCTTGCGTTTGTTCCGCAGATAACAAAGGAGGACCACACTTTCCAGGACATCATGAAATGCTACCGCAGCCAGCCACAGGCCAGCAGTCATGTAAGAAGAGCTGTCTCTTGCTTTGGCTCTTTCTCCCTTTCTCTTTCATACTCTTGTCTGTATCTTTTCTTTTTTTCTTCCCCTTTTCTCACTCTTCCCCCCCCCTCTCCCTCTCACTCTCCCTCTCTCTCTGCTCCTGCTGCTCATGCAGACAGATGATGGCTGCTTCCCTGTGTGCAGCCCTCTATGTTTCAGTGCTTTTGTTGGTGTCAGTGTGGCAACATGCTCCAGGCAGGCTTCTGTCTAACCTTGTCATTTGTTGTGCGACAGTGACAATTGCCTAGCCTGCAATCCCCATACTGTATATCGGTAGCTTAACCAAAATGTTGTAAATGTGCCCAGTATGTGAGAATAGCCCTGCTTCTGTCAGCAAAGGCAGATTTGGCCGACTGAGCAGAAAAGCTTATGAATGATGAAGTTGGAGCTGTATTTAAGAGTTTTGGTCATTTTAGATCTGTTGACAAAAGCTGTGTATATGTAGTTTTTAGTTGATTCAGCACAGAGCTGAGTAGATTGCCAGTATTTGAGTCATAAGACCACGGATCAAGTAAAAGCCAATTTTTCATCAAAGATTTGCGACACAACAAAACCATTTTGGAGAGGAGTTGCAGTTGTGTGGATTACGTGTTGCATGTCGATGCAAGCCACATTCCGCACGTCAAATTGTAGTTTCACGGTTTTCATAGCACAGTTTTACCTCACAGTGGCAGTGTCTCATATGGTGCACTTGCACACTTCAAGCACTAAGTTTTAGTGCATAGGGTGTTCACACTGACAATCACGTCGAAACTCAGTGCACTGAAAATACCCGGATTGTGCACTGATAACGGCCAAAAAAGTCAGTGTGGAATGATGGACACTTCTCGCACTAAACATCCTCCATCTTGGATACGTAGAGGAAAGGGTGGCACTATTGACTGTTTTTTCAAACGAGATTAATGGCGACCATCTCCAAGGTGATAGTGGAAGTTGAGTAAGTTTAAATCCAAACAACGGTAATAAAATTATTTTACGCCATATGAGACACAGCCAGTGTTCATGACGTGCTGCCACTCAGTGAGTCCAGGAGAGATGACTGGACAGAGTTTTGGTCTAAGGAATAGCAGAAACTTGCCCAAATGCAAATGCATGGGTATGCATCAAGTCACAAGAATTAATTTAGTTGTTTTTTTTAAGCTGGCTATGGTTAATAAGTAAGGGATATTCACAGAGAGGCCGGGCACTATTGGCTTTTAGTGGTCCGGCTAGCGGACGGTGTACCGCCGAGACAAAGCCAATTCGCTTACACTAGACGGGCGATATGTGGTATTAATTCCCTCCTTCTAGCCAATCAGAATCGAGCATTCTCAAATGAAGTAGAATAAGTTGATTTTGCTAGTTCGCCAGCCAGCTAGCTTGTCTGTCTGGCTGCAACAAGATGTTTTGAAACGGTGGTCCTGTTTTGGGTTGCGTTTGTGTGCTTCAGTTTTGAGAGAGAATTTTGCTACGAGTTGCTGGTTTAGAATGATGCAGTTATCTCGTGTGTCTTTGGTCTGGAGGCCACTTAAAACCTGTGTGTGTGTGTGTGTTTGTGACAGAGAGAAAGAGACGCTGTTGATGTTGACAACTCTCACTTCTCCGCTCCTCATTCCAGGTGTACCGCAGTGTCCTCCTAAGAAGAGTGCACAAAGAGCCGGCGGCGGGCGATGAGAACATGGAGGTGGACCAGCCTGCCGAGGAGGGTAATTACACTTAACCCCCATCCCTCACCT
>JASCQY010000232.1:12423552-12435209 GCA_030264315.1 Sardinella tawilis
CCACCCCGGCAGGTTACCTGGGTCGAGAGTCTTAGAAAAACCCATCACTTAACTACCTGCACCTGTGCCCCTGTGGAGAAGCTGGCCCTGCTCATTGTGCGGCGCCTGGGAGGAATGCAGACTGATAGAATTTGGCAAAGGGACAGATGGGCTTCTTGATAGAGGCCACTGCGAGTGTCAGGACCCTGCGGGCTCTTTTGTGGGCCCGGGGATTGGTTCAGCATTCTGCCCATTACCGCCAGAGTGAGTGCATCTGTATCAGTTCATCAAGAGCGCTCTTTGTACTTCGCTGTAGCAGATTATTTTTGGTGGCGATAAAAGGACACCCCTGGGAAACATTCTTGGAAACAAGTGTCGAATGCTGAAGAGATTCCGCCGTCTCCGTCTCCGCCTTTCTCTCGCTCGCTTTCAGTTTTAATATGCCAATTATTATACGCGTCTTTAATATGGCATATTTTAATAGGGCCTGACTGCAGTGCACGATATACAGTATATATATATATATATATATATATATATATTCTTTATATAAATAAACTGTCTCTCACTCTCTCACTCTCTCTCTCTCTCTCTCTCTCTCTCTCTCTCTCTCTCTCCCCCGTCTCCCTTTCTCTCAGTAGATGGAAGTAAAAATGGCAAGAGCACAGCAAATGGTGAGCGTGAATCAGAAGAGGAGCGAGGTGACCTCATTCAATTCTACAACTCTGTGTACGTCCTGAAGATGAAAGGCTTCGCCCTCAAATACGCCACACCGACCACCGACAGTCGGGTATGTAAATCTCCTCATGCTGCGAGTGAGATTTATTGATTTCTACATTTGTTTACAGAATGGAGGCTAATAATTCTAGTGAGAGGTAATGAAAGGCTGGTGTGAAATAGAGATGGCCTATTTCCATCATAACGCCTGACATGTCCATAAGTGCACGTGGCACTTAACTTGCCCACCTTTTCAGCAGCGCTGAGATTTATTTGAGTGCTGCCTCGTCGTTTTTTTCTCGATCACGGCAGATTCAGCACTCAACACAACCGAGGCCGTTCATTTGCATGAATCATGACTTGTACCTGCATTGCTCCACGGATGAAGTTGAAGTTCTGTTCCATGTGTGTATGTGTGTGTTAAACTGTGTATGCGTGTGTGTGTGTGTGTGTGTGTGTGTGTGTGTGTGTGTGTGTACAGTATGTGCATGCTCTTGTTGTTTATTTGCTTTAGTTCATTCGCTAATCCTCTCTCTCAGATGGAGGCTCCCCCGTTGTCTCCGTTCCCCTCTGTGCGAGCGCAGCCACTGTCTCCCCGTCGCATCTCCCAGAGGCACTCCATCTACATCTCCCCCCACAAGAACGGCGCCTGCCTCACCCCCAGTTACACATACAAGTTCAGCGGCAGCCCCTCCAAGGTGAAAACCCTCAGGGTTACCCCAGCTTTAGCCATGGTGTTGTCAAAGACCTCCAAATATCCCCAAAATGGGATTTAATTTGATTGATCGTCAGTTGTCACATTACACTAATGCTTTCTTCATCATTTATAAAGAAGTTTGTAATATTTCATCTAATTTCATCAGTTTTATTGTGTTTGTGAGTTATATACCGATTTGGTCCCCTAGGTTTGAGTTTGCTCATGTTTAGATTTGGTTTAGCTGAGGTAGAAAAACTCCTGAATCGTAGTTTTCTAAACCAAACTTCCATTTTTTTTCATTTCTAGGAGCTGAGTGACATCAACCGCATGATTCGCCAGGGTAGCGTGAGTCGGAAGCGAGCGTTCACCATGGAGGGCGACGAGACGGAGTCGCCCACCAAGCGCCTGTGTCAGGAGAGTGAGGACGTGCTGCTCAAGCGTCTGCAGGACGTTGTGAGTGAGCGGGCCCACCACTGACCTGGGGTCAACCCTCTTGCCCACCCTCAGGTGCGACCCATCCTACCACCCCCACCCCCCTCCACTCTTTTACAGTACAAAACCAGCACCCTGCTTCAAGCAACTTCTTTGACTTTCTCCAGAACTCAGGCTTAGCTATCACCTAGTTATCATGCACAGACTATACTCTGTTATCACAGCCTGTCACAAGAAGCACGGAGCTTCCTGTGGTTCCTTCTCTGAATGAGCGCAGGTGATCATACTGCGTGTGTATGCCCAGAACGACACAGCTGCAGCCCCTGCTAGCACCCTCCACAGACACCAGCTCCAATCATGTCTCTCTCGCTGTGACATGCATCTGTCTGTCTGACTGAGTGACGTGGTAAAGCCGTTGTCGTCGTCGGTAGGAGATCAAGGTCAAGAGGTCAGTGTCACCCTCGGAGACTGCTGCTCACGGTTCTGAGCAGTTTTCTCTCTCCATGCTCTGAGGTGGGCCATACACAGATAGCTGTGTGGTTCCTTTTGGTTCCTTTAGGTTCCCACACACACTGAGACCTTCTGTCCAGTAGAACCCTGGCTGGTTTTGTCCTTTGTGCTGCTTCCCACCAAGAAGCATTTTGTACTGTTGTGTAGCATCTACACTGTTTATTGTTTTACATAAATGTAATTGTTTGTAAAGGTGTTTTAATTAAGGAGATTGTGTATTGTGGTTTTATTACTCTCCATCCAATGCACAAACTGTGTGTTTTTGGAGTCGAGTCTAATTCAGTGACTAATTCCTTGTCTGGAGTCTAAAATCACTTTATGTTGTGTGTAAAAAAAAAAAAAAGCTCCACAAAAGTTGTAACTTGTAATCAGGTTTTTTATTTTTTTTTTTAATTATTGTTAATTCAGCAAGTGAAAAACTTCCTCTGGGACATTTTATAAAAGGCATATTTCTGTTGTGTTTAAGTATGCGACTGCAGTGGCTCACCATATACCATTTGATATATCTGTTCAACCTCTTAAAGGAAAGGAAATCCTTACATTTGAATATGTGCTGTTTTAGTCTTACAAGTATCTGTACTAAACAGTGCCTTTTATATGTACATGAAAATGTGTGACCGGTTGAAGTGAAATGTGCTTTATATCTAACACATTATTTTAAAGAAAATATTAAGCCTGTTAATAAAACTTTAGTTATCCTACCGCTGTTACTATCAAGGGTAAGAACTGTAATTTTCACCTCCTGTCATTACTTCAAGTGACCAACTTTCCCGATGTTTGAAGTCAATCAGTGCTTTTCCATGCAGCCAATAAACGGTTTTGAATCAGTTTGAATCAGCCAAATTCCGTTTATGTCACACTGTTTAACCTGTTTACAGGCAAGTAGAATGTCAATGCCTGTTTAACAAACCATGGCCATTTTCGCTTTATTCCAATTGGAAAAAGATGACACCGGCATATTCAGTTTATTCTCACTAAACTGATTCAAAACTGTGTATTGGCTGCATGGAAATGCACTGATTGTCTGACCAAGTGCACATGAACATATGATCAGAAAATGCTATTATCTCTCAATCCTTCCACAAGATGGCGCCAAAAGATAAATTTCATGGCTATTTGCTGCTATTGTGTACCACCATGAAGACATTTTCAGCATTATTGAGCTTTTAACCAGTATTATTACTGAATTGCAAGCAAAAAGAGATTAGATTTGCAAATGTGCATCTTATTATCAAAACTGGTGAAGCATGAAAACTATGCATAGTAGAGCAGAGTTGAAGGAGAATGTGTGTGTGTGTGTGTGTGTGTGTGTGTAATAAGAGAGAGAGACAGGTTGCATGTTGCTAAATGTAAAGTTATTGTGACTGCCATATGCAGTAATTAACACATTGCTTGATAACCCATTGAAGCTGTCAGCGAGCTGCTACTCTCAGTTTGAATTCTTACTGAAACAGCGTTAATTGTACATGGCGTCTGGTTTATCAGGCATGTTTGCTGCATGCGAGTGATCCTGCATTCAGAGACGTGGGTGTCTAGAGGTGAACGCTCATACTGTATAGGCTAAGTGCTTTAATGGACACGTCCCACCGATGCATTCTCTATGAACAGTCAGTGTCTGAGCAGACAGACCTTTGGTTCCAATGGCTTTGTCACAAGTAAGGATGCTGGGACTGTGAAGAGATAAGCTGTGTGTGTGTGTGTGCGTATGTTCTTTAAACTTGAGGTCTAGTTTGTTTCATTGAGCTTGACAACAGCCAAAACACTAGTTATTTTAGGCTAGTAGTGACTGATGGTCATGTTCTAATGTTCAGATAGCTTAACTTAGAGGAGCCCGGCGCAACGAAGCCCCGCTGACCCCGGAGCAGCGGCCAGTCTGTTATCCAGCCAGTGATCCGGCCTGTCATCCCGCTGAGCTTCCGCAAAGGTCAGGCTGGATTATGAGTGGATCAAGACTTCCTTTCAACCGGCCTCCACGTCAGTTCGCCCGGCCCATCCTGGCTCAAACGTGATGCTGGCCAGTGGGGAAGACGGGAGCAGCCCCCTGATTGAAGGTTGAGGATGAGCACTGCAGAAAGACGTGGAAGTAACATAAGCCCTTCTCACAGGAAAGGCTTGATTTAGGCTCCTACTTAGCCATGTAAGGGGCTGTCCATGGACCAGGGATGACCTTAAGCTATAGTTTCTTAAGATAGCGGTTTTAAGATACACAACAGCTACTACTCAGAGAGATTATCCGGAGTAAATCAACCTGTGGCCCTGTAGTTTCACATTGGTGGGTGCAGTGGGTAGGTATGAGAACAACAGAATGTTGTCCCTACTGACAGAACAGGCATATGGGCTGACTGGCTTCGGATTTTTCTTTTCATGGTTTTACTTTACGTGTTTGTGATGACTGACAGGCAGGTACAGCATGTGAACACTGATATGACCTTTATTAGTGGTAGGGCCTATGAAAAATAATGGCAATCTGACAATCTCAAGAATCTCAAAAGTCAAGAATTGGCTTGTGGATGCTCTGATGACGTCTAATTCCTAAGGGTAAAGTAAAGTTTAGCCGAATAAAACCGATATTTAATAGATGCTTTTATACAAAGTGACACAGACTCACAACTTGGGTGTCAAACCTTGGTCGTCTGATTGTCAATGATGCAATCGCTGCAACGCAAAGAATAGGAACCAGTGACCATTGGTTTCATAACCAGTAGGCCTACTAAACAACACTGATACCAATCATTGGTTTTGTTACCAGTACTAAATGACACTGATACTAATCTCTTGCAAAAGTACAGCAAACACCTTTCTTGTAAACATAGGGCTAAAAATCGCTCTGGATTGGTTTCATAGCCAGTACTAAATGACGCCGACACAAATCTCTCGCAAAACTACACCTTTCTTGTAAACATAGGGCTAAATCTACAATGTAATTCGCTCTGGGTAAAAGTCTCCTACAAATGCATAGTGTGAATGTATGGTTCCAGTCAATGCACTGCCAACTGTAAACCTGTCAATAACATAAAGCTCAACCCATGCCAGGTTAGCAGTGGAGAATGTGTGTTACATTTTCTGCGATTACGTGATTGGCTCGGATGGGAAGGTCACAAAATAGACCTGCTGCACTCACAGTTTCACCCCAAATCTGTCAGAGCACCAGCACACTAATAAGCATTTTTCAAAGGCAAAAGTGTGCAGTGGGTGGGGTTGGGTCAGAAGCAGAATTTACTTTCCCAGGAAGATAATCCTCAAAATATGCATTCAGGCAGCTATTCTCCTGTCTGTTTTTGTGTCTGTGCTGTGCTCTGGGGTGACATGATCCATGAAACACAAGGAAATGGCTGATGAAATACAACAAAGACTAGTCAAATGCTTGATACGGTAAAGGCGTGCACACTACTCTGCATAGGAGGAGTATCTGATACCCTTTTTCCTCTATTTTAATCCTTTCCCCCACTATGCTCAGTCTGAATACCTTGAAAACACACACACACACACATACACACACTTCACATTAAACCTTTACTACTCTATGCTGCCAACTGATTGAGAGCAAATTCTTCTGGGGCTGGCGTAACCTTTTTTATCCAACCTATACTGGCCTGCTGCTCAACCAACATGCCTGTGACACCAGCCAGGCTCTGTGATTAATTCCCTGTAGGGCCCAGCCTGGGAGCCTTACAAATCTGACGACTCGTAGCGTTTAAGTCGGCCAGGAATGTGTAGCAAAATGCATGCGCTTCGTCTGTTTAATGCCATGATGTCAATTTAGGTTTTTGGCCTACACTTGGGTTTGTGGTTATTAGCAGCCTGCTTGGTCTCAGCGGCTAGAAGGGAGCAAATGCATGCAGTGCAGACAGAGCCAAGTAGGCTTTACCACTGCATGCAGTAACCATCTAATGAATAGACTGATTGGCTGCAAATGAAGCCATTCACTTGAATGGTTCTGCTCCGATAATTGTCTACCAAGGGGACAGGGTTTTAGCTAGTTTAGCTTCTGTCAGAATTCTCCCGGCTTGGTCAGACGCCCAGAAATTGTATATGCTTGCGAAAGGCAATTTCCTTATTGACATCCAGGCCTTTCCCCCTTATGACACATTTGTCTGCAGAACAACGGACCTGGATGCAGTGCGAACCTAAGATGGCAGTGGTACCCAATTTGCATCATACTTCCTGGGCTGAGCGCACAAGCTGATCCACTGCCATTGCGATGAATGAGAATGCTAATTTATGACGCTTCCCTTCTTCTCAGGGCACATTCGCAGTCGTCAATGCCAGCGCATGGCCGAGGAGCCCCTATTCTGAGTCTGCACTGAAGCTAACTAAAAGCTTCTAAAGCTTAGGGAAACCCACAGAGGTGAGATTTTTAAAGCATCTCTCCTGGCAAGGTCTCGGGAGTCCTCTTCAGAGTCAGAGCCTTGATTCAAGTTTTATTTGAGCTGCACCATTTGCAGGTGACCTTTGTTGCTGTTTGTTTACTGCTTAAACTCACTGACATTCAGCATAACCCTGCTCTCAGAGTAGCAGACATGCAGAAGCACCGAGCTGGTGTTCTCCATCAGCAGTCCAATTTACTGCACAAGAGAGACTGTGTCACTGTGCACCTTTTCCTTGAGACGTCAGTGATTCATTCCGTTACTCTAAATATGCACATGCGAAGATACACACATACATACACACACACACACACACATGCACACACGCACGCACACACATATTCATACACATACACAAACACACACTTTTTCCTTCAAGGTAGTCTTTACCACCCCTGTACATAACTGCACAACGCGGGGATGTTTTTATTTTTTATTTTTTCCCAGAGCAATCTCAAGTTTCAGGGCTATCAGCACATACTCAGCATTGAAGGTCAGGGAGCTGATTTATCACCACAGCATGTTAAATGCAGAGCTAGCACGCACACACGATCGATCTTTCTGTCACAAGAGGGCATATCACTGACTGGTGAATATCTCAATTTGCTTAGAACATGGACGATATGAATTATAGACTGAGAAACGGTGTAGATCGAAATACATACACCATAATTATGGGCCAGGGGCCCTTGTTATTTGCATGATAGCCTGCTACAAAAAGTGAAATCATTCGGTAAATATTTCATTATTTCTATGGGTTGTTGGCTTAGAGAAAAGACTGAAGGTTCTATATTTATTATCAATCTCATCATTGCTTTTAGAGAACCCACATCAGCTTCATGGACAAGAGATACAGAATGCATCACTAGGCCAGTTCTACAGCCATGGCATAAATAGCAAGAGAACACAGTACAGCACAGTCTCCAGACAGCAATGTGTTCAGTGCCAGGCAGACTGCAACACTGTTTCTCAATCCGAATATTTGCATTGTTAGCCAGTGGAAAGATTGGACCCAAGTTGATGGTGAGGGTGTGTCTGTCTCTCTCTCATACGGTTGTGTTAAAAGGAGTGTGCAGGTAGTCTCATCTGAGACAGACTGTTGAGATCTGTCCTTCATTTGTCTTCATAATAGAACTGTCATAGAACTGTAGCACAGTGTAGGCATCTCTCTCTCTTTTCTTTTACTCTCTCGCTCTCTTTCTCTAGTCCAGACTTTTCTTTCTTTCCATCTCTCTTACCCTTTGTATCCTCTTCTCTCTGTCACTCTCTCTTATTTGTGTCATTTCCCCCTCACTCTTTACCTCTAATCTTCCCTCTCTCTTTCTTCCTTTATACCACCTCCCCCTCGCTGTGTCTGTGTGTGTATTTGTGTGTGTGGTGTGTGTGTGTGTGTGTGGGTGTGTGTGTGGGGGGGGGGGGTCATCATCATCATATGACCCATGATGACCTGAGCGGAGGCCATTTCATCACCAAACTGCTTTGGTATGTGGCGGCTGCACCCAAATAACTCACAGTAAAGAGACAGGTCAGACCTCTGGCTGGTTTACAATCACAACCAGACCCTGGTCTCTGACCCCTAGCCGTCAGGGCTTGTCACGCAGCTGATGGAGGGGTCCAGCAGTCCACCAGTGGTGACAGCATGTATTGGGAGCCCCAGACCATCACCCTGTGACACTGGTGCTGCTGAGGCCCCTCCTTAGGTCCTTAGGCCCCTCCATAGACAGTCTGACCACGCTGTATCCGTCACACTCGTCAGTTTGTGTGCTTCAGGTTCTGGCTAGAAGATGAGGAAGCAGAGCCTGGTGGACATGGACCAGACTTCGAGTGGATCCATCCCGACTCTTTGTGCAAAGAATACTGAACACTCTTGATAGGCATGTTTACTTCATGGTGGGTGGCATGTTTTTTTTATTCAGACCTACTGGTTCATACCTTCATTATCTGTTTTCCCATTGGATGCTTGCAAAGAACCCTGACTATACTTTAGCGAAATGCAATTATTAAATCAATGAATGTATGAGTAAATGAGATCCCACCCAAAGACCACACCTTCACCTCCACTACCCCGGCGCACCTGACACCCAACAAACACACACACACACACACACACACACACACACACACACACACACACACAAATGCTTTGTTTTTCTCTTTTAAATCAATAAAAAGTTGATCACAAAACAAAACAGAAATTCTTCCTCACTTCTACTTGACTCCAGCATAATCCCACAATTACTATGACTCAGCCTCTCTTGTGTATTACTGAAAGCAAAAGGGCTGTTGGTCTTTTAAAGAGAGATCAGAATGGAAATTAAAGGGACGGTTTGCACCAAAAGTTGTCATATTTGCCATTTGCATTTAAATGATCCTGTGTCTGGTGATTCATCCACCCTCCCCAACCCACGCACCCACACACCCGCACACTACAAACTCCCCGCCCCCCCCCCCAAAGCACACAAACACACACACTCCCTACATACCCCATTATCGGCATTAAAAAAAGAATGAGTAAGAAAGGAGGCAGGGAGCTCTCCCTGTGTGGAGTCCTAAGTGACAGCAGACGAGGCTCCTACAGTCGCCGGCACTGAATGCCACTCTGAAGATAAGAGAGTCATCAAATACGTCTGGCTGCTCGTTTCATAGAAAAGGCAATGAGAGTTCAATTAAATAAAAAATGTCCCCATGGATACAGCATCATGTGCATGGAAATGAGGTATATCTCTGTGTTTGCGTGTGTCAAAGGGAGAGGGGGGAAGAGGGTGAGAGGGTTGTATTCATGTTTGATATGCCTTCACAGTAATGACGATGTTTGTTATACAATACAGCAAGCTTCTAGGCTACCCCACTGACAGGCTGCAGATGCAGACTAACGGATGGTTTTGGCTTGGAGTGTTTTTTGAGACAGTCTTGCTGCTTTCCTGTCACCCTTTGCCCTTAATCATGTGATCCAACAAACACTAAAGTAGGATAGTACTATAGTTTTTGGCTATAGTTTTTGAGTACTTCTAGATTTGCCGTGTGGATATCTACAATTGTTTTCACCATACACTGTATCTGTAAACAAAGCCCACACTGTAAAAATGATTTTTAATGATTACTTGAAAAATGTGTGGAAACTCGTTGCCTCAAATAAAGTAAATAAAGATTACTTGTCTCTTTCAATATATTTTTACCATAACTTGAAAGAGACTAGTTATGGTTACTTAACTTGTTTGAGGCAACTAGTTTCCACACATTTTTCAAGTAAGCATTGCAAATCCTTTTTTACAGTGCATAGACAATAATTGGAAAAGTGGTACTGTTATCCTGGGAAGAACAACGTGGATATCTGCAAAGACAATTGTGTAAAGGCATTGTGGTATATCTATATTTATGTCTATGGGTAGCTTTTGAGTAGGAAGAACTGAATTCCGGTTGTCTTAAATATTAAAATGGCTTGCCATACTGGACGCACTCAATGCAGAACTTTGAAATGGCTTTGAGGCAATGCCGTGCCCTGCACATCAAGTTGACGCAGAGACATGAATCACACTTTAGCTTTAAAACTTTAAAAACATATCAGCTTATCTTGCCTGATATTTCAAAATATTAGCAGTAAACTAAACAAGCCTAAATGACAAATCAATCTTATCATTCTTTAGCAAAAAGACCTTGAGACCTGCTGGGCATATCAAAGGTGCTTCCACCAAGTCTTTGCTGAAATTGTTTTTAGGCCTTGTTTGCTGTTAAAGGCGAGCTCCGGCATGTCTCAGCCTACATTCCAGTGGAAGCAGTAGTCGAGTTTAACAAGCTGACAAAAAATTAACCGAAATGATGCAACCTGAACAGAGTTATGGCAGTTTTAGCGAGGCAGCAAAATAGCGTAGCAATGGGGGCAAGCTTCTAAGCTAAAAGCGACGTAAACAACTTGCCCACATTGCTACGCCATTTTGCTGCCTCGGTAAAACCGCTATAACCGTTCAGGTTGCATCGTTTCGGTATATATTTTTTGTCAGCTCGTTGTATTCGACCACTGCTTCCACTGGAATGTAGATTGGGACGTTCCCCTTTAATGCTATAATGCTGAGCACTTGTAATTTGTCCCTCATCAATAGTCACAATGAACAGGTTTGTTGAACCATGAATCATGGTATTTTTCTTTCAACAAATTGCCATGATTGAAACTGCCCTCTCGAAGTAAAAGCATAATGTTCCATATTTCACCAAAATGCAGAAGAACTTGTGGTGGCAAGATTAACCTGGTAGGAAACTGAAAATGACCCACAACACAAGGGAGGCCCTTTCATTTGAATTTAAATGAGAAAGCAATTCAGAACACTTCTTCTTCTGTTCTCAGGGCGGTTGCAGACTTGTTTCACTTCATTTGCGTAAGGGTTTGGAAGTTCACCCAAACAAACTCTAGGCACAGTACAGTAATAACTGTTTGATTATGATCACTAGCCCTAAGATGTGTAAATGGTGTCTTTATCACTCCATAGAGGAACAGGCATCACCATTGCAGAAGAGGAGCTGTCCAGCCTTGCTCTGTAACACCACTTTTTCAAACCCCGCCATCAGAATGAGCTTTTCTATAACTCTGTATCTGCCACCATTATTTTTGATTTTCTGCTGAGCTTCACAGAACACCATATGTGACTGGGAAGATATTGCTGTATAAATCTTTCCGCAGAGATGAGAATGAATATGTAATCAGTTTTCTTCTCACTGCATCCACGCATCTCTTTCTGAAACTAATAACAAAGCTCTTGTATTTATTGCCCATTTAAGAGAAGAGGAAGAAATCATGTTTTTTTTTATTATTTCCAGATACATTTTCCCCCTATCATATTTGGAGTCATGGTAATTCAGTAATCTAATTGTGTTTGACTGATACGGTCTTTGATTTGAAATCTTTCTTTCTTTTAGGGGCCTTGCTTTATCTTAACATTTTTCCCTCCCCTCCGTCAGACATC
>JASCQY010000232.1:12440305-12450305 GCA_030264315.1 Sardinella tawilis
TGTGTGTGTATGTGTGTGTGTGTGTGTGTGTGTGTGTGTGTGTGTGTGTGTGTGTGTGTGTGTGTGTGTTTGTGTGTCTGCGTGTCTCTCTCTGTGTCTGTGTGTGTGTGTGTGTGTGCATATGGTTTACAGTTTTGCTGAACAGAAGAAATAATATGCAGCAGCCTTCCAGCTCCTATCCATGAACTGTGATCTTTTCAAACATAGAATAAGCACTCCTGTAAACTAGTTAGCAAAACAGACTATATCTAGGCTTCAAAAACTTGGACAAGATGGAATAAATTTGTAGATCTAAAGCTGGAATGAATTGCAGCCCTCTTTACAAAATCCCAATTTGAGAGGATGCCTAAATGTGTTTTGTAAGCCTACAGTATTAGTGATCTGTAAAGAAACCTTCATAAACAAATGATGCTTTATGGATTGTGACACAGTGTCCATGTGGGCGATGTGGGCATTGGTAGAAAGACCTCTCAGAGGGCTGCATTTGTTGCTGTCTGGCTTGAGCCTCCCTCCAGGATTGCACTTGTGAAGTCAGTCGGAGTTGATCTTCTTTGATTCTTGTCTTGGACGGGGGATTTGGTTGCCTTTGATGAACTCCTGATCAGTGGATATAAGAAAGGCAAAGTCTTCCCCCATGTCAGACTCAGTCTAGCTAGACTGGGGGAAACTTTGTTTCTCGCTGATATCAACAACACATTTTCCTCTGGGTTCACAACAGTTGCCTGTCACCAGAAGCAGCAGCCTTCAGACATTCAGTAAATGGTTTGACATTCTAATGTGTCCTTTCCTGCGGGAACATTTATGAACATTGATCACAAATTCATTAAGCATGTGACCACTGAATCAGTAATGTACCATTAATACATTCCTTCAGATGAATTCAGCTCCTTACTTAGCCTACTCAAGTCTGATCTCCACCTCTCCTTTGCTGTTGCTCTTACATTCCAATCCTCAAACCCAGCTCAGATGGTAAACATGATTTGCTTCATGAGCTTTTTAGTTTTAGAAAGTTCTAGAAAATAAAATGTCCTCAATGCTTGGTATTTTTCTTCACGCTTATTCATACATGATTTTTACTGACATTTTTTTTTTTACTCAGTTATCATACGCATGAGACAGTAAAACTCCTTATGTCTTTGTACTGTTGACATTTCAAGTGGCACAGGGTGATCTTCCAGTTCATGACCAGGCGTGGAGAACATGCAGGTAATAGATACTGGATCAGAAACAAACCCATTTTCTCTTTACCTCATCTCTCATGTCCGCTTGATCTGTATGACTGGTTTGCTCTCTTTGGCTCTCTCAGCACTCCTTATCCCCAGTCAGGTGTTTGATGGATCATCATATCCGTGGATATCATCTTGACTGAGCTCAGATCAGTCAGAGCTTAATTAGCCAGCCCCTTCCTTCAACCCCTTTTCTTCACACCTCAGCATGTCGCAAGAAATTATTCTGAGCTGTAAAAAAATATGAGGAATTTGTATTCTGTAGCTCATGTTTTGTAATTTATATTTGTGCTGTTAAAGTTAAAAACCTAAAATCATTAAGAAGGAAGATTTGGTTAATTTTTTAAATGGCGTATACATTTCCAATGTCAAGAAAAACACATTAAAAATGTTTTAAGAATTTGATCACACAGCACACAAGACTTAACCTTATTTACTTTGCTTAAATTGATTTGCTCGGGAGATAAAAAAAAATGCTATAAAAATATAGTTTCAGATGTTCCACCCACATTCTTTGCTACAAGAAAGAATATGACAAGAAAAATGTCATTACACTAATGATTCTACTAGTCCATTGGCATTTGTGCAGGTGTGTTATTCCTGAGTTTTTCTGTTTCAGCATGTGTCTAAGTATCCCATTCACAGACGTCACTGTGTGTGAAACTCAAGGGAAACTCATTTGGCATTTGATGGGTTTGTGTCACACACATGAAAGGCAGTGCGCAGCAGCAAATGTCATCCTCTCTCTGATCCTTAAAAGACGCACATTGGCCACACTTATCACTGAAGCTTCCATCAGGCCATGACACCACTTCTCCCCAATTAAGGACACAGCTCAGTGAAGGACTTCACGTGATGTGATTTAAGACAGTTCAAGGAGATGCTCCTATGCACATTTGTCTTCCCCTGAATAGGGTTACTGCAGTCAGTTCACACATAGGAGCATCTGTGAGTGATTTAACCATGATTCTTAAAAAAGTGATACTGCATTTGCTTCAAAGGAGGTGTTTATTCTCCTTTTTATTGTATTCTTAAGTCTGATTTTGAAACAGCTGCAAAGTTAGTTTAATATTCAACATTCTTTTAACATTCAAAATTCAAAATGACCAAAGATGACTGTGGAGCATACGGCTATGGTTTTGTCATGCCCCATGTGCCCTTTTCCTGTAGATTTTATGCCACATTTAATTCAGCCTACTAAACATTATGCTTTTTCACCAATGAACCTGACCACATTAAACCAAGTCAGCAACGTACAGAATGATGCTCTATGCAGGCTACAAGGCTTACTTTAGGAACTTTGTCGATTTATAAGAATTTTTTAAATTACAAAAATCTATTATGCTATTATACACCCATTGACTTCATGACACCAAACATATTCAGGATCACACAAACTGATCCCACACACATGCCACAAAGCTTGGTTTGCCTAGACCCTTCCCTTGATTTTTAATCATTTTCCGTTCTATAAATCTATTACGCTCCTCCTTGGACAACTGAACTAGCCTACTGACACCAAACATTTTCACAATTATACACACAGGTTCCTCACACATGCCATAAAGCTTGGTTTCCCAATTTACCCTTTTATGGATTTTTAATCATTATGCTCCTTAGCCAATTGACCTACTGACACCAAGCCTTTTCAAGATGATGTACACTGGTCTCCCAGACACGCTACAAAGCTTATTTTTTCATTATACCCTCTCCTTAGTCTAACATTTTTTTCGTTCTATAAATCTATTAGGCTCCTTACAGATGCCAAACCCCTTTTAAGATCATACAGACTGTTGCGCCACAAATGCCACAAAGCTGCCTGGCTGTCGTGACCAAGTTTATATCCTAAGCTTGGTCTGGCCAAGATAACATATTAACTGATACTGATTTCTCAGGGGTGGGATCATAAATGGCCCATCTGATTATAAAAGAATTTCCAAAGAGCAAACAAAAGCTTGCAAGCTGCAGGATGTGTATATCAGCCTTGCAGTGTAATATCACTGACCTATCATACGTTTTCAAGATCAAACAGGTTCCCCAGACTAGTCTGTAACAAAACTGCTGCTGATGCTGCTGATCTTTATGGACCCTGGATAGAAACGGCACAGAACCAATTCTTTCCATCATCTGAATCATATAAGACATTGTAAAGGTAACCACCAGAATGACTGTCATACAGACAACAAACAACCAAGACTTTCCATCATCTGATTCATCTAGATCAATGCCACCTTCACGGCACTGTCACTGTCAGTGGGCTTATTTAGGAGTGAATAACATTCATTTATTGTGTTTGATATGTAATGATACTAACAAACTGAATGGATCACCTCACTTGTCATGTTGTTGCACTCCTTCACATCTTTGGGTAAAAAACACAGTCTTATAGTGATTTTGAGTGGATGGAGGATAGCATTAGATGTTGAGGGATATTTGAAGAGAGATTTAATAAAAGGTGGAAAGGGTATTAAACTTTTTTTTACATAAAGGTTTAAACTGATGTAGTGTGTCCTCTCACTCTGAATGTACATGAACTGTATTCCTGAGCAGTGTTTGTGTAGTAGTAAAAGGAACTTGCTATGTGATTACAAGACACCATGTGGACATAAACTTTTGAAGATGGTCAGGTTTCCCAGCATTTTGGCATGACAGAAACGGATCATCTTTAACATCTACAGTGTGCCCAGAACAATAAAATACTCCACATCAAAATGTCACATAGAGTGCAACAAGGCTTTTAATGAAATTGCCAATATGAACTTCTTCCAGTTCATAAGATTCATAATCGACGCCTTCTTCTCAGGGGAAATCGACCAACCACCATATCTGTAATTGGCAAATAGTTCAGATGATTGAAAAATACACATTCGGCACAAAAACTGAGTTTTCATTACTTTAATATGCTTTTACATTAAATATATTGATTCTTCACTGAATTAAAAAGACACACCTGAGAATTGGATTTACATTGGACTTGATGTTTTGCAAATCTTAATTAACTTTGTTCCAGCTTTTTGATATGACAGTAAAAGTGGTATTTGAAAATCTGCTGACTGGAATGATATTGATTATGCGTTAAATTATGAAGTTATCCATTTCAAATTCCCTCCACGGGCAATTTGCTATAGCCTACTAGACCTTACTATTTATTTATCTTAAGGCTCATATAGGCCTAGATATTTTCGTAAAACTTTGCCATCCATAAAGCATTATAAACACATAAACACAGTCTTGTAACTAACGTCATTGGTGTGTATATCTGTTAATCCATTCGTGTACCTATGAAGAATTATAATGTTATCTTGCTGCCTCTACAACTTGAAGTGTAACAAAGCATTGTAATTTGTCAATTTTAATATGCATGATGCTCCAAATGTCATTAGTTACAAAGTTTCATGAATGCATTATAACCCTTCATGAATGCATTGATAATGCTTTGTGAACACTGGTTCATAGAAAGTGTTACTGATATTTCAAACAGATTTTTTATATTATTTACACGTATCCATAGAATCCAGCATTTTGAAAAATCTCCACTTTGGAGGCCATTTTACACAAATGTTTGAGGTGGCTGCAAGGATAAAAAATATGTTTATAAAATACTTGTAAACAAGCCCTTAGTCATACACAAATGCTATTCAGGCCTATTCTAAAAGTCATGTCATCCTGTCACATCATAGCACATCACATTACAGTATACACACACTGCCATAAGCTAGCAATGCTCTTATTGAGACTATTATGCTGTGATTCATCAGTGGCTCTGCTTGTCCTCTGAAAAAGATAACTTCATGCCTGCTCTTTAAGGGGGAGTTCAGCATGAATAAAAATGTGTGCTCCCTCCAGAGCAGCTTCATGGGTATAGTAGGCTCTGAGTGTATGAGTTCATCAGATTTGTGCAGCAGGGCTCAGAGATAAGAATCAATTAACTGTACCACAGCAATGTTATGCTGGCTCTTTGGAAGAGATGAGCTGCAATTAGTATTAAGTATTGTGATTTCCTACGGCTATTCATCAACTCTCCCCATACTGGTAATGGCCAGCAGTAAGTAGAATTGTTAATGATATGCTAATTGTCTTGGTAATTTAATTTCCATTACTCATATTAACCTATTTCTTCCTATTATCAGTTGTTAGTGAATTATTGAATTATTTAAATTATGCAGTGTATGTTGGGCTATTTAGATATGTGCTGCAAGGATTCTGGTGTCGTATATAAAATTCAAATGAATCTAATTAATATTATTTAACCTTTCTGTGACTACTTTGTAAGAGCAGACCCAATATGGTGAGACATCCCAACCTAAGAAGAAACAGCCAGATTTGAACCAGATCTTTTCAGGTTGAACACCAGTTTTACCTCAGACAAAGGCCTACATGATTTATGGTGACCTAACTGATAAAGCAACAATTTGACAAAGGTTCTTGTAATCAAATGTGGTATTTTTGGAATCTTAATAAAGTGAAGGTTTTTTTTGTGAAAGAAATAACAAAATAGTAAACCCTCATTTCATTGCTACAAAATGCACAAAACATATATTTTGCAGTTAGTTCTGCAGGATTTTGGATTGTCCTTGAGGTGCAGTTATTCTTTGTAATGATTGTAAAGACAAAAGACCTTAGGTCGGGTAAAGCACAAAACACTGGTCATTTGATTTCAGACTCCAAACCTTTTCCATGACACCAACATGATGCATTAAAAAACACTCAAAACCTGTGTCTACGTCTCTAAAAGATCACTACTTTGCAATGTGTGTGTGTGTGTACAGGTATGCATTTTAAATCTTCTTAAGAGATCTTTCTTCCTCTAAGGAAAGAGGATTCTGAAGAATTAGAAGGCTGTAAAACTATACACCCAATTCAAGACCCCATCTCAGACTTAGGAAAAGATTAAAAAATAACAAGCTGAAGGAGAGGCACATAACATTACAGCACCTGAATAAAGAATGATGATACCAAGCCAATTGCAGCACAAGTCAGACCAGACTCTTGGCTTCTCCTGAGGATGTCTCTCCTTTGACTCCAGCAGCTCGGCGAAATTCATCATTCCAGGTGAGGAAGAGGCTGCAGAGTGCCCAGACTGAGACAGGAGGCTCCCTTTATGGTCGTGCCAGGGCAGCTGTAAAAACGCAGGCAAACTTTAATTGCTGCACTTTTACTCCAACCAAAAAGCTCTTTAATATTTCAGAGATGATCACACATGCCCTCTTACGTAACTTCATGGTCAAGAAGAGACAGAGCGAGGAGAAGAAAAAAAAACACTCTTGTGCTGATTTAGTTTGTCTTTGACCTTCATACTTTTTCCTTCTCACTTAAAATACATAAAAAGACAAGCAAAGCAATGGTCCAGTACTAAAAATATGTAACTATACGTCACACCCAAAGAGTTGGTATTCTCTTGACAAAAGGTTCATTTCATTTTTAACGCAGCACACAAGCTTGGGAAGATTCCCATTGTTCCAGCCATTTGTCACCTGTTCCAGGAGAGCTTAAACGCTCATTATGTGATGAGCCCTGACATGTTCAATCAGCTCTGCGGTTCTTCCCCGCCACTGATGAGGGGCCCCAGCCGCGTGCCGCTGATTCTCTGCCCACTGATTGTGTCCCATCTGGAGCCCGCGTGTCTTACACAAGTCCTCTGTGGCCCAGCCCCAGCGTGTTTTATAGGGCCTCTTTAAATTACCATCTGCTTAAGACCGTAAAGCCAGTTAAATTGGTTCAATTAAAGAAATCAGATAAATTGAATTAATTTAGGACTTAACTCAAAATTGGGGTGCCCCCACGAGAACATCAGTGCAGGGCTATTAATATTTCACAGGAACTTCCACCCTGTAGTACCCTACAGTTAAATGTTCTAGTTTTGTTTGGACAGTTTCCATTCTCTATTGGGGAGTGTATTCTAGTCTGTCCTTCATCTGTCATAATGTACTAATGTAGAGCTGTGCCTCTCTGGTATTGTGATATAAATTCACACTGATTATAGAAACCCTTGGGGATTTGTTGCTGAGACCTTGAAGCTTTCATAGCCAAGGTTTGCCTATGAAAAGCTTGCAGGTAGTGGGTGTTTGTATGTTTTGTAACCCACTTGTTCCTATTACCTTCATTATGTTTTTTTTTTCCTCACTAACTAAACCCATACAGAAATTAATCTCTGGGGTAAACCACCAGCCTCCACAATCAATTATTAAACCCTAAGAAATTTGAAGCTGTTAGGAGCTTTGATTTACTGGCCATTAAAGGATTAGACCCCCCCACACACACACACACACACACATGTGCATACATCTTTCGGATTTCCTAAAAAAAAAAATTCCTCATTTCAATATTTGTTTCCAGTCTGTAGCTGTCTGTTTACCTTATTTGTCTGCTCTTCCTTCAGTTGTGGCATGAAAGGCAAATTCCTGTGTTTATGTGTGCTGTTTATATAAGGCATATGCAAGTGATTATTTTTTCTTTTTTTTCAGAGACCTTCTTTTTTCTGGTTGTTTACCTTGATCATTATCACACAGATTCCACTAGATTTCATGAGCACCTGATGGTTGCAGGGCTGTATCTTTCCATCCATTGCAAGACTGCATAGTTTCACTGGAATTGTGCCCCCTAAAACATTCTTCAAACTTCAGGCTCTTCCAGATAGGACTACATAATGCCATTCACAAACACTGTTGGAACTTTCTGGAAAGTCTAATGGGAAAAACTTTGGTCACAATTGTGGTTGTTACTGTTACATCCAATGCTATATATTGCAATGGGTTTAATAGCGATGATGCTGTCCAGAAACCCACCCCAGATTTGGTGATTTGCTTTGTGCGATTAGGAGACTTAATTCCCCCAACAAATCTGTTTCCTTGTCAGCTATTCCCTCATCAAAATGTAGCATATGTTATGAGCATCATTTAATCCCCTTGCTGACAAGATGGCTTGTAATGTTTACTAACAATGGATTCCTTAGAACTTGTCATTTTATAGGATGTCAGCATATTGTCTAGACTAAAATCTCTGACAACCTCTGAAATATACTGAATTGATCAAAATTTTAGATGTAGGCTATGCATTTTATTAAATGCAAAAGTTTTCAAATTAATCATAACTATTACATGAAAACACTAGCATGTCATCCTTCATTCTGTTATAGCTGATAGTCATATGACATACTGTAGATGATGATGGCATAGGCTATTGAGGAATTAAGGAATAATTGCTGGGAAAGTGTGCTGGCTGATGCAAAGCAAAACATCACATCTATCCACTGATAGCAGGTGTTATTCTGAAGGCTACAGACTGCAGCAGAATGTTCTCCCCTTGTGCTTCTTGGAGAGAGGGAGGAAGTGAGGTAGGATGCCATGGCTCCCTGCCTGGCCATGACTAATTTGGCTTCAATTAAATTTTTCCCCAAAAGAACCCTACTGACACCAAGTAACACTGTGTATACGCAGGAAATGATTGTTTCACTGTTTTGTTACAGTTTTGCAGCTAAACTGGAGAACAACATAATGGTTTGTGTTGTATTTGTTGTGTTGGGTTTGAGTGCTGCTCTCCCGCTGTTCCTACCTTGCGCTGTCACTTCTGCTTGCCAATTGTGAAACAATTCCTCCAGACATCTAAAGCATGATGTCAGATATCTTGTCCTAGTCTGCATCATGGCAGCAACGACTTGTCATCTATGATAGTGACTCATTATCACAGATTAACAAACGATTTAAAACTAATTTAGCCTGGCAAACCAAACTATGAATTGTATAGTCTGGAATCGTACCGTTCACAGCGCTGAAGCCTGTGGGTGGGATCAACAGTTATCGTTCAAACTGTCTCTGCACGTAATAGGCCAGCGTTACTGACCAATCAGAACTATCAGGCAGCCCTTTCATCCAACAGACAGCCCTTTCGTCATCGTGCTAAGCCCGCTCCAATGACTCGCTACACATAGAGCGTTCTGAATGGTCCATTGCAGGTCACGACGGGCCAGGATTTGCCTTTACCGTGCGAGACTAGACCAAAAGCATGAATAATTCTACAGTTATGCTGTTGGTCTAGATGCTAGGCTACCACTAATCTGCATGGTGCTTTTCTTTGTGATTTCTCATCAGACTGCTTCCAACCTCGTGTAACCGGGGTGTTGAACTCTGCGTTGTGTTTTGTAGTTAAAAGATGACCCAAGTGTTGATCCACAGGAGCTTTTATTGCTGCATATATGTAAAGGAAAACACAAACGTCGGTCCTGCATTCACTCCTCCAACTCCTCCAACCATAAGCATATCAAACAGGAAGGAGGGAGGAGGGATAGAGACAGAAAAGGCAAGGGGGGAGAGGAGGGGCTACCAGGACCCTCACAGCAGTGTACCAGTATCAATGCAGAGGAAAAACTATATACAGACTAGATCTTTAGTGCAATTATACACTAAAACAGAGGTGATAAATATAAACCTGTTACACTCGCAATTGTGACAGAAATCCTCTAGCGTACTGTAAACTTGTTTTTAGTTATTTTAGTCAACCCTATGGGCAGGAGGAGAACAAGCAGACTGGGTTGGAGCTGGACTGTTGCTGTTGTTGTTTTCTGCTGTGAGATGAGTAAGTAGCCTATGCTAACAAGAATATGACTTTGAAATTACTTGACTGCTTATTAACTGATTATTGATTATTTATAACTTGCCCATTCAAGTGAAAAAGTACTGATGGACACAACTATGACATATTGCAACTGATATTACTATAATGTTTATTCTCATGTGTCACTGTAATATAATATAGCCTAATATAATTTGAAGGAATGG
>JASCQY010000232.1:12479656-12494124 GCA_030264315.1 Sardinella tawilis
GGGGGCTTTCTGCCTCCAGTTGCAGTTTTGGAACGTTGGTGAAGGGAATGTTTGCAAACAATAAAAACGGTCTATAGACCTACAATAAGTATTTACTGCTTTAAGGAACATGGTCTCCATTTTTTTTCCTTTTCTTTTTTTTTTCCTTCCTGTAATATTCCATTGTGGAGGCCCCGTGATATGTATGTTTCCCAATTGAGAGGTTAGTAATGGCTTTATTAAAAAGCCGAGTTGAAGGTTTGCTCGAGGGCAGCCCTTTTTTTCCCTCCTCACTTTTAATAAAGTGCTGGAACTGGGCCAGTAATTTCCTACCCCTGGAGATGAGCACCAGATATGGAACATGTTTGCATAGAGTCAGACAGAGGAGTCGAGTCCTACTGTATAGACTTCTTAACTGATGATCAGGAGCCTTACAGTATGATGGAGATGTTTGCCTGGTCATACAGTAATAGCTATATGAGGGGATGGTTGGTACCTCAGCACATTCAAAAACGAATATTCATTTAATCATCAGGTACAAACCAAGCATCTGCAATGCGCAGCACACTACTGTGTTGAAAAGAGTAAATAAAAATGAAAGAATGTTTACCCAGACAGATTGTGTGTTCAAACCATACCTCAGGAGAGAGAGAGAAACACACACGCACACAGAGAATAAAAAGAAATCCTGTGATGTACTGATAGCTTCAATTATAACAAATGCAGATAAGTGAACACATTGCAGTACTTCATAAACAAGACACAAATCAAACTGTCTGTTCTGTGAAAAAAAGAAGAAGAGGATAGAATTTTAATGTGTTTTGGTTGGGCAAAAAAAAGGCATTTTTGTCAAAGCTACGACTACAACTTCTTTGAATTGCCTGAATATGCGTTGCAAATGGCTGAGATCTTTAACAAGATGACATTCCACCCCTTATTTGATGATTTAATAGCATTTCCTCTCCTCACTGTGCATCTTCCTCCATGACATTTAACAGGCAGTCAGCCTGGTAAGTGAATAGTTCTCCACTGTCTGTCAAACACCCTTTGTTGTTCTTGCAGAGGGGAGAAAAGGGAATAAGTGATGAGACTGTAGGAGTGAAGGACAGAGACTCTTCTTTTCATTGGACTATTTCACACACTAACCCCCCATCACACGCTATGCTGGGGTTTGTGGTGACTCTGTTTCGCCTCGAATGCCTGGCATGTTTTGTTAATTGAGACGTTGATTCCTTGAGGCTTCAATTACTCACAGAACACCCGTGCTTACTGCTTTTTCAGACTGTTTTATCCTTCTCTCTCTCTTTCTCTCTCTCTCTCCCTCTCTCTCTCTCTCTCTCTCACTCATTTTCACTTGGAGACAAATGGATGTTTTTTTTCCAGATGGAAATTTTCTCCCCTTGTCAGATTCCACCACAGACAGTTTTCTTCTGAGTCAGCGTGATTTCATCCCTGCCACATTTCCCCACGGGTGCAGCTTAGATTCGTCTCACTGATTGTTCGCATCTTTCTTTCTTAAGCATGGGGCTTGCGTTCCACTCACTACAAGACTAGAACATCATTTCTCTTGACTCACCATGAGTCACACAAATTCCTATCTGTTAGCCAAGCACACGTTTCTTATATTTGTTTCGCTGAATAAAAACGTGTCTTCCTGATTCACTACTATGGAAATACTGACTTTGGGAAGGACATGAAGGCACAGTTTTTTTGAATGGCTTTCCAGCAAATATTAGACATGGAAGTCATTTTTTCTTTGCTTATATGCCATATACAAATGACTATTGTCAGCTTTTTGGTTTCCATGTCAACTAACTAAATAATTTTGGAAAATGGACAGTGAACAGTTAAAAAATGCTCATTTATTGACGAATGATTCCTGTCCTGAAAGAACTTGATCAGAGTTCTCAAAACAGTACTGTTGCAAATTGCAAAGTCAAAAATGAGGAGAGTGAAGAGTGAATAACTGTGGCTGAGAAATGCAACTCCAGGGGTATCCTCTGAATCCTCTCCTTCATTGCTTACAATCATCCTTTTGCCTCAGACTTCTCTCTCTTCTTTTTTTTCCTTTTCTTGTCTTTTCTTTTGGACAGCTCTGGAATGGGCTAATTGCGCCAACTGAGAGTCATAAATCTGCAGGCTGGATTGGTAAAGACAGCAGAGAGCTGGCATTGACTGATGCTCTTTAGTTGTTGGGCTGCTGATGAAGCCAGCTGATTGATAGTGTCAGGAAAGCTATTAGGAGACACACAGTAAGATTAGGCTTGCCCTGTCTGGTACAGTATGCTGCAAGTTAACATTTTAAAGGCTTTGGAATCACAGTGGTTGTAAAATTTAACTGTGCCCAATTACACTGCTTTTTCTTTCACATTTTATAGCAAAATGCCCCATGCACAAAAACCAGACAATTGTTTTTTATCTTTGATATCTTTTATCATGGGTATAATTTGATGGACAACTTCATCCAATTATTTTTACTAGAGTGCTGGGCGGGGGGATGGTGGCCTGTCACTGACTGGCCCCCTGAGAAATTTTAATGCTATATTCAATTTTTAGGGGGCCCAAGACCATATTCTGTCGTGGAGCCCAACATTTCTAGCGACACCGCTGGCCTGGACAAGCAGAGCCTTCACTTTTTGCATCTGAATGTGTAGTGTATGTATTGCTATGGGGGATTTCATTTACCTTCATGCATTTATTCAGTTTGAAGGAAGCAGTGGCAATAGGCAACTGCTCTACTGTAAGTAACTTTCCGGCAATTTAATTTTTAAACTCCCCAAACATAGTGCACGGCTTGGAAAAAAATGAACTTCTTTTGTATTGCTTTAATCCCAGCTCTCCTTTGCAATCAGAGGACTGTGAATATTGCAGCTTTTTTTGCTTGGGGTGACACCAAGCAAAAATATTGACTTCCTCCTCTCTTTTTAATGGCAGGCTGGATTCTCGCTCCATTCCTTAGCTATAGTGCACAACGCTTGCACAGCTTTTTGTGTAGCCTACCGCAAAGCAGTGAGAACTGCCATCCTCTCACGGCGAGAGATCAACAAAGGCTGACACAAATCACACAGGTATGGAGAAATTATGTGGATGTCATTGGTTTCACAGTTACCAGAGAGACTCCCCAGCCCCCCACAAGCCAAAAGCAGTTCTCAAATCCCTGAAGTGGGTTCATGCACCTCTGATGTAATCCCTGAACTAGATAAGGAGACCCGAAACATCGCCTACGAATCCTGTGATCCTGACAACATCTGCATTAATCACCACATAGAATCTGATCATGCTGGGATTACTCTTAGACCGTATCAATCCTTTTAAAGCGACAAGCTCAGTGCTCTTATTCAAATGGTTGTGTCTTAAAAAGGCATGTTTAAGCTCAGGTAAAACATTTACAGAACACTCAGAGAGAACATGAAGTTATTTTGGAAGGGATACATTTTCAGTATTTATTAAAGCTGTGGAACAGTTGTCTCTGAACAGGATTTCAGTGTTTCCTCAGTGTTCACTTCTAGAACTCTCAGCAGGGATGCTACCATTATTCAGCATTTTCCATGGCTGAAATATTACAGTAAAGCCAATATTTCAAACAGGAGAAATTTTTCGCTGCTGATTGCCAATAGACCACAGCACCAGCACTGTAATAAGTTACAAATGAAAAGCCAACCAAACAAACAAAAAACAACAACAAGAGACATGTTTGATTGATTGATTGCTTGATTGATTGATTGTTTGATTGTTTGATGTTAGTCTCAGTAAAATTCTTAAATACAACATTTTAAACCATAAGAAGGGGATGTAAAGAGGAATGTTGAGTGAGCGTGTGTGTGTGTATGTGTGTGTGTGTGTGTCTGCGTGTATTGCCTCTGAATTCACATGAATTCTACTCAGAAAGTTTGACAACTTATGTCAAACCACTTGTACCAGTTTTTGATACAAACCTACAGTATGCCCTTGGTTTTAGGGTCGACAGATATATTTCCCTTCTAGGGCTGTGACTGTGGGATTTTACTGTCCAGGGAAAGAGTGGGAGAGAGTACTGTATGTGGAGACTAAACTGCACATCAGCTCTGATAAATCATTGCCAGCACGGGAAAAATAAAATCAAGGTTCACAACAATGATGGAAGGATCTACTTTTTTCACACAGTATTGAATCAGTCTGATAGTCTGTGGATATGTCTCTGTCTCTGAGATAAGTTCTTGCTTTGTGAAGATTATAATATGTCTGAGACTGTGCTTTGGTGCACTACATTTTGCTATGCCAAACCCATTATCCACTGCTGCAAGGCTGTAAGTGTGAATACCAGTATGACAATGGCATTCATCAATAGCAGTGCACATACCAGACACACAGTGCAGGTGCTTATTACGTTTAAAGTGATCATTTTCAGATGCTACATGCATAAAAGAAAAATATAGGCTACAGTAGCATGTAGATGTTTAGCCTTTCACCAGCAGATGTGTATTTAAATGTAGATGCAGGGAATAGCTAACATTTGTAGAGTTGCATCTTCATCAGAGGCTATGGAAGACAAAAGCAGTAGTTGTCGTGAGCACCATCAGACAGGTTCATGAGCTGCTGCCCTTGGTGGCCAATGACTTGAATCAGACATAGACTAATGAATGACACCTCCCCCTTTGGCACTCCTGCCAATGATTAGGTCAACCTTATAGGAAGCCTCCATTTGTCTTGTCTTCCTTGAATTTTGATTAAGATGAAACCCTACATTGAAAGATATAGGCTGTGACCTGTGTAGCTAAACTGTGCTTTGGTTACCTCTGGTTTACTTCATGACTGGTCTTCTCCACTGAAGCGCTCCATTGTTACCAGCAGTGCAGGGGAGTCACCACTGTTGCTTTTCTTTACACAAACAGACATCAGGTGGCCATGGAAACAATGTCGTATAAAAACACAAAGACAAAAAGATACATGTTTGCCAGTGGGCACATTTTTTAAATGTTTTCATAATCAGTTTGATAATAGTTTTTAAATGGCCCTGACATGATGGCTAAGCTGCCACTATAGAGTGAACAACTGCAGAGCAAATTACACTTACCTGCTATCAATGGAGACATGCATCTGGCCAAGAGACGCTAATGATCAATCATCTCATACATTCTGCCAGCGTGTTCTGCAACATGTCCGCGGCAATGGAGATTGAGCTCATTGTGACGGAAAAGCCATTAAGATCATTGACTTTCCCTCCGACAACTGGGCTGCTGAAGAGGCTAGCTGGAGGTGTTCATTAATGAGGGGGTGAGTAATTATCACGGCTACCTGACGAGGGCCGATAGGTGCTCTGCTAACTCATTCATTATGCATGAAATTGATACATGGCACTCACTTACCGACAGCGGATCATGCAGTCCCCCCTCATCGCTGATACGTGACATAAAAAATGTTGCTGTGCCTAAAAGGATGTTAATTCTCTTTGAATAAGGGCATGCCTGCCTGTGCTAATCTGTGTATTTTTTTAATGTTTATGTTTATGTTTATTGGTTCTATGCAGATGCTTTTGTCCAAAACAAGAGAGACTACACTGAAATTACATTGAAAACAAAAATACTTTGAAAATGTCTTGTATGTTTCTGTCTGTGGCAGAACCATGGGAAGAGATACTTTCATCTTGAATATGTGCTTGCTAGCTTGTTTTCATCCACCCATCAACTCTGAACACATTTGAAAATGTTACAAGGAAGCCCATTCAGTGAACATGGACTCCAAAATGCAGAAATCAACCCTAAATGGTAGATTTAGGAGGGTACTCATGGGTGACTGTGACATTTCTTTACAGAAAGCACTTCAAGGGGCTTATTGTTCTATGGATATTTCAAGGGGAAAAGATCAGCCTAAATCTGTTTTATGTGTTTAAGATGGACTTTTGCACAAATGTACGATTGTTCTAAAACGATGCTAAATCCTCTGTGTTATTTACAGTTGCCGGGCATTACACAGTGTCTAATCTACTTCCGCTAAGCATCTGGTCTTTGTCATACGATAGTCTAAAGAGGTTTTTTTGGGTCTCTTTTCCATGCCACAAAGGGCTTAATTTAAGCAGTTAAAAGATGTATAATCTTTTAAGTGTGTTGCACAAGTCCATTATGGTTCCCATGGTCCAATCACTACTTAGTATGCACATGCATGCACACACACACACACACACACTCACACACACACACACACACACACACACTTGGTTGTCTGAAGTGCATTGGCTGCTGAAGGCAACTGACCCAGAAAAAGTGCTATTATGCTAAGCCATCTTTAACCTCCCCATGAGGAGAAAGTGGCCGATGGCTTGTCCTCTCCCTCCTCTTTCAAGGTTTTCCCGACGCTGCGTCTGGGGTTTCTGGGGGACCAGCTGCAGAAAGCGCTGCAAAAAAAGAACAATAAGAGGGGGATTAGGATCATTAGGGAATAAAGCTTACAGTAGTTGGTGGAAATGGTGCAAGTGAAAGGACCGTGACCTAGACTAGACGCCAGACGTGACTTTTATTGCATGTCATTCCCTTAATCTGCAAGGTTTTCATTGTTCAGCATGCTACATATTAAACACATTTGCACATCCAGCAGATGCATCAATGCACAAAGATTACATGCAGCCCTCCGTGCCCAAATGTATCATCATTCAAACAAATGAACAAGTAAATAAATAACCATACTGTAGAAGCTGAAATAAGCCAATGCATGAATGGATTGACTTCTCATGCAGTCCCAGTGCATGCATGACTTCATTTCATGAGGATACACTCTTGAAAATGCCATCGGTCCTCCCTGAGTCTCCACCTTGGCTCTTGATATCATTACACGATCTGGTTATTGTTGTTGTCAAGGTCCCTGATATAAATCGCCCGGAGTGTCAGTGATGGAGGCAGAGATGTAATATGAAGAATTTATGGACAGCAGCGAGTCAAGTAGGAGATTACCTCAGCACACCTGAGTTGTGAGATGAGTGATTGTCAAACAGTAGTCACGCTGTCTCTTCTCCCCTCTGTTTGTCCTTGTCTGTCTCACTCAATCCCTCAGTCTGTCATCCAGCCCCTCCGACCCCCCCTGGCTGCTCCCTCGGCACTCAGGCTTACACACACACACACACACACACACACACACACACACACGCACACACACACACATACACACAGAGTGTGAGAGAGAGAATGAGTGAGAAAGAGAGAGAGAGAGAGAGAAACACACACACACACACACACTCACCCTCCTCCACACACACACACACACACACACACTCAGTCCCCCTCCCTTCTCACACATATCCATTCACACAGTTTATCAGACACTGAGCACTTTAGGCTTCATCTGGAGTGTAAAGACTTGGAACATGAACTGTGGAGGTCGTGCAGGTCACGCAGCAGTGACCCCAGTGGACTGTGGCAGGGCCCGCCGTCTGCTCTTGTGTTTTGCGAAAAGCTCTAGCAGCACCACAGTCACAGGCAGACTGAGGGGGCAGTGGAGGCTCATTTTATGAGATTGCTTGGGTTGTGCACACCACAGTTAAAAAGACTCTGCAAATATTTGTAGAAAATTGGTCAATTTAATACTACCTCATTGCAGACAATTGTCCTAGTTTTCCCAACAAAACAACATGTGATGTAAAAAAAAGAAAGAAAGAAAGAAAGAAAGAAAGATAGAAAGAAAGAAAAAAGATAGCATGCGATATTAAAAGAAGACATTTACTTACCATTTGCTGCCGTCAAAATGTGTTCGATGTTTTCTACTTTGGCGTGATGTTGTTCTAAGTCTCTCTATGATGAATTGTATTATTAGTAAAATACATTAACCATTGTAAGCGGAGTCTGGGTAGAGGATGATGAAATTTGCCTCACCATTTTCTTGCAGCTATCAGGTAACTTATTCACAGTCCAGTCTGTATTGCTGACTGTTCTGTGTGCAATAGTTCCACAAAATGTTATACAGTACACCTAATTGGATGAAAAATGCTCCAACTTATGGAGGTGGAACAAAAGAAAATAAAAGTATATATTATATATTTTTTCAATACTATGAATGTGAAAGAATAAAATACCCAAATTGCGGCTCAAAAATGCTGAGCTAATAAATGAATGTTCTTCTCTGTCAAAAACAGGCAATTTTTCCTTGCACACCATTTATGTTTCTAACATAATAAACCATGTTGTAGAAAATGTGTTTGTGATGCTCATTCATAGCAGCGTGAGAAGATGTGAGACACAGTGCCTATTTTCCCACAAACATATCATAAGCTGCACGCACTGGAACAACAGGAGAAGCTCGAGGCTTTCAGGGTTTCCATCTCTTGAGTCCCTCAGAGTAAACACTAAAAAAGATATGAGTGTAACTGTGCAGCGCTAAGATCACTGAAACATCCTGAGGCTATGAAATATGAGGGCTTTCAAAATCGCTGTCCTGGTGGGGCTCTTTAAATTATTTAAACCTCAATTTCCCAGTGACCTGTCCTCTATTTTACCCAGTACGGACAATAGCAGACGTGGTGCAATGCTGCGGCAATCCTATGGGGAAATCCTCCATATCTGTTTTTTTTTGTCTGTGTGAAGCACTTAGTCTGGCCCAGGGTTGCCAGGGTGAAGTCTCTGAATACCAACCGTGAGAGAGAGAGAGAGAGAGAGAGAGAGAGAGAGAGAGAGAGAGAGAGAGAGAGAGAGAGAGTCTTCATTTCACCATGCAATCTAATACACCAACTATTACGTGCTCGTGCCAATAGCATTACGGTAATAAGAAACAAAAAACTCTTCATAAATATACATAAGTACTAGAGTAGTGAGGGAGTTGAGATGTTGGGAGTGGAATGGTAGAGGTCACACGCTGAACATTATCCGCAGACTTTCCCCCACCTCGCTACCCCCTCTGCCTCTGCCTGCTTTATCAAGAATCCACCAGGAGCTTTTTAAGACGGCCATGCAGGGGGAGCATGAAAGGGAGAGGTCGAGTGGCAAGCTCCGAGCACAGAGAGCTCAGATGGTGCCGAGGCTTTATGCAGCCACCTGCAGCTGGGGCCTGGCTGTTATCAGCGCCAGACAGGTGGGCCTGTGTGCCAGACGTCACCCCGCTGCTGCCACATGACCTTGGGCTTGCTGTAGGCCAGCACTGTAGAGAGAGAGGCAGGCATCTCCACCGCTAGGCTACCACCATCACTGCTGCCTGCCACCTCCACCACCACCTGGCCTCCTGTAGGCACCAGACTGGTGGCAGACCTGCCATATCACACCTCACATACTGGACAGGGAATTCAGCTGGTTGACATAGAGACTACTAATCAGCTGGGTTGCCTCTACAAGAGGTGATATCAGCTGTAGAATTAAATACATATAACTACATGATACCTGATTTAGAAATTTTTGAATTTGAATGTGAAATCATGAGCATGTCCTAGGTCATCACAAGATTTTTCATCAGAAATCAAAAGACCCCAGCACCATGAAGGGGATTTTAATTTGCCAGTGTTTGATCAATGCTTGTTCTCTATACAGAACCTATTCATTTATACTGTATACTGAGGCCTTTTGTCTGAAGCTCAGTATAGTGCGTATGCGGCGTTGTGATCTGACAGGAAAGCTCACATTTGTTTTCACCCTTCCATCAGAGCAGGCGAGAGGGCTGGCCAGTCGCTGACCTCACTGACCGCTTGTCAGGGTCTGTAGTGGAGCTGACATTTATATACCCAGAGGCGCAGGGCTCTTAAGAAAAAGGCACAATTCTTAAGACAGATGAAGTTTGGACAATTCTGCCAACAATGCTGACCACATGCTACGTGACATATGCCTTGTTAAAGCGTAACTGTGTTATTAAGGCAGCAATGCCATGCACTCTTGTACCTCAGAACGTCACAGTATGGACGGTGCAGGCTCTGCTATACAGTAGACCAGTGCGTGTTAATGCTGATCACACTATATATGTTGACCAGACAGGATCATGACCATTTTTATTTACATTACATTTACATGTATGCATTTAGCACCTAACAAAAGAGGATCAACAATCAAGCTACATAGAATAAGCCTTTGAAAGAGTATCGCAAGATGCAGTGTGGGGGTGTTAAGACAGGAGATGCTCTCTGCAGAGCTGGGAGAGATTATTTTATGGATTTTAGAGAGTTTTCAACTAGCAGGTGCACCATCTAAACCTAAAATGGCATACTGACACCAAAAGAAGGTTACGTATAGAGTGTGATTTATATTAATACTGCATATGATTTGGCCTACCTATTACTGTATGTAAGTATTTGGCAACATTTTATTTGAGGGGGTCTACATAAGGGTGTCTGCATTCCAAAGACTGCGTTTCAAAAACCAAATAGGCCTAAGAAATAGGCCTAAATCATAAGCATGTCATGTTTATAACATGCTAGTGTGTGCCTTCTGTAAACTCTTTCAAATAAAGTGTCACCAAGCACTGTATGTCGAAATCAATTTCATTTATTGCAAATATAAATTATCAGAGATTCTTTTTTTTTAAATTTTATATTCAAACTGCCAAGTTGTATTTGTAAGAATCTGATCCTGAGGTAAGCCCACATGTAAGATCATCTCAGTGCCTGTCATGCTGTGACAGACAGCCTCTCATCCAGTGCTTGATCACCTCTGCAAGTTCTTCTTTCCTGTGGGTGTGTTCCCCTGCACCTTTGAAGGAGGCCTTGTCAGAGTGTAAATCATGACAAGTGCTCTCTCTCTCTCCGCCCACCTCCAGATCAATCTCCGGCGCCGGCCGGCCCAGTGACGACAGCAGTGTGACTTCAGAGCTGTGCCCTAGCCCAGGGAGAGGACCCCGCAGTCCCAGACGCAGGGACAGCCCCTTGTCTCCTCTCCAGAGGTTGCCGATTCATGCTTTATTAAACAGTGAATGTGTACGGTGCAAATGAGTGGGATTCATCATGAGGGGAGGGGAGAGGAGGGGAGAGGAGGGGAGGGGAAGGGGAGGGGGGAGGATGAGGAGGGCCCAATTCTGACAATCTGACAAGCTGTTTTGTTGCTGCCGCTAATAAGAGTGAACAGCGGAATGGAATTTCTTCTGATTCAGTATTCCGTTTGATTAGGGACGGTTATGGACTAAGACAACTAATACCTGATTAAACCTTGATGGATGGTGAAAAATGCTGAATATGATGAATATTTTAAAACTCCTGGAGAGACAGAGGGAAGTACAGGCCACAGAGAGAGAGGGAGAGCAAAGAAAGTGAGTGAGAGAGAGAGAGAGAGAAAGAGAGAGAGAATACAGTACATTTTATTGTACTGTAGAATTTTGTAGAAAATGGGTAGGCTTGCTTTCTGTGTGGTGCAACAGGATGTGTGTACATGGTGGGTGAAGATGGAGAGAATTTTCCATGAGATGTACCTGAAAGTTCCTAAAGGTGATCCTCTGACAGTGTACAAACTATAAAAGTGCTGGAGAAGAACGTGGCAGCAGCCGGCGCAATCTGTCTTCTGTCTCCTTGTAAACTTTTTCACCTTGTCCATGTCCAATCAGGGCTCCTGACAGCAGACCAGGCTTTGGGTCATTGCACTTCCTCCTCAATCAGAACAGCAGACATGCAGCAAACTCACAGACAGACAGCGGCATGCGATAGAGGTAGCGCCAAAGAGGTAGCGCCAGAGGTAGAGAGAGAGAGAGAGAGAGAGAGAGAGAGAGAGAGAAACAGACAGAAACAGACAGAAACAGAGAGAGTGAGAGAGGCAGGCGGCTGTATAGGCCCCGGGATTGAAGCTCCTATCTCGTCTGAGCAGCTGGGCGCCAGGTCACTGGAATCCGGCTGAGCCAGTAAATATAGCAAACAGCGCGAACACATTCTCCTCTCTGCCAAACCAGATTAAATGAGAAATAAATCACCTTCATACCGATGCCATATACAGCAAGTACAGTAGTGCCCCCCCCTTCTCTCTTTTTCCCACTCTCTCTCTCTTTCACCCTCTTTTTCCCTCACCTCTCTCCCTCCTCTGTTTGTCTCATTGCTGTCTGTGTCTGTCCTCTGTCTAGCATTTTGAAAGATAAGAATAGCAATAAAATGTAAGAAAAGATGGTTCAATGATAGCTGGAATTGGAGGCTTTCTGTGTTTCGATAATTCTTATAATTGGTAATTCAGTAGATTAAGTTTATAAACCCTGATGTGCTCGTATTTTAGTCATGGTATCAAATAATACATGACTTGTGCTTGTGCAACCCATTTTTCTCATTCTAAGGTGGTAAATTAGGCCTGTATGTAAACTTCAAGAATATAAAAATATGCATATCAGAATGTGAATAACCACATAATGTGCAATTGGCATCATGAAACCTGTAGCAAAGCACAGACAACTAGAAAAACAAATATCCTACAGGAGAATCACATTGGTGGAATTGACAAAAACAATGATGGGAACAAATGGACATTCCCTTGCACAATGAGCTCATGGCACCAGGGCCATGTTTGGCAAACAAACACAGTCTTTGTGCACAAAAATCCTCTTGTTTTTATATTCTGTGGCATTGTTCTCTGAAAAATAAATCCAATGTGAACTCGGCGTGCATGGGAAAGCTGCTTGTTGTGAGTGATCGTGCTGTACGGAGATAAGCGAGATGCTGTTCGAGAATGTAAAACAACAATCGAAGATGTAATTGGTTTTGCATTTCTTGAAAAAAAAAGAGAAACGTTTTGTGGAATAAGCAAGCTATGCATGATTGTCTGCAATAAACCCTTCCCAAATTATGATAAAAAAACTGTTTGTTTCCCATGTATCATTAATGAGGAACTATTGCAGAAACTGATAATGTTAAGGCGTGTGAAAATCCATAAATGTTTGCCTATCAAGTTGTTGATAATGATTAGCCAATTTCATGTTTAGATAATTGATTGACTGTCACTCAGTGAATGGCAGGAGAGACATAGAAGTGTTTCTAATAATGTAGCCTCCACATCTATGTGCAGGATGTGGTATCCTCCGGCTGCTCTGTGCCTTCAAATAGAACTTGCTAAATGCTGAAGAGAGACATCATAGTCACACACATTCAAAGAGAGTCAGCACTAACAGGAAGACCATTACTGGATGCTATTTCATTTTCCACCTGCCAGGGACATGTTTCATATGCTCACATAGTGGCCCTCCATTTCCTGTGTCAAGGTTCCTTTAGACCGCTCTCTGTCATGCCATTAGGATGCTATGATGGCCATGTGCACTGCATTGAAATGTAGGAATGTAGGTCTACTGGGCGCCGATGGAAAGCTAGTCAAATAGGGTCGACGACTGTCAGCGCTCCTCCTCAGATGCCTAAAATATCCTTGTGCTGAATGCACACAAGCCCAGCTTCATTTGGAGCTGTGTGACTGGGTGATGAAATATAGCACTGGAAGTGAAGGCTGAGCCTCGACCTTCACAGATGAAGGTTTTGCATTAAAAAGGTGTTATGAATTTCAACTGTTTTTGATCTGTCATGAATGCCTCTCTTCAGTACACTAAAGGCAAATATGAGACTCTTGTTGTTATCAAGCAATATCACACTGATTTTGTTTCCACTCTAGTTTACATTATTATTTTGCTTTAACAGGCCAGAAAATCATTTGTAATCCTCTGGGTAAGTGTGAAGTTTAGCTCTGAATTTGAGGCATGCGGAAATGTGTGGGATGGTTAGTTAGTGAATTCACCATGCGCTGACCCACTCATAAATTATGCATCACCAAATTAGATTTAGAAAATTGCTTTTGGGAGTGAGTTCTTTATCTTTGCTCAGGGATGGATAGCATTACTGTACTGGAGACCAGCAGAGAATTGATAAAATGGAAGAAATAGAATTACTTAATGTACACAGGAAAATTTCCATTAAAGCAGATAATCATATTGATATTAGATACAAAATGCACCTGCATTGCACCCCAAATTAAAGTAGCTTAGTTTTATGATTAGATGCTGTGATTGAGGGTTACCATATGATAATATGGTGAGATAGTTTGACATATGAGATATGTTGTTGAAGTTCCCTGATAGAAAAAGCACAGAATGTTATGACAGTACAATATGGCACACAAATCTCAAAGGTTTTATTTACACAGAGATTGGAAATATAAAACCATCCAAAAACTAGCCCCATAACAAATTAATTTGCTTAAAATGGAAACAAACCTGCCATAGACAATTAAGCACAATGAGCTTCATCAACTGTTGTTCATTCAGCTGCTCTATAACCTGATGAAATGTTCTTTCTGTGCGTGACAAAAGGAGAGCTACCTGTCTGTATGGGAAGATCAGAATAAGTGGCACACATGCACCTCACTTCCTCTCCCAAGTCTTTGAAGCCTTGTGGAGGTTTGGTGTCAGATCAAGAGGGAGCCAGCTGTGGAGTCAACTCTTAACTAAGACAGACTGAGGGCTCCGAGAGATCAGGAGCGGTGCCAAGACATCTCCTCCTTCTCGTTTCACCCCTCACGCTCTCTCATTTCACCTCTCATACTGTACACATACACACACACACACACACATACACACACACATACACAAACACACACACACACACA
>JASCQY010000232.1:12654630-12664630 GCA_030264315.1 Sardinella tawilis
GGAGCCTTACCTGCCCGATGCAAGCAGCCAGAGCACATGTTAGTCCAGTGGCATTTACCACAGGCGCAGCAGGCTATTAAACACAACGCAACCCCCCCCCGCTGCACTGCAACCAGCTCACTGCACATGAGACCCCAGTGACATTTACCAACACAGCATAAGATAGGGGAAAAAAAAAAGATAAAGCACAAGATCAAATCCAAAAGTAAACACAGAGAAACATTTACAAAGGGCTATATAGCTGTGTTTTATCTAACCTCTGTGTCAATGAAATATTCACTAAGACTATGACAAATATGATGAATTGTGTTGGAAAATATTGGATTGTTATTTGTGTAGCTTTGCATTAGAGTGACAAACAAGCGAACAAGTCTTCTTAGCGTTGTGGGAATGCATTAATTCCAATTTGTAAAAGTTTGTGGGGATGGGTCTAACTTCTAGAAAGTGAAATATACTCAAGCTAAACGCAGTGCAAAATGGTCAAACATGGCATTGAGATGGCATTGGCAACCCATTTTCTTATTCCATTGCCATTATCCTTGGGAAGGGATGGATAATAGCGTATTCATTGATCATCCCTTCTGAAGGCAAGCTTGACATTCATCTCAGACATTCAGAACAGAACAACTACGCATGATTTGCGGTCTCGCCGACTACAAATTTCTTTTCCTAATCTCATTTTGATACCGCAGTTACCCAGTTAAGTGCCCCATCTTAAATCCTGAGCCGTCTCCAAGTCTGGAACTTGGAAGAGAGAAACAAGAAGAACAAGAAGAAGGACAGCAAGAAAGAGAGAGAGAGAGAGAGAGAGGGAAAGACAGAGAGAGACGTATCCTCTATCTTGCATATATTTTAATTTGTGTGTGTATGTGGTGTGCTGTCATTCTTTTATACAATCCACTGTGTTCTGTGTGTTTGTTTGTGTGTGTGTATGTGTGTGTGTTTATGTGTGTGTGTATGTACTGTATATGTGTGTAAACATACTTGGCGATTAAAGCCCAATTCTGGTGATTCTGACAGTAATTGTGATTCTGGAACACCCGAGTGTTCAACTGGGACAGTGCATTGGTAACTTGAGGTAAGGCCCCTTCTGTCAGGGACCAAATGATGATGAGGGGGCCAAGAGTCTCTTCACTCTCTGCCCTGCAATCTGTCTCTCCCCCTGCTCCCGCCTCTCTCCCCCGAAGCCCCTCAGTCCCACACATGGTTCCCTCTGCCTTCCGAGCAGAGCCAGCGACAAGCTGGGTCAAGCTGCTTTTTTTCTTTTTTTTTTCTTTTGCTTCGTTATTTCTGTACTTTATATATTTATATGAATGAATGTTCATTTTCCCCCTGCCGAACAATGAGCGAGTGAACAACGGAGACCAGCTGCTCGGGTGACTGAGAAGGCAGGAGTCACGTCACAGAGGGGAGGGTCACTCACGACAAGGGTGGGCCAGCACTCGAACTTCATCCACCGCCAGGAACCCGGGGTGGCCTTGCACCGACACCGCCTCGAATATCACCTAAGAGACAGGGAGAGAGAGAGAGAGAGAGAGAGAGGGGGGGGGGCCGTAGATAGGAGAGAGGGAAAGAGAAAAACAGAGAAAGAGGGCAGTATGTTGAGAGGGGGAGAGAGAGAAACAGAGAAAGGGGGCAGGAGAGGAGAGAGGGAGAGAGAAAAGAAAGGATGAAAAGACAGAGATAGAGAGAGAAAGGGAGGGATGGCAGGAGAGAGAGAGGGGGAGGGAGGGAGGTAGAGAGTGGGTGGCAGAGAGGGAAAAGAAAAACAAAGAGGAAATTTGAAACAGGTATTTGCCTAAACATCTTGTCTGACCTCGTGTCCACTGCTGTTGTCTCTCTGCTGTGGAGGCACCTGTTTGGAGGTGGCTAATGCAATTGGAGAATTTGATCACCTCCACATGAAATTCACTTATCTCAGATTCTCTCTCTCTCTCTCTCTCTCTCTCTCTCTCTCTCTGTCTCTCTCTCTTTCTTTCTCTCTCTCTCTCACTCACACACACACACACACACACACACACAGAAAATACACAGACGTCAAGGGACACAGAATTGGCTGGGTCGAGTTCTGGGTGGATCAAGGCGTTAGCGTTAGCGTTGCCAGAGTGCATACTAATGTTTGCTGACTCACTGCGCAAACAGAAGGTTGTCTTGGGGTGGGAAGCCACTCTACACTTTGGGGATGGGACAGCAGATCATAATTAAAGGTTGTGCAAGGTCCCATGTAATTCTCCCACTGATATGCGCGCGCACACACACACACACACACACCGCAGACTGGCATGACTGCTTGTCGCTAAGGATATGCCATGTGGTAGGGACATGTGTGTCCCCAAGTGTGCCACGCTGTGGGTTGCCAACACGGGCCCAGAGTGAGTGTGTGGGCAAAGGAGGGACAGAGGGAGGAGACGTGCCAAGGGGTGACTTTCACCCCCCTCTGGCCTCGGCCGCCCCGACACCGGGGGATGGGGCCCCCCGCCCCCCCCCCCCCCCTTTCCTCACGAGTCACCGTGACAGCAAGAGCAGACACTTTTGGTCTGTGTAAACTAAGGCCGCGTGAGCGGGCTAACAGTGTGCAATGGTACAGCATGGGTGCACTCAGACATGAGAAGCACTGAATATTCATTGGAACCCAGAGTGTACTGCACTGTACCTACCTACCACGTGAGCATGTTGGGCTGTGTTGGACATATGGCTTTCCGGAGGCGATTGGCAAACTGCTACTAGCACTTAATTCACTTTCTGAGTTGAACTCGGTTCATTAATGTGTGTTTACTTTTGCTTCATTTCATTCATTTAGGAGTAACCTAATTTGATATGCCCGCTCGGCAAAGCAAATATAAATAATAAATAACATTTTGGAAGTTTAATGCAATATCGTCTTTCAACCCAAAGCAGTAACATTGAGTAAATGTATTAGGAATCATCTGTTGAGGCTTCTCCATTGGTGCTGTTCTGTTTGGATTTACTTATTATCCTTTGATTGACACGTAGAACCCTGCAGGTATACTGCAGATACTGTATGCCCCTTGCATCTCTCTCTCTCTCTCTCTCTCTCTCTCGCTCTCTCTCTCTCTCTCTCTCTCTCGCTCTCTCTCTCTCTCCAATACCTGTCACTCACTAGCTTTGTGGAGCTAAGAACAAAATGACCCTCGCCTGTAAGTGCACCCCCCCCCCCCAGCCGCTAGTTAGACAGAAAGGCAGAAAGGGTTGATTGGTTTCAAATCAAAGGGAGGCAGACACATCAAAGAGCGTGGACGTGTTCAAGAGGGCTTTGGCTTTGCCGCACAATCATCACGTCACCTCTTCCCCGTCAGCCGCGTGCAATCTTGAGCTCTCAAGAGCCGAGCCCATGGTGACTGGGGTGTAGTCACGGTGTGACACAGGCAAGCGGTGAGCAGCGAGCACTGCTGACAGACGTTTGCCATCATTACAGTGATTACTGGCAAGGAGCGCAGAGGGCCGAACTCACATGGCATTCGGGCAATGATGGTCATTTGGACACCAGGCACTGAGGGAGGAAAGGTGATGGCCAATTCCCCATTGAAATGAACTGGTATCAGGTAGGCAAGGACCAGAACACACCACCTAATAGGAGTTCTTTTTCACTCGCTATTATTACGGCTAGCCCCCATCTGTTATTATGGAAGCACATGGCCACTTCGCCCAAAACAAACGTTGTCTTTCAGGGCACTTGTCTGCCGTGACTGGCCAGCTAAATCACAGTGACAATAACAACCTAAATAAATAAATAAATAAACAAACGAATAAACAAAAACAGCACACAGTTAGAACCTGTGTATAGCACTCTCGGGTAACCAGAGGTTAGGCAGTCTTCAAGCTCCACATCAGCTGTGCTTAAGTCTGAAAGATGTCACCTCAAATTTCCATCGACAAAATAGAGCCTGAGAGAGTTTGAATGAAAGGCTGTTTGGTTGTCGTTATGACTGTGTGACGATTAAGTGGACAAATAGTAGGCCTACTGCAATATCAAAGAGAAGAACAGAATTGCAGAAAAAAAGCTCCTCAGTTTTATGCAGACATTTCTTTGGTCAAATTGCCACCTCCCTCTGCTCTAATCAAGCCCACAGTGGGACACTCTCTGTCTTTTAATAGCCCGCAGTCGGACTCTACTGTAGACATCACAACCTGGTATTTAAAAGGCAATTAATTAAGTTCAATTCAATTCAGTCCCGGATGCTTTTTCTCCAGGTTTTTTTTTTTATTATTGCTTTTTCTGAGATTTGATACCAAAAATAATGAACATAATCTCCTCTATGTGTCTGTGTGTGTGGAAGTATGAGAGCAAATGTTTTTGTAAAGCAAGCAAAACACAGACAAAACTGAAAGAAGAGTGTTTGACTTTAAGTATTTAATCATTCAATACTGTTGGAAAATATTATTTTGCTGATTGACACTTATTTTGAATGAGGACAAATTCACGTGTTGAAAATGAAATAGCGAGAGATTTCGGCCTCAAGCTGTGTATGTCTAAGACCCAGACACATTTGATGAAGTATGTAACGAGGTCTGAAATTATACCTCAAAGGTTATTTGATGCGCACATTTCTGATGCAAGATTATGCCAGTGATTGCAAGGATAATTGTACTTGGGTGACTAAACCCCCTGGTCTGATGTCCATTCGAAGGGCTTGAGGACTGGAAATAGACTCATTTTGGCCCATTTAGGGCAAATTGGCTGAGAGCTTCAGAGCAAAAGGTGGCCTGAGAGTGTTGTGAAGCCCAAATGACGGGTGGAAGAAAATTAGTGGTCTGCTTGGATTCCAGCACCAACCCTCATTACCATTTTAATGCCTTGCTTGCCTGGAAAGCTTGTTCACAAGGTGAAAAACAGCAGCCCATACATATATACAGTATGTCTGCAAATAGACAGTTAATGAGCGCTCCAAGGAGCAGGCTTTCTTCACAGAGCGGGAGAACCACAATACTTATGTTTGTTTTTACATGCTGGTGTCACAGGTGAAAGTAGTGTTTTTCTTAACTACGTTTCCAAGGATTTTTTTTGGATCCACAACGTTGCTTGGTCTGTAAAAGCCGACTCAAATCTAATGATGCTAACATGGTTAGCTCTGAAAATCACTATGATTATTATCACTAGTAGTAGTAATAATAGTGGTAGTATTAGTACTGTTGTTACTGTGTTAATAAGGTGCTTCATTTGACAGGCTGTTGTTATTGTGTTAAGGAGAAGCTTCATTTGTTTGTGTATTTCAATACAGTGTAGCTTGATATTTCAGGATATCTAAATCGTTAGGCCCAGTCTGCTGCACCCATGCTATCTGTCATCTTTCTGTTTTGCTGTTGGAAACAAAGACTGTTCTCACTGGTATGCCTAAAACCACATGAAGCACTTTCTTATTCTCTCCACATCGCTGTAGGGAATTGCTGATAGACAGAAAACGCGACACACTAATTGACTGTTCTACACATACATCAATAACACAGCAAACTTCAACGCATCTTGGCCAGATTGTCTAAGAGCGCCGTGGTTCCAAATGCACATTTTATCACTTGATGTCAAGGACAGTCGCAAGCGCTGTCTGCTACAGTAGACTGTCAACTGTTCACACAAAAGAATTTACATACAATGTTACACTATCACAGTTTCAGCATATTTTGCTGAAGCTATGAAATATTTCACAAGTGTTTGACCACATTCGATGCTGTCCACTCCATTGTAATGAAATATTAAACAACTGGTTTGTTTAACCACACTGAATAGCTTCACTACAAATATGGAGGTTTAATATTTACTTAGTAGGACTATGCATACAAAACAGGTTACCCTGGGTTCACCTGAGGTTCCCCAGTCTCCAGTTGAGAGCTGTTTTTTTCTACCTTGTTATGAACTGTGTATGGCTTGTGTGTGCCACTGTCAATAAATATTCCAGGGAAAAAAGAAATCTGAATAAATTGATCTGAATAAATGGCACAGACTCCATCTGAGAATGATCACTGTTTAATACGTGATCAATAAAACCAATCAAGTCGGGGTAATCATGTTGTGGCTAATGGGTATAATGGAAGTAAAAATCGTCTATAGTGTCAATGATATGATTTTACTGCGCAAGAAAACAAGCACTGCCCTTTATTACAGGAGGCCTACATTCAAAACACAATTTCCCCTGAGTGCCCTGAAATTGCGGCGAGTCAAAAGCAGGACATGACGTGCGTAGCCTACCTGGTAGGAGTTGGGCCAGAAAGTGCTAATGGCCAGCTCTGCCTTCACCCAACCCTCAGTTGAAGTGGACGCATTCCAGACAGGGTTGCCTTGGGAACCACCGTCCACCTTGATGTAGACGTTGAGGGATCCAGGGCTGGAGCCGTCACGGCTGGACAGGGAGTAATGGAAGTCAATGCAGTGCGTGTCATTCTCTTTGAGCGTTGGGAGGAGCAGGTGGGCCTTCTGTCCTGAGGCACGCCCAGAGGCATTGACCACCATGAAGGACCCTGTGAAGCAATCGGAAAAGGGAGAGAGGAAAGTGAGGTAGGGTTTGTTTTTGTTTTTTTTCACTTACAGTACACGCGCTCAGGAGGCAGCACAAGGCCATCTGCAAGAGTTCCATTAAAAGTTCTAGAATTTACTGCAAGATTTCCACTCATCAGCTTCTTCTTGTAAAAACTATACGGTGGGCGTTCCCCTTCACAGCCAATGTGCAGATGTCATACTAGAGGCAAGTCAAATCTATAAAGGGCAAAATGTAAAGCTGTTTCCGCCGACAGTTTTACCTCCTCTTTATTTAAATTTTATGAGGCAATATGTAGTTTTATGGCTTCACTTCAGGGAAAGCCACAACCCATTACAGCTGGCAGTTTAACGCTTAGGTATGGGAAGAGGGGGCACGATAACCCGAAAAATGACAACTTTCTGTCTGAATTCCCGACAAACCGTCCTAAGAGAATAGCAATTAGGCGATTATCTTCAGCAATTACACGAGTAGTCTCAAGGCGCCACTTTAATTGAAATTGCAATCATTTATTAAGGTCTCCTTGATAATTATCTCGCCAACGAGTACTATTCTATCTATCTGTCTAATCCACACAGATGACCCGCCGTCTTGTGCGGCGATGTCAAGTGTTCCTCTTACCCCCAATCCATTGATTTAACCAACCACTCCCAGGCTGTCTCTGGCAGTGCCCTAATGAAATCTTCTCCCCTACAGGTAATCGCATTGTGAGCGGGAAAGGTTAGGATGACGACGGCCTCCTTTCAGGCCGAATCTTGCCCGCCATCTCTGATTCTCTGATGATGGATCATGGTCTCTAACCCCATGCGAAGACACAGGGCGGCATGCAGATAGCAAGCGATTCATCACCGAAATTATTTGAAGCACATCAATGGGTCACAGACGAAGTAGATATCAATCATCCCAACCTTGGAGCTCGGATGAGGCCAATCAATTCCGAGTAGTGATCCAATCTAGCGCAGAATCTAAGCAGGCCGCCCTGGCACCCAGTGAACGGGGGGCCTGATTAAATTTCTTATTCACACCAGCCACTTCAGTTTTACATCAGGCATTCACATGGACGCCCATCACCCCCTGCCATCAATGATTGCCAATAACTGTGCCATACACGGCGGGGGTGCCTCAGAACCTGATGTAATTCACACATGCAGACACACTGGTTAGCCTATGAGAAGGCCTCATCGTAACCTCCACTACATACCCCCTGCACAGGCCTGCCTGCCTGCCTGCATCTCTGGGAGTCAGAGGGAGCCTGACAGCTCGTCAGTAACAGGAACCAAACTATCATGCAATCAACTGATTGCAGTTCAGTGCCCTGCATGCAACATACAGTACATACACATTAAGAGGTATACATAATGCATTTCTGGGGGGAAAAAATCTTGCACAGATTTTTACATCAAATGTCAATACAAACAATAAAGTGCGACAATACATTAAAGTCCGACCGGAAACACAAACATTATTAAAATAATGTAGCACTGATTTTGACACTGAAAATCTCTTTGAGGGTTGACAACACATCAAAGGAACACTGCTACTGCACAATAAATAAATTCAGCCCTGAAAAAAAAAAAAAAAAAAAAAAAAAATTACTAATCTAAACCCAAATGCCCGGGGGATACTGTCCAGCTCAATCAAAAAGCATAATTATGTTTACCTGATTTCTATTACTTTAGGGAATATGAGTATAAGCAATTGCACACATTAGCATTTACAGATTCATTGATTTATTAACAGTACTGGGGGAAAAAAAACACACCAGTTTGTATTACCAAAGCAAAACAAATTACAAAACCATTCACTGAATAGGCATCTTCTGTTTCCCATTCATCTCAATATAAACCCATAAGTGCCTCGTTTCTTTATTTGTGTGGTGAGCACATAATGGTGCCTTGGAATGGAAATAGCTTTTTGAACGAAATAGAGGTCCCACCAGTGACATAGTGGTGACTCAAAATCAATAGTAATACAAGTACTTCTCAAACTTATTGAACAGCCATACTGCCTGCGGAATCAACCCAGGGCAATTCAACTGCATTAATCCTATAGGGCCAGTGGCTTCAACCAGGAGCATCGACCATCAGCAAACCAATAGGCACTGTGATGAAATTCTACTCGCTGATTTTATTTTTTTATTATTTTATCATCGTGTGAAAACTGTGTGGCCTGAAATTCCCAATCCATCCATTGCCATCACTTCCATTGCAATTCATGGCACTAAATCCTGTGATTCCTTGTGAATGTTTATTACCTTATTTGTGGGAATAGAAGGCAATATTTAGCAGCAAAAAATGGGTTTTGCCTCACGCTCGAGGGTTCACTGGCATTCATTTGCAAAATATTTCAAATGAAGTGCTTTCTGTTTTGCATATTTTCTTAAAAAATCACAGATGCCTGCTTGGCAGTCATTCTCCAAGGCAAAAAAAAAAAAAAACTCTGTTAGGAGCACTTTGAAATGGATGTCACCTACCCCCCTACCCCCCTCCTCCTCCTCCCCCCTCATCATAATACCTTCCACCTTGTGACGAATAGTGAAAGCTGTGCCAGTTGTCACTTTAATATGCAATTATGAAAGGGCTCGGCACTGTGGCCCTACTCCTGCTAAGTCAGATAAAGTCAGGGCATTTTTCACCGCCTGCTCCCACACGTTTTTATCTGGGGACAATAAAGCGCCTATTTGCCCCCTCCGTGCCAGATGAGCAGAGTAATCTGGGATGTCCTCTAGAGGAGAGAGAGCGAGAGAGAGATGAGAAAAAGAGAGAAAAGTAGAGGACGTGTGTGAGGGGGTGGATGAGGAGGGGAGCCACTGTGTGTGTGTGTGTGTGTGTGTGTGTGTGTGTGCTTGAGTGAGTGAGTGAGTGTGTGTGTGTGTGTGTGTGTGTGTGTGTGTGTGTGTGTGTGTGTGTGTGTGTCCATGTTTAGTCAGTTTTAGTGAGGAACTGGGATAAATATATTAGATGTACAGGATATAGTTATTAGAATGTATAATTTTTATTAAGAGAACAGGCCCATTGTTAATGACAGTCAATAATATTCTGATTTAGTGTAGCAGAATCAGATCCTTGTTAGATGTCATGAATAACACCTGTGCTTACCTGGCGACTGTTTGGAAAAATGGCTGCTGTGAAATAGGCACAGTAAAACTCTACCGCGCCCTGTGACTTTGTTTTAAATATTCATATTATGTTTATATTTAGTTATTTTTTGTTGTTATTTTTTGTTTGTTTCGTCTGATTGGGTTGTGATTGTCTTTGTCTCCATTGGCCATCCAAGCACTTCAAACAAACAAAGCAAATGCGGCCTGTTTAACTGTCTGAGACAGAAAGCCTAGGCCACTCTGGATGACTTATTGTGCTGTTTTCTTTTTGTTCAGCTACACTGAGAATGAAATCAGATGTCCGTCTCTCAGTAGATTGGGCAACGAAACATCAAAGCAATGTGTAACACTCACAGAGAGATATTTCTTTCCTGCTCTTTCCCTCTTTCTCTCTCTCTCTCTCTCTCTCTCC
>JASCQY010000232.1:12666648-12676762 GCA_030264315.1 Sardinella tawilis
CACAACCGCCCCCCCCCGTCCCCCCTGCTCTTCCTCCTCCCACTGCGCCTCCTCCTCCTCCTCTTCCTCTCTGCTTGGCTCACCTCAGCGGCGGCGGCGGTGCGCTAGTGGTGGTGCGAGGCTAGCTGACGCCAGCGCCAAGCCCCATATGCTTCCTGTCCTGGATGTGTAATGGCCCTGCATGATTGGCCTCCGCTGAGCGCCATGCCCTAATTATTGCAATACGGCTTCATCTGTGTCACCCCTCGTGCATGTTTCACAGCTCCCAAACACACTGACTGTCTCTCTCTCTCTCTCTCTCTCTCTCTCTCTCTCTCTCTCTCTCTCTCTCTCTCTCTTTCTTTTTTTGTCTTTCTCTCACCCTAAATCATTAATCTCTCATTCTTTATCTCTTTCTCTTCCTCTCGCTCGCTCTCTCTGACTTTCTCTCTGTGTATCTTTTCCTCTTTATTTTCTTCTCTCTCTCTCTTCTGTTATCTCTCCATCTCTCTCTCTCTCTCTCTCCCATGACAGACGCCTCCTCCCCTCCAGAGTGGCAAGCGGCACACGGAGAGCTTGGGAGCGTTAATGTGGGGAGACACCGTGGCACTGGGGATTGGACAGCAGCGATGGCAGTACTGATGGTGGTGGCGGCGGCGGCGGCGGCAGCGATGGGATGGGATGGGATGGGGCAGGGAGGCGGCAGTGTCAGCCCTCACGGGCACGATGTGCAGGAATTCGCAATGGCCTTTTAAAAATCACGATAGCTCGGCTGTTTGACCTTTTCTCCGCTCGGTCTGGGCGCCCTGATGCGGGCAGACGCCGGGCGCTGAGAGGCCCAGGGAGGCGGAGAGCGCGGGAGAGAGAGGCCGCAGACACAGCCACTAATCTGATAAGTGGAAAATCAATAATTGAAGTGTCATTACTGAGGGGCACGAGGCGCCGCCAGGCCCGTCTGCTAGAAAATGCAGAAATGCTTCCATCACCACGGCGACCAAGGGCAGCGATGTCTAAGGCCAGCCAGCTACTCCAAAAACTCCCCCCCCCCCCGCCCTGTGTTTTCAAATATTCATTTTCCTCTGTTTTTCCTGCTGCGGGATATTGCTTGCAAACACGGTCGGTCACTCTGGCCCAAATGAAAGATGCAGACCAGACTAATGAGGCTTACATGGGGCTTAGAGAGATAATCAGAGACAAACAGTCGACAGGGTAAAGAAATTAATAAAAACCTAGAATGTCATTAGCACTAGGTTAATAATTTGCCAATAAGATTTTTGTTTTGCCAAATTTTGTTTTGTTTTCTTTTGTTTTGTGAGATTTAAAAAATACAGAATGTAAGGCCACTATTGAGAACTCCTCTGGCTCCATACGTCAGTGCAGACTACAGAAGTGTGGCTTTACAGTCACAATAGCTAATACATAAATAAATAAATAAATAAACAAACAAATAAATAAATAAGTTCAAAACATCCCACAAATGAGGACTTGCTTTGGAAAGTAATGCACTCTGCACTCTCTTCCTCTCTCCCTCCTTGCTGTCTCTTTCTCTCTCCCTCTCTTTCTCTCTCTTTCTCTCTCTCTCTCTGTTAAAAGGAACAAAGGATGGCCTTTCTCATTTCAACTCCGATATCTCCCTCGGCGGCCAAGAGTTCCAGTCACAGCCAGGTTGTTTCTAACCTGAACAGAATCTGCCTATTTATTATTAGCATGTGAAAGAAAAGGTTTGCTGCAGATGCAGCCATGTTCCACGTTCACAAAGCAGCCCAAATCGCCCAGGAAGATCACAAGGAACACTAATGAGAAGGCACACACAGACGGAAGCTAATAACTCTATCGGCTGTAGCATAAACAGGTCTCGCCGCTACACGCCGAAGGAAACCTCAGAGTTTGAATCAAATTTAGATAAAAGCCTCCGTCACAATAGGACTCGGTGTGACAGAAAGTCACCTCAGATCCATTCCCAGTCCATTAAAAACAGTAGCGAGGTCTAGCCAACTGAATTACCGCCATTTCTATGGCTATTATCACAGAGAAAAGTTGAAGTGTTGGTCACTCTTTTATGAGGTTGAATCATGGAAATTGATATCTCTGATTATATTGAGTCCAGGCACAGTGCTATTGAAGTTTGAGGTGATTACAGCATAATGTGAGTGGAATTTTATTATGGGCAAAAAGAGTCTAATGTCAAAGTCCTTTCCCGAGCTTGACATTACTCCATCCATCAACAAGAAGGGGCCCATTCTGGCCGAGGCAATCATCTGCATCACGGCTGCCCAATGAAATTTCAGCCTTCAGACATGCCGTGCACTGGACGATAGTGGCCGCTCACAAAGTGCATCTGGCCAAATCTCATCAAAGGCGTCACAGAGTTTCATCTAACAGCTGAGCCAAAGGGTTATTCTAGGGCACTAGAGTCAGAGAGAGAGAGAGAGTGAGAGAGGGACAGAGGTGGGGGAGGGAGAGAAAGAGCGAGAGAGAGAGAGAGAGAGAGTCAAGTCCGACCAACACTGCTCTCTATTCCCCATAAACAGTTGGGCATTTGTACTGAGTACAAAGATAAATATCGCCTTGCACGTTCACAAGTCTATTTCACCACCGAAATTTGCAACCACTCTCCCAATAAATCAGCTTTGGCGTGCGGGCCCGTGGGGGACTCCGCATGCATTTTAACGGGAACTCAGACAGCAACAGCAGCAGATAAGCAAGACGGATTCCAGAGGCAGGAGATCGGATTGGCGTGTCAGTGGGGGCCGCAGCAAAGAGGGAGCACTTGTCAAACCAGGAGCAGTGGAGGGTGCTGGGCCCTCTTAGCCTAACCTGTCTTCCCACAGTAAGGGTGTTGGGGGTCAGGGGGTGGGGTAAGGGGGTAGGTTGTGTGTGTGTGTGTGAGGGGGTGGTGGTGGTGGGGGGGGTGTTCTAACAAAAACCCCACACCAGGGGCTGAGGAAGCATGGCAGATAATCCCCCACACCAATAGACGCAGGGACACGCTCCATTTGGGAGGAAGGAGGAAGTGGCACACCACAGTCGGTCGTGAAAATCCAGGCACACTGGAGATGTCCCCCTTGTAGTTATGTGTGTGTACAGGGCACTTAAAAACTCGTTTCCCCCCCCCCTTCTCTCCTTTTTGGAGTTGTGAAAAGGGCCACTTTGCAGTGATCACCGCAAGGGGTCCCCCCTGGGATGCAGGTGCCACCGCTTCAGCAGTAAATGGAATTCAGCCTTTGAACTTCCGATCGCAGGCCTCTCTGGTCCGACGGGCAGGCGGAACATCCGTGCTGTGCAGGAGCTGGTCAAGCGTGTGTGTGTGTGTGTGTGTGTGTGTGTGTGTGTGTGTATGTGACTATACAGACAAAATACAAAATGAGAAAGTGCATGTGTGTGTGTGTGGTGTGACTGAGAGGGTTTGTGTGTGCCTTGGTTAGTGTGTGTGGTGTGTGTGTGTGTGTGTGTGTGTGTGTGTGTGTGTGTACTGTAGGAGCGAGAGAGAAAGAAAGAGAGAGAGAGAAAAAGAAAAGTGAGACTCGGCTGTCCCCCGTCTCATTAGAGCGGAGGGTCAGGCCGGATCCATCGCTCACGCCTCGCTGCTGAGATTGAATCATGGGTCTGACAAGGAGCTAAAAACACGGCGAGGAGCCTCATCGATCCGGACGGGCCGCGGGAACACACGCTTTATCCCCATTGACAGCTCGCCTATGCAACGTCGATAATCCTCTGTCGAGTCGAAACACACCACAGCAACCACAGCTAGACGCAGTCTGCTCCAATTGTCTGCTGGCTTGCTTACCCCACAACCCCAACCTCCACCCCTCGCCCTCACCCTCGTCTCCACCCCTCCCACCTCCCAGCCACTCTTACTGTCTATCTAGCCTAACTGCTTCCCCACAGCCTGTCAATCCAAATGATCCCCAATCAATTTCTAATCACGGGATCAATGACACCATTACGCTAAAAACATCTTAGGAGACTCTCCAGTGCGGAGCCCGCAGCAGCACGCCGCTTCGTTGCGTAATGTAATCGTAACTGACACAGAAGCCCACAACAGAACAGGTAATCCGATTTTTTTGATAATTCATCTCGGAATATGCTCCGGTCATTCATCTTCTCAAAGAGCCCCCTTAGCGGATAAAAATACCTCGGAGCAACAAAGTGTTTCAGGGCCGGAGGGGCCTCCCATTCATCAGTCCCTGACCAAATGTTATAGGGCTCCCCGATGATAGAAGAAAAAAGAGAAGAAACAGGGAATTGTGGGAGCCATTTATCCTGCTTTAGGACAGGCCTCTGCTCTTTTACGCTCAGATGATGGCCATTCCTCTCTGCCACTATCTGGCATGGGAATCGGAAATGGCAGGCGGGCTAGGGCAGGAAATGGCTAGTGAGCGCAGCCACACACAGACACAGACACAGATACAAACACACACACACACACACACACACACACACACACACTCTCTCTCCCATACACATAAACACCCACTGTCATCCACCCACTCTCTCTATCGTTTTCTCACACAGACACAGACACACACACACACACACACACACACACACACACACACACACACGCACACACACACATGAACACACACACAGGGTGTTGGAGAGTGATGCATGAGCCACCCAAAGTCATCTGGCCAAGGGAGCCAGGTGAGAGCTCCAGGACCCATGGGGTCAGCCATGAAACAGAGAGAAACAGAGAGGGTGAGAGCGAGAGAGAGAGAGAGAGAGAGAGAGAGAGAGAGAGAGAGAGAGAGAGAGAGAGAGAGAGACTGTGTGTGCGAAGAGAGATAACGGAACTTGGCTTGACAGGGCCGTGTGAGCGGCATGGGCACTGGGCCCTCATTCTCACGGGCTAAAAGGCGCACGGCTTCTTGCTCCCATCGCTTTCTTTGAAGAAGTACACAAATAACAGCATCAGATAGCAATCGCACAAGTCCATTTCCAAGACACACTAAAGCTGCTCCTGCGGCATATTTAGGGCTTTTGTAGAGAGCTGCAATATCTCTCTTCAAAGGCAGTTGAGTCCAGGGCTGCACATCTAAATGAGAAAGGCTCTTTTAGGGCTACTGCTACTCAGGTCTGTTTATCTCATTAACTTGAAGAGGAGTGTGAGAATCAACACTGCAGCTCGTCTGAGGGGACACCAAAACACAAGCATACACTCTCGCTCAATGCAATTAAAAGTGGATGTTGCCTGACATTCATTTATAATATGCTACAGTCAGAAAAGCAATGCCACATAAGAGAGGAAATATATAGCTTAGTCTCACAACATCATAATCATGTTAACATTTCCATTCAGTTTATATATCTCTCAGTCTTGTCCAATTCGGAACCCATGAATTCAGTCTGTGTTAATGCACATAATATTCTTGCAAACAGGATTACAAAGGGGCTGTATACATAATTTGAATACGGAAAAATTACTGGACTGAAAAGTAGTAAAGAGCTACAATAATCTGTTACTGGCACGTTCAACCATTGTTTGGCAATCTGTTTGGTAGACAAATGTGCTAGCAGTTGCATCATAAAAAATGAGAGTTCAGGAGACAGAGAATGTAAGAGAGAACAGAGAGAAACAGTAACTCTTGCTGGTCATAAATCATTTGTCTCCGTAAAGTGAATGTAAAACTGTAATAAAGCTTAATATCATCTGCACACTTCAAATTTATGTTGCTGTGAATTAAACATTAGACTCCAATCTGATATAATTCACGCGAGACAGATGCTATTTTGTTTCCATACTGGCTGACTTTTTATGATGCCGGTATTTTTTTTTTCACCCTCCGGGCAACACAATAAAATTAGAATAAAAAAAGAGAAGTGCATAATTGGCTTTTTAATAGGTTTGTGAGATCCATGCGCCCAGAAGAAAGTCTCGGAGCAGCTCCTTCATTCTTAAAAGTCATGGAGCACTGCCACTCTGACAAATAAAGGCCAGGTATTAAGGACTGCCTTAGACCTGGAGATCATTCCGGAAGCAACGCATGAGCTCACATTGAAATAGTCTTGTCGGGGAAATTCACATGAAGCGCCAGTAAGACACCGCCACGGACTTGCACCTTTTAGCACTTGTGTGGGAGATTGGACAGTAATGGAGACAGGAACGAGAGCGTCCATATTTCCACCTCCCAGTCTTGCTTGCTTGTCAGTTGTGGGGAAAGAGGGCTGAATACACAGCGACTAGCGCTCTTCCGGAAAACACAGGTCTGTAGGTGGTGTCTTGGGAAATTCTTTTTTTTTTATTTATCTCGGACCACTGTTAAGTGCCAGACCTCCCTTTTAGTGCCTATTGGGGTGGAAAAATGGACCTTACACTGGGTTTTAGTACAAGCAGAGGACTGTTGAGGAGTTTGTTTTGCTTTCAACAGCACACTAACAAGCTGACAGCAGCCACCAGTGATGGATGCAATACAGGTCAAAACTCTCGGCCACAGATCACGACCGGAAACAAACTCTTGCTGCTTTTGCCTTTGCTCACTAAACCATGACTAACACAGAGCAATTGATTTGCTATTTTGTTTGGCAATGTTGTGGCTGTGTCGTGCAATTTGCAAGAGGGCATAGGGCATTTTTTGTCTTTTTATAAATTGAAAGCACTTAGCTAAGGTACTCCACATATCCTACATTTTCTGTATTGATGTCCTTTCAAAAGAAAAACTGAACTAGAATTGTGATGGACTTAAAAAATCAATTCACAACTATGCTCTTATCTTTTCAAACCTAACCACACTTTGAAGCGAACAACGACCAACTATGTTTATAAGGGATAGGCCTAATTGTTTTTCCTAATTGAACATTTTTGAGCAGACCCAATTTTCCCTTGAGATCAAGGCTGTCTGCTTCTTTAGAAAGAAAAGCAGAATACCGCTAAAATCTGGCTTATTCATCTGAGACAAGCTAGATTGAAAAATATGCTGTTGACCTTCTGTGGGTACAATTCAAGAAGCCCTATGAGGGCTGGTTGGATGTCTAATTGTTCCCAAAGGTATGGTTGCTGCAAAGAGAAATTCTTCGAATTTCCTCCGTAAGTTAGGAGAAGAAAGGTCATTGCGCTTCAGACGGATTGCTGGCCGGACGCAAGGTTCAGAGCAGCACCCACTCACTGAGTGGAAGATGGGGAGTCGGGGAGGATGTGTGTGTGTGTGTGTGTGTTGGGGGGGGGGGGGGCAACGCGGCAGTGGGATGGCCTCTCATTGTTCCCCTGTGGGCTTATGAGGTAGAAACGCGTGCAGCAGAGCTCGGGCAACAAAGGCCACGGATGGCTCAAATTACAAGCCGGACAAAAGGAGCATTCAGGCGGAATGGCAACGTTATTTCTGCCGATAAGCAGCGTTTTCATGCTGCTTCAATGCCAGGAAGACAATTGGACAAAAGTGAAAGGGCTCCCATTTAGACGCAGGCAATACATGAAATGGCAGCTGAATGTGCCGCGGCGCGGGCTTTGCATTCTCTCTGAGATGTCATCTTAGAGGGCCTCTGTTGTGCCTCGTCAGCTGGGCCAGTGCGGGAAAAAGGCATCGGTGCCAAAACATAACAATAAAAGAAAACTCTTGAGATGCTTTCACTTTTGAAACTAGACGCTTTCATCTCGAATCGTGATAGACGGCCTCACAAGGCACACACACACACACACACACACACACACACACACACTCAGAGTTCAACAGAACTCTCTACCCAAGACACTTTAATGCCCTTCCGCACAAAACTCCACTTCTCTTAATGGCAAATAATTAAACTTGGAGGGGAAACCACACAATGGAGTATGCATGCTCCCAGGCAGCAGCAGGCAGAGAGAGAGAGAGAGAGAGAGAGAGAGAGAGAGAGAGAGAGAGAGAAGCCTGCTACACAGAGCTACTACACTGAGATGCTGGAGGCCCCTCAATTCAAGGCTCACTGCTAGCCTGTGGAGGAACCTTGTTTCTGTGACCATCTTGTCTCTACTCATCTCTCTGGATCCAGTGTTTCCTTAAGTTGAACTCCATGTCTTGAGGCCACACAGATAGAGTGTATAGTTATACCATGGAACTGAAAAAGAGAGATTTTTAACAAAATACTTGCTGCTTATGTGATATGACAGCTATAACTGAATACACATCGGTGGAAATTCTTGGAGTATTTTGATGAAAAAATAAGATGATTAGCACATCGAAGCTTCTATTTGAAACACACAAGGCTATGGGACAATAGAGCCTTTTTTACTCATATCCTACATATTATCCATGTCAGAGTGGCGGCCTTCTCCATTGTGTGGGCAGCCCTCCGATACTGAAGAAAGTATTTCACAATCTCCAGCCTATAATGCATTTTCTTTTTCTTTTCCTTTTTTTTTTTTTTGCCATAGGCATACCTGAGTCGTTCCCTGGAGGTGACCTGTTCATAATTACACGGACATCCATCATTGTGCGAATATGCCGAAAGCAATATTACAAACACTGCCTTTGTCTGACTGGCTTTAAAATCCCAGAGCTTTAAACAATCCCTTGCAACACAAGCCGGAATTTATTTCATCACAAAAATGAATTTAGCACTAGTACACTCTAATGGGTATTGAATACTCTCCTCCACCTTTCCCAAACCGGCTGAGGAAAATGAGATTCATAAACAAAGTCGGAGAAACCTGTCTTCCCTTTTGTTTTATTTGGGCACTGTTCTATAATAACGCTGCCTTGTGCCCCTGCAGGCTTGGGTCACATGAGTTAGGAGCAGAGGATACAATGACAAGTGAGTCCATGAGAAAACAAAATGTATTAATTTTTCCCCCTTTACAACCATCAATACTGTACTTTCTAATAAACAATATTTGGTGTGTAAATCTAAATGCATGTGGCCTCTAGCTCAAACTGAGATATACAGTAGTTGGTGGATCTGAACCTGGCACTCAGCACAGAAGATGGCCTGTGCTTGTTCACCTGAGAGATAAGGAGAAATGGGCTGGAGAGAGGGAGAGAGGGAGAGAGAGAGAGAGAGAGAGAGAGAGAGAGAGAGAGTGCTAGAAGCAAAAGGGCCTTAATGGAAGTGTCTTTGTCTGCCTTATCGTCACAAGGACATGTGTTGATAGTGATTCAGATGGAGCGGTCCAATTACTTTGTTATCCTTTGGTGAGATTTGTAATAAGGTATTAGGCCTATATATCCTGTCACCCTATGTCATGTCATGTCATGTCATGTCATATTATGACACCATATTATAAAACATAATTGACATTTGTCAACTTTACCCAAAAATCCCATACAATACAGGCTGAATGTCACCTTTTTAACCTTAGAACTGATTCATGTACTGTATGTATTGAGCAAATGTACTGAGCCTAAACATAACGCAGAATAACTTGATGAATATACTCACAGGTCGACGTGATGCATTAATGTGAATATATTGTATGTGTTAACTCATAAACTCATTTGGAAAGAACTGCTTTAGGACCTGAATGGTAAATAGGCTTTATTACAATATCACATAAAATAATGGAAGCTTTTCTACACTGCACGCATGGAACTGTAGCTCGATATCCCCCGTTATGTACAATGACATCTGTTTGGACACAAACGTCTAAAAGCACTCTTGACACAAAGCCTGCGTCACGTCCACTTGGGATTTATCCAATCATTACATGTGTGCTCTGGGGTCGCCTGGCAATTCAAGAGTAAGGTGACTGGAGAAGCATAGATAAGACCACATGGGGGATGAATCTGCCCTCTCTTTTCACCAGCATTCCCATAAAGGGACAGCCGCTCCAGATATATGGGCCATTCGCATGCTTATAGGGCCGTAGACTTGAATGAAAACCCATCTTTGAGAATCGTATAGTGAACGACCAGCCTCCATAAACGAGCGGGAGAACAAAAGCAAATCCTGCTGTCTGCGATAAGCATCGCCAGGCTCTCTCTCTCTCTCTCTCTCTCTCTAGCGCCCCCCCCCCCCAGAGCCCATCCACCTCCCACCTATGTAGCCAGCGCTGCTTGGTACTCTGTTCTTATCAAGGTATGGCCTCATAAATGACATCCTTTTGCACCATAAAAGTTATTACATTTTCTCCGGGGAGCCGTTACTCCAAAGAGCAATGGGTTTTAAATGTTTTGTTAGTCTAACAATGACACTGACTTATGCCCTCCCTCACACCGCCTGCCGC
>JASCQY010000232.1:12698279-12709417 GCA_030264315.1 Sardinella tawilis
GTGTGTGTGTGTGTGTGTGTGTGTGTGTGTGTGTGTGTGTGTGTGTGTGTGTGTGTGTGTTTGTGTGTGTGTATGTACGTGTGTGTGTGTGTGTGTCCCACTTATGCACAGCAGGGATGGTCTGCGTCATGTAAACACAAGACGCACCAGGAGGGCTGTAGAGCAGTGGAAGCCTAGCGACGCCTCTTATCCACTGCAAACACATTGGCCCAAGTAGCCAATTCCCTGGGCTTCCCTCCGAGCTGGCATCAGCGCCCCGTCCTCCGTCTCTTCACAGCCCAAAGGCCTTCTGTCACCGTGCCACACATTTCACACAGGTTTCCCATAAAAAAAGCTCCAGCCTAGCGACACATGGGGTGGCAGTGCTGGACCGCATTTCTGACCACATTTGACAATATTCACTTTTCCACCATTGTAAGTGACAGGTACACAGATATATAGATTTGGAAATTTAGGAAAAGTATTGTCCACACACACACACACATACACACACACACACACATACACCTTTGTATCATCCATTTTCCTTCCAATGATTTTCCCCCCATAAGAGTCAGGGGCGGCTCATGCTTGGCAATCTTTAAGCTCCAGGAGTGCGTTAGCGAGCGCCAGCGTGGCACTGGGGGCTGCGGAGCTCTTTTCACGCACAGCAGCCCAAGCCTTAAATGGGCAGACATTTCCCTGTCAGGGCCCATCTCTCTGGAGCCCCCTGTGCTGCCGCTGCTGCTGCTGCTCAAAGCCATTTAACAGCGCTGGTAGTTATGAGCCTGCAGATTACCGCTTGGTCCAGAAAAACAGCAGGCTGTCCACTCACAGGGGTGCCAGGTGCCTCAAAGGACCCCCCCCCCCCACACACACACACACACACACACACACCCGACCCACTCCTAAACTCCAACTCCACGTTTGACTTGTCTTCAAATCAATGTTTTTTATGTGACTGATTAAAATGCATTAAAAAAGGCAACAAAGCCTGCTCCTCTATCTAAACACTCCAAAGTGAATCTATCTCAAGGGGCATGGGGGCCATTTCTCAGCAGGAAAGCCATCACATTAAACATTAATGTCCCACACACACATACACACACACATACACACACACACACGCCTTTCTTTCAAGTCTGAAACCTACAGAATTTATAATATCTGCCATTATCCCAGTTTGATATCTCCTCACTGCTTCTTTAAGCATCAACATGACACATTGGATTGACTTGGGGATTTTTCATGGCTGACAGGCTCACAAAAGGAAGCCTAGCAGGGGCCCCTGCGACTGGCAAATGGAGACCCTGTGCCACTGCCCAGTGGTGACCAGGGTGTTTAATTCTAAGCTTATTTTCGTCACATCTATGTAATGTGTTTGACGGCTGAAAAAAATGGCACAGTAGGTGTTCCTTATTGCATTAGCAGTGGCTTAGTGCTGAATAACGAACCTTCAATGAGACTGCCTGTGCACATCAATCTGTCAAAAACCTCAGGGCCACCTCATTACTTGACTTGATGAAAATTCAGACATATACTAGGCATAGTCACCTAATAGCTCATAAAGAACTGAGAAAACAGAGAAAAAAAAACGCGTCCTCCAGTAAAGACAGAAAAACACTTTGGGCAGCCGTGCCCCACAGAATGAGTGGAACAGCCTGAGAGCACGCTACACTACAGGCAATTTCTCTGTCAACCAAGTGATCGGTCTTAGTTAAGATCCTTGTGAATACTGTCTACTATTCTAGGTCACAGAGGCTATATGCCTTGCATTATCCCAACTGTCACCTGCCATTTATGATGATCTATTAGGCTCCGTCCCGTACTGGGAGTGATCTATGGGCCCAGAGGCATGTCTGTCTTACAGGAAGTCAAGGTTGTCCTTACATTCCACTGGTCAGAAAGGTAGAAGAGAAGGATAGAGAAGTTTCTGGGAAAAGTGTAGCTGTGCTGTCAGGGCGCAGGAGTGAGTAGATGGGGTATTTGGTGTGTGTGTGTGTGTGTGTGTGTGGGGGGGGGGGTGGTCTGGGGACTGCAAGATGGGTGGAAAAGTAGGAGGGGAGGGGAAAGTCGCCCTTCCACTTGTCTCAAATGACGGCACTCTTGAGGTGGAGCCATACGGCGTGGGCAAAGTGGAATAAAACAGCACACACACACACACATTTAGCTTCAGTGCACTGGGGGGTATACACACTCATACACACCCGCACAAACACTGCCTCCACCTTTCACTCTCTCCCATGCTCCCTCTCTCACTCTCTCTCTCTCTCGCTCTTTCTCTCCTCCTAAGATAGGTGTTGTCGTTGAAGTATGGCAGGAAGTGTGTGTGTGTGTGTAACTTTTGTGTATGTGTGTGTGTGTGTTCTTTCTCTTCCACCTCTCTGCATTTTCTCGGCCGGCAGCAGCACGGAGAGCGCGGGGCGCCCGGGGAGGTGGGGAGTGAGTGATTGACAGGCGATGTGGGGGGAGCGGAGCGTTCTGCTGGAACGATGGGCCTCCGGTCCAGCTGACTGCCCACAGCCTTTCTGCACGCTGTCAGTCTCTGCCCGGGCCTGACGAGGGCCTCCGCTGACAGGCGCTCCGTCACACCACCACCACCTCCACCTACCGCTGGCGCACACGCACACACACACACACACACACTCACTCACTCACTCACCTGGGCAAGCGCTTAGCGCCCTCCAACACCACTGCTGACAAACACACACACACACACACACACACACACACACACCATTATAGACACATACACACATAAAGGTAGACACACACACACACACACACACAAATGCATCCACATACACCCAAATATACATACACACACACACATACGCACACACACACAATCCATCCCTCCCCACACACACACACTCACACACAAACCCCATCCACCCACCCATCCACTAAAGCGAAAACCCCAGAGACATTAACAAACAGACCCACACACACACACACACACACACACACACAGGAGCCTCTCTCCATTGCAGAGACGGGGTCCAGCGGCCTGACATGTCAGTGACAGCCTTCTCCTGGGCGACAGGCTCAGGCCAGATGTAAAGGGAGGCAGAGAGGACAGGAGAGGGGAGGAGAGGAGAGGGAGGAGAGGAAAGGGGGAGTAAGAGTGAGGGACAGAGAAAGAGAGGGTGACAGAACAAGAGCAACAAGCAGAGAAGAGACCAAAATGAAGAGAAAGAATGAGACACTGAGCAAGACTGAGACAGAGAGAGAGAGAGAGAGAGAGAGAGAGAGAGAGAGAGAGAGACCAAGCCACTCAACCCTGTCAGTAGGCCAGATCAGATCAGCACTAAAGGGGGGGGGTCCTCCTGCTTCAGTCAGGCCACCCATGCTGGGGCTCTGTCTCCACTCTGCTCAGCAGCACAGGACACGGCTGTGGTTGGTACACTTAATTACTTACAACTACAAGGATTAACAAGGTCCAGATGAAATGAATTTTTCAGCAAAAGAATATTTTAACACAAAATAATAACGCTGGAGTATTTGTAAAATAAAATATGGAAATATATTCAATAGAATGGCCACTATTTGAAGTATTTCCAACAGCATTTTTTCAACTGAGCTCTTGGACCTTGTTACTGTAATTCGCAACTGACAAATTCTCAGCTCTTCCAAACAAATTCCCTTCTCGCACCACAAAGATCTGTTGAAATATGAACCATCTGATAGTCATCTCTTTGGCAGTTATTTAATGTGACTGCCTGTTATCAGCAAACAGTCAGAACATTTGTTATGAGCCACACAACAAAAACAAAAGGTTTCTAAACCGTTTCAAATGAAAAATGGTTTCCTTTCAAAGGCTATTTCTTCAAAAAAAAATGTTTTTTAAAGTCTGATTTATCAAAGTCTGCCTTGATTAAATACAGGCCTTTTTTGTTATGTCGTCAAGCACTCAATTAAATGACTCCTCCAAACACACAAACACACACACACACACACACACACACACACACACACACACACACACACACACACACGCACACACACATACGCACACAGTGAACTGCACTTCAATGTAATCATGCAAACTAACCTTTCAAGAAATGAACATGTCGTCAAATCAGCTAGCGTCTGACTGAAGAGGAATGCAAATCAAGGGAGCGTTTAACATTGATTTGACAAAGGACTCTCAAGGAGGATTACTGGGAATCCTGTTCCGTTTTCCTCAGTGCACTGGAGTGTTCCGATCCCTGTGGCAACATGCCATCTTAAATAGTGCCTTCATCATGTCAAATGGATGTGTCACTGTCAAGACTGGGACTCCCTCCAAACACCACCAGAGCAATACTAGTAAGCCAAGTGAATAAATACCCTGTATATCATAAACAGGTGTTTCTATAGTATGTGTGTGTGTGTGTGTGTGTGTGTGTGTGTGTGTGTGTGCGTGTGTGTGTGTGCCAGTGTCTGTAGCACAAAGTTTCTTGGACACTTCAGATGGATGTCCCTGAGCTGCATAAGTAAACAGCTTCCAAGGCAAACAAATGTATCTGAAAAAAAAAGCCCCTCTGTATCTGCCTTGATAGCAAAAACAGACCCGGCTAATGAAGTCAGTGCTTAAGACAGAGCCAGCCACTGGGGACGTGGTTGATGTGGCAAGCCAATGTAGTTACAGCAAGTATATCTGTGGCTTGCAAAGACACTGACACTCACAAAAATTTTCAGAATAAGATAATTACCACCAATGGCAGGTGGCCAGTGCCCAGTGGCGAGGCAGAATAGTGATGAGTGTAGGCTATGTGTGATATAATTCATCCCCTTCTTAATGCCCATAGTCAGCCCCTCCCCTTTTTGCACTTTATGGAATATGCACTATTTTTTACCCCCACTTCCCCTCCTCTCTTTTTTATGCACTACTGGCGAAGGAACGTCACAATTTCACTGCATTTTTTACAGCAGTAACTATTATGCATGTGACAACTAAACCTCCTTGTATCCTTGATAACAGTGGCGTATGGAATGCCACATTCAGTTTAGCAATGTCCTCGTTCATGTTTCGCAACTGAAACACTTTTGTATGCAAAAGCATGGAAATGTACTGTATCTGCATGGAGCAGACACTGAGACATTTGAAGGATATTTACAAGTTTGGGTTTGTGAATTGGTGTTTTGTCTGATTGGCCTTGCGATTGAACTTGAAAAAGTTGAAGAATTCTCTCACTCTGTAGCAGTAGGGAGTAGCAGAGCCAGTTGCCTCGGCTGGCTCAATAGATGGTGGCTCATTTCAATTTAATTCAATTTAAGATATTACATTTCACAGGAGATGAGCCCATTTGTTCTTAACTTCAAAGGTACACATGATGCTCAGCATTTGGGCGCGAGTGATAGGTTGCACACCTGGACTGAAACCTTGTTACTGGTTCCCGTGTCTGTGATTTTATGGATGATACAGGATGCTTGAATTTCTTATGGGATTTATAAAGTACCATCTTATCTACATTGTCATTGTGACATAAATGTTTTTTTTTTTTTTTTTTGCTTTCTTTACAATTGAACCCTGTCTCAAAGCCTGCCTCTATTTCATCTCAAATCCAAATAATGAAGACAAATTTAGAATCTGAGACAAATAACAACCCCGACATCCCTAGGCCAGCCATCTTGTCCATATGAGTCATTTCACTGCAATCTTGCATCTCCGACTCCGAACCAGACTCATTTGCCAACTGCAGGCCAATGTCTCCGCTTGAAAATCCTATTTAATTTTATTGGCTTATTTGTTTTGTTGGTTGCTGATTTTGAGCATGTCACAGAACTTACATTAGTAAACAAATTTATGATGTGTTGCCCACCAGATACAGCTTGAAACACAAATAATCTTCCAAAAAAACACTAAACTCCTCAATTCACCCTCCCCAAAAAGCCCTGCCTGTTACTATTACCTGTGAGCAATAGCTACCATTGTCCTACCAGCACGTAAAAAAGGCACTTTCGGAACCAATCGTTTATCACATCCACCTGGGTGCAAATAGAGCAAATCCGTGCTGTCCATCAGCCGGTGGGTGGCGAGGAGTCCCTGCCAGGCGTCAGGCTGACCCCTGCTCCGGCTCCTTGCCGCTCAGCCGATAATGGCCACAGGCAGAGCTAATGGCCCAGGTATTTATGTGCAATACAAACACGCGCGCTTGTGTCCTGGTGCTTTTACCGCCTGAAGGACCCCGCGGCTCAGGCTTTTATCATGGGAGGCTCGGAGCGAGGAGTGGGCCAAAAATACACCTGTTCTGCCACATCTGTCCGCAATCAGCCCCCATGACTGCAGGTCATTAGCTGATACAGCTAGAGAATCATGGCCTTTCAAATAAGCTCCCCAGAGCTAAATTGTGAGGGGGGGGAAAAAAAGGATATGAGAAAAGATTCACCTTTTGTGTATGTGGGGTTTTTTTTTTCTTCACATAAATGTGACAGACATGTGACCTCAAGCAGGATCTCTAGTTAAGCCTCCACTTCCATTTGAAATGGAGTTAACCTGGCATTCATTCATTAAGCTGGGGCTGATACATTACACAGAGACCGAGGCCGGAGAAGGACGGGCGACATTTGAAATCAATAAAGCCAAGTCCAGTTTATCAGTCTCCATGATGCACAATTAACCTTTCTATCCCCCACACCGCCGCTATGAACTTATAATGAGGAGAGCCATGTAAGCAAATCAGGGATAGGCTATTAGGAGAATCCTATTAGCAGCTGCTGAACGCAGCGCTAAGGAAGTTGAGCAAAAAAATCATTATGGTAGCCAGCTTCCCTGTCCGTCAAGCAGCTCAAGAAGCCCGGGAGAGAGAGAGAGAGACGGTAAAGAGTGAAATCTCACATGATGAATTACCTCCGGGCAGTGGAAGCGTAAGCCCAAATGCTGTATCTGTCAGAAACACACACCAGATGCCAGAATGCCTCGACATTATCTCAAGATTATTTGTGTGGGCCTCCATGGCAAAGAATTCCTGACGGAGCTGTGCTGTGCACTCACGTAAAGCACAGAAAAAAAAAAACACAAAAATAAAAATCTAGCCTGAATCAGCATTTAAGCGCTTAGGAGGGGGAAAAAATGAATAATAGAAAGGATAGATTTTACTCATGGAGTAAAGGCAGCTGTCAGCTGTCAGATGTAGGAAGTGATTAAGGACATGTAAGGGCCCCATCACCACGGTGGCCTTCGCTCGTCTCCACCAATCCCGTATCTCCTGCTCCACACATGAACCTCCCCCTGGAGTCCGTGGCTGCTGCGGCGGTGTGATCTGGAGCAGGCCTTCCTCTGAGAAAACATCTGTTCGCCATGCCACAACAAACAGAGTCATTAAAAGGTGTCTCTTTCATCGTGACAGGCCTCCACATCACTGTTACAAAACATTAAAAAAAAAAAAAAAAACGCCATGCAGCACGCCGCACGTCAGTGCGGTCAAACAGCTTCCTTTCGTGTCTGGAAATGATGCCGGCCGGCCATCACCGTCGCCAGGTAGCAGATGGCGACTGAGCTGTGTGTGTGTGTCTGTGTATGTGTGTGTGTGTGTGTGTGTGTGTGTATGTGTGTGTGTGCGTTTACGTTTCGCTCTTTGCGGCATGGGTATGACAACATGGCACACACAGCCTGGGAAGGAAATGTTTTTGCGGTGGCGATGCATGTCGCATGGCTGGCATTCCAAACCTGACATGCTGAAGGGTGCCTGATGCCAGCGCCGCGTCGGGCAGCTGAATGCCGGAAGTGATGCTGCTCACATTCCTCCCTCTCTCTGTCTCTCTCTCTCTCTCTCCCTTTCCCTCTGTATCTCTCTCTCTCTGTCTCTCCTTTCTTTCTTTCTAATAGAGGGAAGCTTTTCTTCTCCTGAGGTGCTGTTTTGACGGGGTGGCACAGGGAGACAGAGAGAGAGGGAGAGAGAGAGACAGACAGGGCGAAGGAGAGAAAAGAGCAAAAGAGAGAGAGGGAGAAAAGTCAAGAAAGCAAGCAAGAGAGAGAGAGAGAGAGAGAGAGAGAGGGGAGAGAGAGAGAGGGAGAGAGAGAAATGAATAATAAACTATCTGTCTTTACAAGGGCCCAGCTGTCAGGGCCGGGAGATGATGGATGCAGCGCCTCACATGGCGCCGCCGCCCCACGCTGGGAAGACTGACGCGGGCCTGATGGAGCCTTTGATCAAGCCCCCGGCGAGCACAGTCAACAGCTCAAACGCCGGAGATGGCAGTTAATAACCATCGGGGTGGGACATCCGTTTAATGTCCACCTAAAAAGACACACACACACACACACACACACATGCGCACACACACGCACACACAAACACGGAATCGTCCAGACAACGCTACCAGTTATCATCAGCGCAGGAGGAGGGAAAGCAAAGTTTGCCTTTTTTTTGTCACCACAGACGGAGAGTTTAGTCAGTGCTCTCTCTCCATTCCCTCGCTCCTCCAGCTCCTCCCAGGCTAATTTAAATGCTAATGTATCCTAACCTTTTTTTCACTAGGTGGCAGAGCTAACAATTGCCTCATCTGCTTTGGGCCTTTTCCACGCCGGAGCTACGAGGCAATTAGCTCCTGAATCATAACAGGGGCACCGCAAAGAATGAACGAACACCGCGAGAAATTGAATATTAGAGCGAAGGCCGCTCCCCAAGCGGAAGCCGATTGGCTCAGAGCGCACTAAGGTGTCCCATAGACTGGAAATGAAAAGGAAGAAGGGAGAGTAAGGAGGTGTGTGTGTGTGTGTGTGTGTGTGTGTGTGTGTGTGTGAGTGTGTGTGTGTGTGTGTGTGTGTGAAGCAGAGAGTGGGCGACTGGAACAGGGGAGGAAAAAGTGGGATGGCTAAAGAGCTCTAGATGAAAGCTCCCATTTCCGACTCTTTCCTGAGCCGTGCTGCCTGCTGGAATAGTCAAGGAGCGCCGTCTCCCGCTGCACCGCAGGCAAAGGGATGAAGTAGGAAGTAGTATAGCCAGCCTGGAGAGGCACGGAAAAAAAACAACCCTTTCCCTCTCTACTTTGAGCTCATCTCAGACAACATCACCGCCACACACACACACACCCACACACACACACGCACGCACACTCACACACCCACACACACACACGCACACACACACACACACACACACACATAGCCAAAGCTTCTGGGCTCAGCGCCTGCACCTCACAACACAAATCAATTAGGGGTGTCAGAGGGATAATGTGGCGGTAATCAGGTCACTGCCATTCACTGATCGCAACTCCTCGCCGTAAGACAGAGCTCCAGTAAATCTCCCCCGTAGGGACGCCTGCTCTCCTCCTCTCGGAGAGATAACGCCCATTCAAAATTCAAATAGATACAGAATGCCATGTCCACATCAAATATACACAAGTAGTGTACTGTATGTGTTTTGGACATAACCAGGACACTTAACATGCATGTTGCATGACGGCTTTAATGGACGTTGGGGGGCGGGGGGGAGGCAGTTGTCATACACAGTTCACTTCTTAATGGTGTTTCATAGTATTTAGTCATGAAACTGACAACAGCACTACACACCAATTTAGACATATTTCAATAATGGATTGATGTGTTTTATATGCTTAAAATATATGCTGGCCATTCACCTAAGCGAAGAGAGAATGTGAATTGATTGTCAGCACTCTGGCAAGGCGACCTTCTGCTCAAGGAGACCATGCCCTGCCCCCCCCCCCCCCCACACCCCTTCGCAAAAGTTGATGTCATTTATCACTGAACTTCTGAGCTCAGCCTTGCCTGATGGCCATCAAGTCATTAAGCAGCTTTACTCATACATCTATTAATTAATGTACTTGGTATCTGCACCCGGGCGAGACGGGGACCTTCCTTCTCTCCCATTGGACCCAGTGTGTGTGTCACACAAACACAAGTTGACGATGAATAATCTTAAGACGCATACACACACACACACACACATATACTGTACATACACATTCAAATACACACACACATATACATACACGAACACATTCAAATACTCAGATGCACACTTGCACGTGCACACACACGCACACACACACACACACACACACACACACACACACACACACATACACACACAAACACACACAATCCACTATAATCAGAACAAATAGGTTGTGAATGCAAATGGCCACTCATGATTCCACACCCTGTGGGCACGAGGTCCTGAGCAGCGCACGTTTCCTAGACCGCACCGCGCCGTGCCGCCTCCAGGAAGCCGGGGCAAGTGGGAGGAGGTGGCCGAGGGGTGCGGGGATGTTTTAATCATCCCGAATAAAGTCTGGAGCGCCGCAGCCCGCGCGTGATAATGAGCGAAACAACGGGGAAGGAATCAGCCTCGCGCGGCAGCGCCAGTGACATTCACAAAGCAATTAAGGCTCCCCAGCAGCCCGTCTCAGCCACGATGTCTGATGTATTGCCCGCCGCAACTTCTCTCCCTCGCTCGCACACACACACACACACACACACACACACACACACACACAGACGCATAGGCAGATGAGTATTCATACACATACACACACACACACACACACACACACACACACAGACGCATAGGCAGATGAGTATACATACACACACATACACACACACATACACACACAAGCAAATTTTAACACACATACGCAAACACACACCCACACACACATACACACAAACACACACACACTCACTCACACACGCACACACGATTGAGCTGATGATTGCACTTTACCTCTCGTTTTTCTTCAAGAAAGGACAACCAAGAGGAGTGGAGAAACAGAGCAGGTAGATACACACAGCAAGTGAAGGGAGGAAAACGCCAGGGCAACAGACAGAGCGTAAGAGTTCACTGCTCATGTGAAGGGCACTGTGACCTTGCAGGGAAGAGAGACACGGAGGAAAAAAACCTACACACACACAAGCACACACACACACACACACACAAGTACACACACACACACACACACACACACACACACACACAGCTAAGAGAAAAACAACAGCAGCGGCAACACCAAAGAGCAAGACCAGTTCTGAACCTGCCACCCTGAGGTCAGCCTTCCGCTGCATTCATCACCGCTCCAGCCAACTCCCGCGTCCTTGACAAACAACCTTGTATACTGTATGCCTACATCAGGAAGACAAGAACAACAACAACCAAAAAAGGCAAAAAGGAGCTTTGGGCTATGGAGAGTTTGGGCTGGGCTGGGCTGGG
>JASCQY010000232.1:12759767-12772191 GCA_030264315.1 Sardinella tawilis
CCTGCTGTTCACGATTGGTCAGTAACTTCCCAGGCAGTGCATTGCAGTTATAAAACCCGTCAATGCTTCTGCCTACAGCCTGAAAGAAGGCGGCTGTAAATTCCCAGCAGTCTGGACCACGGTGAACGGGAACGCGTCAGTCGGATGTTAATAGCAACTTCACTCTCCGGAAACTGAATGAGATTTCTGTGGTGGTTAAACTGTCGGGTGATTCCTGGACTTTTTGTCGCAGAATAATATAGAATCCGATAGTAAAATCGGCGACTGGTAACCATTCTTCACCAACCGGTGAGTATCTAGCTATCTAACATTAGCCAAGGTAACAGAGAAAAGGCTACATTACGTTATCCACTTGTAGTCGGTAGTACATTTAAGCAACAAACCAGCATTTGTTGTGATGTTTTACTTTACAATAGAAAATCATTTGAAAAGCCCATTTGTAGATTTGTTAGCTCATCGCGCTGTTCAGTTTGACGTGCGTGTCTACCGTTAGTTCATCTCTTATGGTGCTCAACCAAAGATGAATCTGGCTGGTGATGATCAGATGTTTGAGCACATGCTTTGTTAGATCTAGGTTACACACCAGACGCCTAACTAAAGTACTCCATAGCCCACCGTCTGTCGGTAATTGCAATCCTATTAGGCATCCATCTGTTTTAATCCTCACACTCCCCGCCGCTGGTGCAGCTTTATGGAGGGGAAGTGTAGCTTGCACCGTGTATCGCCATAGATATGAACGTGTATGTATCGCTAGCAGACTTGATGAATGGCCTCGGTTAGGACAATGTAGGGTTCGCTATCTCATAGACTCTGTAAAAGTCGGTCTCACTTTCCCGCTATTATTACACGTTTTTGCAATGTTACATTGTGACTTGTTATTTTATTATTATTTTTGTAAATCTCTATTTTGTATATGAAATATGCTACTTCCTCCTGCCTCTGCTCTCTTTCTGTGATGTAATTTCAACCCAATCGTAGCTTTTCAGTACGAGGCAAGTTCTTCCTTTCTCTCTCGCCTACTTGCTCCCCGTCCCGCAGCTGTCACTTTAAACTTTCTGCAGCGTCACGCTTACTCTCGGCTTGGGTAGTTATCTTATGTAACAGCTATACTTGGCGGGCGGGTTTGGATTGAAGCCGTGTGTCCGTGCTCATTTAGCCCACCGCAGCCCCTACTGAATGAACATAGCCATGCATGTAAGGGCAACACTTTATTATGCTTAGTAAACTCATCTTTCGTGTTGCATCTAGTGGCAATAATGTATGTTTGATGTCTTTTCTAATATGTGAATGACCGTAATAACGACGTTGTGACTAAAAGTACGATGATCTTTTTAGACAGATGAATAGAGCCATGGATCTGTATGACAAAGATGTACCTGGAGACATTCTGCCAGTTGTTATAATTGGTGAGTGCTTCGTTTTATCATAACGATCATAACTTTATTGAAAACTTTTGCAGGTTAAAATATCTAAAATATCTAGGTCAATATCTAAGCTTTACTGTTAACACATGTTTCTTTGTCCTGCAGGCAATGGCCCATCTGGAATCTGTCTGTCCTACTTGCTGTCAGGCTACACACCTTACATGTCTCCCGAGGGTGTTCACCCAAATCCTATTCTCCAGAGTAAACTAGATGAGAAGTCTCACCTCTCCTTGTTGGAACAGGTAAAGCATTTTTAGTAAAAAAAAAAAAAGGGGGGGGGGGGGGGCTTAAGATTGTAGCTAAAGCCAAAGATGTGAACCACGTCTTCATTCATGTACATATTCAGCATGCCTGCTCCAACCAAATGGAAATTAATGTTTGCTCTAGTATGATCTAAACAATGTGGATCCGCTAGATTCTTTACTTTGACAAGCACAAGAAGTATGGTTGTGATGTGATATGAGTGGAATTGTCCATGAGAAAATGTTGTGCATCTTGTCCTAACTATGTGTGTGTGTGTGTGTGTGTATGTGTATGTGTGTTTGTGTTTACCTGCACAGGATCTGGAGTATCTGTGTGAGGGACTGGAGGGCCGGTCATCCAACCCGGTGGCGGTGCTCTTTGACTCTCTGCTTCTGCCGGACAGTGACTTTGGGCTGGACTACGCTTCTCCTCTCCTCTGGCGCTACGAGTCAGAACGAGCGACCCCTCACCTTGTTCTCGGCAAAGGACCGCCTGGAGGCGCCTGGCATGTGAGTTTCCACATAGTGAACCTGGCCTAATCTGAGCGCCGATGTAGGTCATGGTGGCAGTCAGCAGAAAAATAGCCAGTTATATTGACTGTAGATTTAAGGTCAATGGATTTTTGAAGTTTATATGAGGTCAATGTACCGTATACTTCTGTGCCATTTCGATACACTTAAATTAAAATTACATTGTGTGTAGCTGTCGGGAGGCTTCATTTCGTTATTTCAAATAAGGCCCACTTTGTCCAGTCTAATTGAGGTTAGTCTGCCTGGAGGTGTATTTGCATTCGTGGCACAGGAGAGAACAGAGGGCTTGTGTGGTTTGTTGTGCTTAAGTCTCTGGTCATCTGATGTGAACATGATTTGAATGTTAAATATGACTCAGTGTTTACAAGCGTTGTTGTTGTTGCTGTTGTTGTTGTTTAAGGCGATGGAGGGATCTATGCTTACTCTCAGTCTGGCCAATTGGATGGAACTACCTGGACTGAAGTTGAAAGACTGGATGAGGGAGAAACGGAGGTATGTGTAAATGAGCCAGAACAAAATCCAGATTCAAGTTTGTCATGTCCTTAACAAAGAGGTCATGATCTTATCAGTAATGAAGATCTTTAACTTGGTCAGTTCAACTTGATATGTAAATAAAATATTAAAAAGTACTTTATTGTGTACTGTGTAGGTACACCAAGACATTATTAATTCTGAATTTTTAAGGAACCGTTCAGTCCAAAATGAAAGGATGAAGGAAGGAAGTACTTTCTTTAAAAAGAAAACCTCACTTTTTTTTGTTTACCTCATTTGAGTAGCTGCTGTGGCTTGCAGGTTGGCCAACACACAAAGATTTTCATATTTTCCCCATTACACTCTACTGGCCATGCTCTGTCTGTAGGAAGAGAGATCCTACTTTATCATCACATTATTTGATGATTAGTCTGAACATGTTAAACATTTCCTCGATCTTCATCTGCGATTTTAACTAGAATATATGAAGGAGTTACAAAAAAAAAAACAGATCATGTCAGAAGGGTGGTAGTCTGAACATGACCCATTTATGTAACACCCCCCCCCCCCTCCCCACTTTGCTTGTATACTCCAGGAATGTAAGGAATGACCGGGCTACGCCTGCGGAGATAGCGTCTTATTACCAGCATTACGTCACCCGAATGGGCTTAGAGCAGAACTTTGCCTGTGGAAGTGTAACATCTGTACGGCGGGTGGAGCTGGAGAACGAGGGTCGCCCAGTGTGGGAAATCCAGTATGCCCAGAAGAGGCCAGCTGTGGAGGAAGGCGTCAGGGAGGAAAGCGAGGCAGAGGTGGAGAGGATCTCCGTGTACGCCGAGAATGTAGTGCTGGCCACAGGCACCCACGACATCCCGGCCCGTCTGGACGTAGAGGGCGAAGGCTTGCCCTTTGTGTCCCACAGCTTCTGGGAGCTGGAGACCGCCATCTCCGCAGGGCGACTGGACGACACGTCGGACCCGGTGCTGGTGGTGGGTGCGGGGCTGACGGCGGCAGACGCTGTGCTAGCGACCCACCATCTCAGCATACCGGTGTACCATGCCTTCAGGCGCTCGGTCACTGATCCGGGGCTCATCTTCAACCAGCTGCCCAAGCTCCTCTACCCAGAGTACCACAAGGTGCACCAGATGATGACCCAGCAGCAGCACAGGGCAGACAATATGCTCTCGGGGATGAGATCCGGAAGAACTCCGCTCACGTCCCCTGTCGAAACCAACCCAGTCTCCCAATGCTCCTCCTATCCCGGCTACACCAGTTTCCCCAAGCACCGTGTGGTGGCCATCCGGCCTGATCGTAAGTGCGTCCTGGAGGGGGAGGGGAGCAGGCAAACCGTGCTGCAGGTTTCCATGGTCCTGGTGCTGATTGGCGCCCATCCCAATCTGTCCTTCTTGCCCGAGGAAGGGCGACCGCTGGCTCTTGACAGCCAGGAGCCTGTCAGCTGCAGGCGCAACCCACTGGATGTGGACCCCTTCACCCACGAGTCTGTGCAAGAGCCAGGACTGTATGCCATGGGTCCGCTGGTGGGCGAGAACTTTGTGCGCTTCCTCAAAGGTGGCGCCTTAGCCATTGCTAGCGACATGGCACGCAAGCGACGAGAGGGAGAACTGAACTCTGACAAAACGAACTCTCTGAGACCACTGTAGCGTAGGTGGGGTTGGGGGGGGGGGGTTCTCTAGCATCCCCTGGATGTCTTGAGGAGGACTGAACACTACTGGGCCATCCACAACTTCCCTCCAGCTCCCCTAGCTCAGTTATCGTAGCTAATCTCAGGGCCTGCACAATGCAAACTGCACAGTGACAAGACCCCCTTGGGTCACACAGCATCTCTAGTGCCATAAGTCTGGTCCTCTTGGGAAAAGGGGCAAGCATGAAGCCACAACAGCACCTGTAAAGTGCCCCCAATTCCAAACACGTGAGGAAGGAGAGGGAGAGAAGTAGATCAATCTTATTTGTTCAAAATCCAACTGGGCTTTGTAGTCCAAAGGTCAGACGACTGTATTTGTTATAAGAGGAAGCACTGCAATGCTTGTGATACAGATGCACTTGGTTAATGTTTAAGAAGGCAAATAGTTTTTGACCTCCTTTTTTTTTAAAAACCTTGGTCAGTGTCATGATTTTTTTTTTTCTTTAACCCCTTTCCATTTGATTGTCAGAGTTCATGGAAAAATGCAGAAAAAAACACTATAATGACTTGTATTTTTGTATTTAATACCTTTCATATTCTTTACTTGTACACATTAAGAATCCTGAACATAGAGTGAATTCTTAAATGCTAAGAGCATTTGCCAAGCAAATTATTATTTTATCATTCCTGGTACTGACATAGAGTATTTACAAATCCCTTTCTTTATACCTTTCTTTTGCTGGGGGTCTACCAAAAGTACCCAGAAAAAAGGTGAATGAAAGATATTATGCTGCTTATCTTATTGAGCGTTATCTGGCAGGGTTGCAAAATGTATCATTGCACAAGGTAGAGGGGTTATCTTGCCTTTTTTCTAGAGTTTGAGATTTTTATGTTTTTCTATTGGTGTAAGGACTGTACAGTCATCTTTTAGCAATTGTTTTGTACAGTGTTGGTGCTCTTTCTGTGTTCTCCATTTGCCAATCGAGTCAGCTAATTGTCATGATGGGGCCAACTATGGGAATCCAAGTCTGTATGCATTTTAAAAAATGCAGTTGAAACAACAGCGTTCCTGAAATCAAAATTTTTGATTTAGGTTTCAGTTTTGTCTTTTTGTGCGACCCACCCCGTCTTGCCATAGGGTGATTTTTGTAAAAAAAAAAAACTTTCATCCAAAATAACCATGTTACCATGTAACCATGTCTATCATAATTTTGGGTCCTTTATGAAAGGCCTGAGATTTTGCCAGTTCTATGCAATAATACTTTTTCTAGGACTGTACTTCTCAGAATAGAAGAGAACATATTCCTGTTAAAACCACTTCCTCTTAGGTCACTCTCCCAAGTGCTCCTTCCACTACTGGAACTCACTTTTGCCTTGGCTTTCACTGTTCTCTCCGATTTCTTTCTGTGACTGTATAAAGAAAGATGCTAGCCAGATGCACTACCTTAGTGGATCCATGGGCTTTTCCTACTGTTATTTAAGCACTATTTAAGACATTTGGGCAATCTTTGGTTTCCTATTAAGATATTTGCTGCATTTAATATTCTACTGTCTTTAAAAAAAATCAGTACAATATTTTTAGAGGGAAATTTAACTTGCTTAATATTCTTAAAATTGCTATAATTTGTCTTTTACATTATAAAGGCAGCTAACCAAATCTGTTTGTAAACACTCTGTTGAATCATACATTTGGTGCATTGTATACAGTATGTTCAGATTTTATTTGTATCCATTGTTTATCCAATACAAATTTCTCACAACACAATATCTTTGTTACTTCTCTTTTTTTAAGACTGGCATTTCTCTCAAATAACCACTAGATGGCAGTACACCCAAAGTTCACTAAAGTTTTCAAACATGATGTTTCTCATCAGAATGGAACTATGCCAAGATTTGCCAGCATCTGCCTTCATCTTTGTTAAAAGCCTGGCTTCTTAGTTAATGCAAATTGATATGCTATATGACGACAGCTGGGACATTGATTAATTCTGAAATGGTCCATTTTCCATACCGCAATAATGAAATGACAACTCTTATAACTAGGCATCAATGTAGGTTAAATTACAGATATGACGGTACAGCTTTGAGGGGTATGAAAGAATAAGCTGTTTTTGTATCCCCTCACAACAAGTTACAGTGTTATTCTTAGCAAGGTGACCCTCCCAATCATGCCTAACCACTAGAGGACTCCTGTCCACGTACAGTAGGCTAGGCCTACATGAATGCTGTGTGAGGGAGTAGGTTCAGTATTCTCCTACAGTTGCTATGAGACAGCTGATCTGAGAGGCAGTGAAAATAGTGTAGGCCTATGTTCACAAGCGGCAGTGGGACAGGCATGATGTGAAGCAGTGCTGTGTCATGCCTACATTCCAGCTGTCTGTTTTCCCCTGTTGCCAATATTTTTGCATTGCTAATGACTCAACTTGAGGATATTTTCTGTCCTTTGGCCACTGCAAGTAAGCCTAAGCCTAGAGCCTGAACGTACCCATATTAAAATGATATACTACAAACAGGCCTTAGGGAAACTGCTCTGTTCTGTCAATTGGTAATGGTTAAGTGTGAAACAAATCTCTTAATCTGCGTTAACTACCTGGTAAATGATAAAGATAAATGTTATCCAATTAAGTATCCATGTAAGGAGCGTATTTGTTTCATTTGCCTGCACGCGTAGCAAGGTGTTTCATCACGAAAAAGAACGGAATCACCCGAAACGTCCTTTGCTCCGCCCAGGGATGAGGCCGCTGATCAAGTAGGCTACAGGGAAGCAAGGAATTCGGAGCGCGGCACACACAGTGGCAGGCAGCGCGGTACGACTGTGCGATATGTGTTCTTGAGAGAATTTCGGTTCAAGCGGCAAATATCACTGCATTTTGTTACTGTGCGTGTACAAACCAGCTTGGACCCCAAGATACACAGAGACAACGGACTTGGCACCCATCAAACCGATTGAATGGAACTATGGAAAAAACGGGCTGTTTCGTTAACGTGACAAGTTAACCCATCTTTCTACCTCGACTAACGCTTGTCAGGTAGCTAGCTAGCAAGCCACTTAACTCCAGAGTTGCAAATATCTTAGGGTTTCCTTGATTTTTATCATCGATATCGCAGTTTGTTTGAGAGTCGGTTGCTTTTTCGGTGATGCACACGCTATTTCGAAGCGTGTGTGTGTCTACAATCCTCATCCAAGAATGCAGTGTTTTTTTCAATGGTCAACTAAGTTGGCTAGCTATTTCTAACACTGGTTAGTTGGCGACTTGGCTAGCTTGCCAGTAAACTTGCTAGCTACGCTAACGTTAACTGGGGAAAAGTATACGTAGCTATTGATTGTTTTCCCTCGAGCCTTTTTTTGTTGTTCTCTCTTCCGAGACTTTCTCCCACTGTTTTCTTATTTCTTTTGTGCTATATAGTTGCCTCGACATTTGCGCGGTCTATTTCACATAGCATTTGCAGTTTTAACTTAAACTGCAACACCTTTCTAACTCAACAAAACTAAAAAAAAACAGTCTTTGGATTCGGACTTGGGAAAATGGATGCTGGTATAGAGAAGGAATGCAGCGCTCTGGGGGGGCTCTTTCAGATCATCATGAACGATATGAAGGTGAGTAACTAAATTGATTGAAGCACTATACAATTGAGAAACAGTTGCTAGAGTTGTATGTCATATAAGCTCGATTGCAGAGACCAGCTGTTCGGCACAGACATGACACAGCCTTGGGACGAGCCTCGTTGGCAACAGTTAGCCATACGGGCTTTGATGTCTTCACAGGGATCCACCAATCCATGCACTGAAAGTCATTGACGATTTTATTTTTCTCTACAATGGCAATGCACATGGATATTACATCTGGGTATAACTGCCATTATATGAAGACACTTTCTGCTTGAAACGTTGCAGTGACATGGGATGCTTGCATATGTCATGTTTTCACCCTTGCATTTGTTGTGTTTTCAATCTTATTCCTCGCGCGAGCAATATACCCATGGCTTTTCAAGGCCATGCATGCTTATTTATTTGTCACGTTTGTCTTCTTAAGATGCCAGGTGAAGCCAATATGTTCCAAATTTAAAGGCTATATCATTGAACGTCGACGTAATGTGCAGCTGGGCACCATCATGGTGACACATCATGTTTAGTTTTATTCCATTTCATTTAGTCGTTGTAAAATGGTTAAAATAAATTCCCCCGTCCACCCATGATGTGATTAGAACCAAGAACCTTTAATGATTTGAATAGACTGTCTACAATTAGCGGGGGGGGGGGGATTTTAAGACAACTTGCTCTTAGATTTTTTTTTGAAGATGAGACCTGTGAGATGTGAGTTAGTCCCATGAAGTCTAGTAGTAGATATGCTCAGTAAGCAAACAGGGGATTCCCTCTAGACTTTTGTGGAATGCAATTCAAATACACTCATTTATCCGTCTCAGTTATCCATCTCTGTGAGTGAAGTGAAGATTCAGCCCAGAACTTTTTTGGTCCTCTGAAATATTTTCTTTTCTGAAATCATGTGGCTTTAGAGTAGAGTCCCTGTGTTTGAATGCTTACTAGTTTGACATAGCATTCTTGCCATGCTGCAGAATGCTAGTTATGTGCGCCTCTCTGGTGTAAAATAATAAAACATCCAACTGTAGACCTTTAAAATTACAGAACATAAGACAAGCTGTTTGTGCGACCTGTGTGCAGAATATGAAAGGGTTTTAGTGCAGTTTAGAACGTGGTAATGGGGATCACTGGCATAATGCCTCTCTTTTTTTTGTCTCTCCATGAGTTCTCCTCTTTGTTTGTCCATGTGGACATGTACAGCTTGACTCACAGGAAAAGGGACTTCCTAGTTTTTGATTATTCAACAGTGCGTCATGCAGAGTGGCCATGGTGCACCCCAGAACCAATGGGGGTGGCTAGTAGGTTTAGAACGTACTAGATTTCCTCAACATGAGAGCTGATGTTCTCGGCTGTGGCCCAAAGCAGCTGTTGAAAAGCACGTTGGAAAAGTACAATGTCTCTTGTAGGTGAGGGATAGAGTGTAACCTATATCTTTATGTTTTGTACTGAAGCACACTTTAGCTCCACTGTTTTGAGAGGTGGGGGAGGGGGAGATGTTCAGCCTAAGCTTGAAAGTTGCCAGCATGGCACAATCACACTCTTGCCATCTGGACATTCATTCATTTTTAATCAAACTATACTGGCAACCCAAGGGCGACACTGTTTTGACTATCCCAGGGCTACACTGTCATGTTTAAAAGAAAAAAAATCCCATCTTTAAAGGCTAAAGGTAAAATGAGCAGAAATCCGTTCAGTCTGTCCCTGCCGTACCTCAAGTACCTCCAGCTATGTTCTTCTGAAGTCGGTTTCTATGCTTATCAGACACTGTTTTCGTGTCTCGGCTGTTTACAGTACTCTCATTGCTGAAGGCAAATGGGATGATCTTTCACTCTTTTTCCCTCAGTCTGTTCTTCTTTGCTTTGCGCTGCTCCTCCTTCAGTGGTCTCCTGGTGGGCATAGTGATAAGATGACATGAAGGCCTATATAGCGCTTAGAATAACTTGTTAAAAGTTAGAGGCTGGAATATATCGGACAGCTCTGTCGAGGACTGCTTCAGACAGTTCTAAATAACATAGTGAATCAACCCGTAGCTCTATTGTTACACGTTGCGCTGGGCTGTCGGTTGGTATGAGAACGTCGGAATTGGGTGCAACCTAGACCAAATAGCGAAACTGTAGCCACTTAACTGATGAGAGCAAGTGATTTTAGTTTTCTTATTACATCTGTCAGTATTGGCTACCAGTTTGCAAATTTGGTCTATGTTATACCAAATGCTGACGTTCTCGCTCTTTCTTGTTGACGGCAAGTCAACAGTGGATCAGTTCTGCCAAAGACAACAGAGGGATGTGCTGTGAGGCAATGTTATAGATGTGTAACTTCAGGAGTATCGACAAAACGTCACTTGAAACCATAGATTAGTCAATTCAAGCACCATAGATTCTAGATAGATGCTTGGTGTTCATCTAGAATTCAGTGATTACTACTGTTGGAATACCAGGATCAGAATGGCTATATAGACCTGTGTTTGCACACATGGGGAATTTGTAATTGGCAGTTGGTACTTGGCATGGGCAGAAGCTGTCTGGTTGCACAGAGGCTTCAGTTCCACTCCCCCGCAATCCACCCCAGACCGCCTCAACTCATTGGAGTTTATGAGAATGTCTCCGAGCTCTCCACAGTCTGGGTTCCCACTGCCCAGGCTTGTATATTGTCACTGTAATAAAAGCCTCTTGTGTTTTCTCAGGTGGGCAGGTGCTAAGTTCAAGACTGGTTGTGTTATACTTCTTCTGAAAGGGCGATGTCTAGGCCGGCCGTTCCCTTGTCCGAAAGATCTGCTGATTTCTTGTTGTTTTGGCTCCAGTGCGCCCAAGATGGGCTATAGCAGGGAATGCTAACAACAGAGGAAGTTCACTTTTATTCCCACTGTGATTATGTGTTCTGTTTGTCGAGTTCTCTCAACATTAAGGTGAGAAAAAACAGCCTCTCCACCTGTGATGTGGTTTTTGTGTGCGTGTGTGTGTGTGTACGTGTGTGTGTGTGTGTGTGTGTGTTGGACCTGCTGTGAACATTGCCGGTGTTTTCACAGGAAGCAAGCAAAGGCTTACACAGTTGGCATCTTTGGATGAGGAGGATGTTTGTGAGCACTCCGTGCTCTGGGGCCGATGGCCCAGTACAAAGAGCACCAGTCTGCACTCGTTCACCTCCTCACACTCCTTGCAGAGATTTGCCCAGGCTCTCAGTTGGGTACAAGACCCTCTTCCCTGAGCACCACTGCATGACACATAACAGGCATGAGCAACAGGAAACTTCTGGAAAAATTAGAGGGTTTATGGAAATGAGTAAAGCTTGAGTCACTGTTTGGCTCCACCGTTGTGCCTGGCACTGACAGGTATGCTGGGAGCATAAAGGCTATCATCCACTTGAATACAGCAGAATGGCTTAAGAGGAATGAATGGGGTGGACTAGACTTTATTTGTTTGTTTTGAAATAGTTTGCACTTTGTCAGAAAGACACAGCACGGCCGTGCTGTGGGCTAACATATCAGCTCTAGAACACTTGCTGCCCTGTCAAGTAGGCTCGAGTGAAGAAAGTGGAAGCTTTGCAACCAGGAGCACGGTGTAACGGCTCCCAGGTTGATGCCTCTGTGGGAGGTAGGAATTCTGGGAGTGGCACGGCAGCCCTGCCCTGAGTAATAAACGGGAACGTTGCACGGCAAGCCCAGGATGAAGTGGGTTGGGTTTATTGTTAGTCAGGTGTCTGCTTAGTCATGCTCACAGCATGCTGTAGGCCAAGGCCTACTCTGGGAAATGTGGAATTTTTACTGTGTGAGTTGAAATGGTTTATAGGCCTTGCAATTGCAATTGCGCTGACAAACAGGATGTCTGTCAGTGAAACTTCATCACCAACACAGAGCATGGTGTTGAGACTGTATAAGGTTTCTGCTGTCAAATTGTCCATGTGTCAAGCATCGGTAGTTTGATATCCATCTTGTATCCATATCACCAGCACTATTCCGTGTCCTCTGTTCGTATACACAAGAAACCTGGATGTGTCTCTTTTTTAGCCAAGCAGCAGCATCCCTGCATAGCCTATGATGTATCATTAGCCACCGATGCTTTGAGATGAAAAAGAGGCCCCATGGTCTTGTTACAGTCTTTAATTATTAATCAAACAAATGGTGCGCAGCGAATAGGTATATATCCAAGTCCCTCGGCGCCAGAGAAATGATGAAGCTTGGGATCGTTGGCCAAAAGGTTGGGAAGCGCTGAGAGTGAAGTGAGGCCTGGACCAGGCGCTATGGCACAAGTCCATGTGAGGTCTCAGTGTTCCACTCTTCACCTCAGTGGGCAGTGGGCATCACATGTCGTCGTTGTTTGTCATCCAATACAGCAGACCAACAGGTTACTTCTTTCCCCCCGCTCCCCCCCCCTCATTTTCTTCTCCTACACCATGGCAACAGAAAGAGATTCTTGTGTGTGTGTGTGTGTGTGTGTGTGTGTTCTCTCTTTCTCCCCATCTCTCTCCGGCAGAGAGTGATACAAAGGCTCTCATGCAGTTGAAAGCAACGCTCAAG
>JASCQY010000232.1:12773144-12784715 GCA_030264315.1 Sardinella tawilis
CGGGTAGACTGCCTTGCTGTCACTGTTTAAAATGGTACATCTACTGTAGCAGTTGCTAACATTAGTGAATCAGAAAATGTAATGATTATTTCATTCATTTCATTTCATTTTCATTATTTAAGCCACGCGCGGACATGTGAAAAGTTGTATTTGAGCAAGAACTGGACCCTCTTTTTTTTTTGCTCTTTTTCAGGTGAAGTTGGAAAATGGAAGGCCTCTGTAGATGCTTTGCATAGAGTGTAGAGACACAATTAGCCTACTATCTGACTCATAATCCAGGTCAGGTTTTGCAAGGTGCTCTTGCCTCTGGTCACAATTTCTGCCTGAGCACCAGGAAACTCAATATCCCGTTCCCTAACAAAGGACTGCAGGCATTCTGCATAGCAGAGGCCTCCTGAGCTGGCCAGTGGTGGGAACCTAACCCCCATACTCAGGAGCATTATCGGCTTGGCCAGCAGACATTTGGCTGAAGGCTGGGGAATGTGTCTACTGAGCCCCACGTTTCACAGGCTAGTGCTAAACAGCTAAGGGTCCCCAGTGTTGCCTTTTGTCATTTACTGACCAAATGTGTAGGCCGGGCCCGTCCTTCCCCCTCCCCCCTCAAAGCAGAGGAAGAGGGAACCAGAGGAAACGATGTCAGCATGTTTTGCCCCCCACCCCCCACCCACCTTTGAAATAATGCCTTGACGTTCACAACACATGCATAAAGTGTTTGAAGAAAGGGCTTGTGTTTACAGCTGCCGTACCACTTAGGGAAGACTACAGTGATGGCAACAGACTAAAATGTTTCTGGTTTGTTTGCAACTTTGCTACTTCAGTTTAATGCCTCTTAAAAATACCTTGGAGTCCTTCATTTCCACTCAAACATGTTTCGAAGAAAGGCTAGAATCAGGCTATTAAATATATTGCTATTAGAACATCAGATGGGTAGAACTGGCACCAAAACATAGAACACCTCCACCACTCATAACGATGCCTGTGCCAGTCCGAAAGAGCTTTCAGGTTGTGTTTTTCGAATCATCCTCGACGGGAAATCAATCTCTAACGCTTACGCAGTTTCACTTCGGTGAAAACGGGGACCAAACCTTTTTGAACAAACCGGTTTCTGTTTCTTCCCTGTCCACAGGAAAACACTGTAGAGGAGCAAGCAAACACTGACAGCTTCTGGAACAGTTTCCGCAGATTTATTATTCCGCTGCTCTTGAGTGGAGAAGAGGAAAACTGTTTTTCCTGGAGCTCGGTAGAAGTGTGTTTTTGCCCTTTTTTTGCTGGAGGGGGAAAAACCTTACAAACAAATCCGAGAAGGTTGCTTTTTTATATATAAAGCTGTCCATGAGAGTGCAGACAAAATCTAAAGCAACCCCCGATTGATCACTCTTTTTGTACCTCTGCTTGCCTCGTCTTGTTAACATCCACACAGATCACTTTTGTGTGGAGCGGGAGGAGGAGGTCTACTTTTGGGCAAAACAGATAGTTTTCCAGCAGACCCAAGTCCTCGCTAGGTTCAGGAGAAGAGGTGGAAAATCACTGCTCCTGGTGCCAGTTCAACAGCTCCAGCAGCTCTCTGCCATCCCCACCACGCGCCGCTCCGTCCCTGTCTGAGGCATTTCACATTTTATGGCAGTGGCAAGAGGTTCCTGGAACAGGGCAGGCAGATTCTCACCGGAATCCAAAAGTCTGAATAAATCGGACCCTCTTTCACCCCCTTTTTTCTCACGTAATGGCTGTGCGTTTGTAGACCGCCATGCCGCACGGTCAGATGGTTATGTGCATCAGTGTCTCCAAAGTAATTTTACTGTCGCTGATAAAGCGGCTTTCTTTAGCGCAGTGCAGCACACGCGGTCTCTGCATCATGAACGTCCGCAGGACAGAAAGGTCTTTAATAGATTTGAGTGCCTCTTTGTGATAGGTTTACTTCTGTGTGTTGGCATCACATGGTGCCTGACGCTACAGTATGTTGGCGGGTGCTGGCGAAGGAAATTTGCATGATTTTGCATCGCGCAGAGATGGACCACAACGAAAGGTTTAATCAGAAGCAGGCTATGTTCCCAGAGCTTCACAGCCCTGCCTGAGCGCCCATGGCACAGCTTTTCCACCCCCTTGAGCAACTCACACCTGGGTACCAGGCAGGGTCGCCTCAGGCTAGCTGGCTTGCCCAACAAGACCTGCCTTGTGCTGGCCTCTCCACCCCACCCCACCCCACCCCCGTGGCATGGCTGGCACGCCTTGAGTGGCGAGGACCTCAAAAACTGCCGTCTCCTTCATTCTGTTTATTTAACTGTCTCCCTGTCACTTCCTTTTATCGCCTCTCTCTCTCTCGCTCTCTCTCTGTGTCTGTCATTTCTAGCTTTATTTCTTCTTTCTCTGTGTGACCCTCCCCCTCTGTCTCTCTCTCTCTCTCTCTCTCTCTCTCTGTCATTTCTAGCTTTTTCTTCTTTCTCTGTGTGACTCTCTCTCTCTCTCTCTCTCTCCTTCTCCCTCTCTCTCTCTGTCATTTCAAGCTTTATTTCTTCTGTGTGACCTTAATGGCTCTTTGGGCCTGGCACTCCACTGACCCTCTTTCTGGCGCCATCCTCCTCACCAGTCTGGGATTAGCCCCATTGCTGCTGGGGTCGGTCGGTGGCGGTGGGGTGTGTGGAGGAGTGGGCGGTGCTGGAGGGAGATTAGGGCGAGTGAAAGCAGGTGACTTTCCAGATAGTCACAGGAGTTCCAGGGAACCGACCAGGCCACCTCCAACATGCGCATACAGGAGTGCAGCTTTGCCGTGGGGCACACCTCACGCTCTTTGCCCGTCTGGGGTTTGCCTCGAGGAGAGCATCCAGAAATGCCTGGAGTTGAGCTTCTGTGTACAAGTTCTTCCACTACTCTTCCCTTACTTGTTGAAAGCTCTTAGGACAGGGGTGGGCAACAGTTTTAGTCTGAGGGCCACATTTACTTCGGAAAAGTAAGTGGCGGGCCACCTATTGGATGACTGCAATTAAACATTCGACCAAATGGTACAAATTATTTATTTTTGCCTGTCTGACCTCTAACCAAAAACTAATTTCACACAGCAACATCTCACAGATGAACTGTATAATAGTAGGATTGGGTAAGATAAAGAAGGTGTTTTTTCCCCCAAAATTTCGAGGGCATCTCGGGGGCCGCATTGAAGCAGTAGCCGGGCCGTATGTTGCCCATGTCTGTCTAACGACATGGCTTTTGACTTATTCAAACATGAGAAGTGTTCATTATGTTTATTATTCCTATTTTAGGCCTATTTGTCTCATAATGTCACTTTAGAGACATTCCTTAAGTTGTTTATGCGTGTTTGTATGTGTTGTTTGTATGTGGCGTTTGTTTGTTTGTTTCTTGTGAAGGATGATGCGTCCTGTAACCTGTATGGGCCGCTGTATGTTTAGCATCCACTAGTGACGCGGCTAATGTGTTTAATTCGAGTATTATGTGTGCCTGCGCACAGCAGGGACCAACAGCTTGGGAGTTGTGCTAAGAGGCTGATGAGTTTGAGATTTAGCCTTGGCTTGTCTAAGAGGCATTATCCCTTCTCTTCTCGCCCCCAGTGCAGCCTTCGGAGACTGGGGGCTGCCCCACTTGTGCTGCGTGAGCAGAAAAGGATACTAGTAAATATTAATATTAATGAACTTGCCCGTATGAATGCATCTCGGCCAGAAGTGGTTTAGTTTTTTTGGACGCGTCTCTAAGTGGTTACGCAGTTATTCTGATTTCAAGGTTCAGCTGATTTGACATCTAGTATTAGTGCTGCCTATTTATTCCCTAGCTGAATGACTGTATGTTAGGATTAATGAGATTTGGACACTGCAAAGGCTGGTATGCCTCGGTTGCAGTCTGTCTGCAGACCTGGGAGGTATGACACTTTGTTCTGCGTGGAGATGGAGGACATAGTTCTCCTGTTTTAGGAGGTTTACGACTTACTGAGTTTACCCCTCACATCTGTCACTGTACCACCCACACTGAATACCCCTCCACCCCCCGCCCCCTTAAGAAACTTATCTCCGTTCAAACTCTGTTCTGTCCATTACACGGAAAGTGATTCATACAAAAACACAATGCAATTTCCATGAAGAAAAGACAATGCAAGTGTGTGACATCAATCTGCGACAGCAGTCTGTGGTGACCACAAGCATGTATGCTATGGACTCTGCATAATGATTTGTTGAGTTTCCCCTGGAGTGACCCTGCTCGTTTGTGTGTTTGCTTTGCAGGCCAGTTACCCAGCCTGGGAGGACTTTGTCTCCAAAGGAGCCAAGCTACAGTCCCAGCTAAGGTAAGGGACAAACTAGTGTCCATATCAGTAAGCTAATAAGGCCTCCTTTTGACCTGAAGTAAAGAGGAAGCAAACTGATTTATTGAGCTCCTCCAGCTGGACCGACACCTTGTTATTTCCTTAAGACTTGAGTTTGACACAGAGCTGGCTTTTTCTGGAACAGTTTCTAGGTCTAACTTGTAGCCAGTGGATTTAGAGTGTTTCAAACTTCTGCATTCTTTTTAAGGGACACACTTCATAGACATTAACTGAAGGGTTCTGGAGTCATAATTGTTAAAACAGTGTTTTCTTCAACATACTTAATCGTTTTTCAGTCAGGAATGTCAGCTCTTGACTTGGCTTAAGTGGAGATTGAAAGGCTCACAGAGTGTAGCCAAAAGCAAAAGGGAGCATACCATCAAAAAGTGCAAGAGCTGAAGAGAGAGAGAAAGAGTTTGCTGGCTTTGCAGCCGTCCTCTGCTCTTGGCCACTGTCCCGTCCACTGTTCGTTCCCAGGGGAGCGGCGAGAGCGTGAGGTTAATGACCCTCCCCATGAGCCACTTCAACTGATAAACATCGGAGTGCCCGCTGCGCTTACGCCCAATTAGTGTCGGCCGTGGAGCCATCCTGTCAGAGAGAGCTGAGCTGGAGTGACGGGCACTGCCAACGCCTCATGCTGAGCAGTACCCAAACAAAACTCCCAACCGAGGCAGAACGTCAACATTAGGCACACACACATGCACAGGAAGGCTGTCTTTTTTTGTTGTTTTTTTTTTTTTTCATGCGGCATGAATTTTATAAGCAGGAATAAAAATGAGACTGAATGCATGGACACCCACATGTAGCCTAAAGCCTTCCAATGGAAAACCATAAACAACATTGTCAGACTCAAGTGAAAACATGTCCTGAAACAAACTGGTTTTAAGCTACCCTACTAACAATATCTCAAGGAAGGTGAGCATAGATCCTGTAACAAACTGAGTTTGGTTTGAAAATATCAACAACACTAACAGACAAAGGTGAACACTAGTCTTAGGACTAAAGTTTCAAGTAAACAATACTCTCAAAAGAGGGTGGACATTGATTTAAGGGCTAAATTAGCTGAATCTTAAAGCAATATTCCCTAGTATTTCAACCAATAGCCCCATTGTTCAAAGTCAATTTGAATTTGGTACAGCATAGACTGTATAGCAAACAGGAAGCTAATGCTAACTGAATGGTGCCAAGAAATAAAACTGAAAGTGTGAGTTTCTTATCCAGTTAGTGTTAGCTGTGGGGTTTGCTATTTGGTCAACCGTATGCCATAGCACATTTTCTAATGATTTTTACTCAGTGATTTGGAACTGGGCTATCGGTCAAAATGCTCTAGAATATCACCTAGGCATAGTTGCAGCCCCCCTAGTCCCTGCCAAAGCCCTGAATGTGCAGCACCTAGTAGGGGCCCCTCTAATATGGGTCACTGGAGTGGAAAGAGCCCCTGAGGCTTTGTACTGAAGCTCACCTGATATCTGCACACTTCTCAGGTAGACATGCCCCCCCCCCCATCCCCGCTATCTCCACCCTAGCCCAGCTCCTCACAATGGCCCTATTGACCTTGCCAGCTGTGTGTGTGTGTGTGTGTGTGTGTGTGTTCATTCACCTCCTCACCTAAGCTTTGACTCATGTTTCACCAGTGCCCAAGTCAGCCTTTTTAACCCAGAGAAGAATTTCTTTGTTTTACTGAGCGAATGTGGCCTCACAAACTAGCCTAAAACAAATCAAGCTAGCTCTTATTTATGCATGCAAACTGCATGAACATGCAGTTTATGACCTGAGACATTGGCAGTGGTGGTCATGTTGTGTTCACTACTAAGACTCACAGTACAGTGCCTCTGTCAAATGGGATCGTGCTTGAGAGTGAATGCACTCTGTTATTGTGGCACGTAGAGGTGAGATGGGAGAGACTGCGGAAGGCTTTTTAATGAAGACTTGGCTGCACCCTCCGAGACTATTCACCTTCCCTTTTTTTCTCCCCCTCTTAAGTCGTTGGGGACTTCAGAGGTTGCGTTTCTCTCCATAAACATACCCACACGTACACACCTCTTTAAAAAAAAGGGGGGGGGGGTGGAAAAGCTCGTCACATGCTCAGTTAAGTGTGCCGAGGTTTGGAGTGGAAAGAAGGAGAAGGGTCCTGACCCTCAGACTCACTCCACTCCTCTCCTCTCCAAGATGGGTAGTGCAGGGCGTGGAAAGTCTAGACATAAAACATAGGAGCGCAGGAGAGGCCTGGACTCACTGGGCTTAGATGAGACTATTTTTCGCTAGACACACACACACACACACAGACCTACTCACACACACACACATGCACAGTGACACACATTCGCTCTTGGCTATTCAAACATGACATGGAGCCCTTATCTAAAATGCATCGGGGACTCTGGCCTAATAATAGTCTGCGTGCAGCTCTGTGCATCAGTAGGCAGTTTCCATTAGAGTCCCCCTCTGTTTTCATAGGGAGTGTGGCAGACAAGAAGGAGTTCACGACATGGCAGCTTAGTGCTTGACATAAAAGCCTCAGGGAGGAAACCATTTTAAAAAAAGACAACTGTTTACTTAAACGCTCAAGCTCGACTGTTTCACAATGTCTGTGTCTCAGTGTCTTCTGTCTGTCCCGCTTGTTCCCCATTCTCTAGGACGACCATTATTGTCACAAGCTCTTTCCTGGATGCCTTCCAGAAGGTGGCTGACATGGCAACTAGCACCAGAGGTAAGAAATGAAGAGCTGGAACACCTGGATTGTTAGGGGTGTGTGTGTGTGTGTGTGTGTGTGTTGCTATTGGTTCTCATCCCAGTTTCACATTTTCAGTCTTTCCAGTAGAGCAGCATCGTCGTCCTCACGGCGTTCCTGTGAAATTTGTGCTTTTGTTTCCTTTCCGTGGTAAGGCAAGTAGAATGGAAGGGAGTCACTGTTGATGTTGTGAAATCAGCAGGTGTCTCCTTCATGCCCGTGCTCTTATAGGAAATGTGTGATGAATCAACCAGCAGTTCAACTTTTCAGAATGCAAACACCCCCACCCACACACACACACAGACACACACACACACTCAACAGACTTCAGCTCAGGAACTTACGTTGAATCAACCAATAGCAGTGTTCTATTTGTTAGTGGAGGGGATATAGGAATGAAATGCCATATCCAGGGCTGTGGTCTACGCGATACGCTGCATAACTGCTTGAAAAGTTTTTGGATTTGCGTGTCCATTAAAGCATAGGCTGCAATACTGACAACGACAAGACGATATACCCACTATAGTCAAAGGCAGCATAGCCCACCGTAGCCAACTAGACTACAGCACGAGCCATATCATACATGCAGTCGCCTGCAGAGAGACCACCCCCCTCGGATGCCTGCCTGTAAGGAACAGCAGAGATCAGTTCAGCAACAGACAGCAAGGCAGAAGGAGTCTATGGGAGAGAGCCAGTTGGGGAGGCTGACGCATACAGACACCGAATCAGCCAGGACCTAAGGCGCGGGGAATTGGGAGCTTGTGTGTGTGTGTGTGTGTGTGCGTGTGTGTTTGGAGTTCCTCGTGGAGGGGGGTGAGGGAGAAGGGGGTTATGGATGAGGGCGGCGCTTGCGGTCTGGTCGGCAGGGGGGGGGGGCTTGTTTTTCAACTCCGGTGCAGACAGTCTCATGTGCTTCCAGTTAAAAACAGAGGACCAACTAGCTGTAGAGTTCACAAACACGGTTCCATCTCTAACAATACTCCAACCCCAAACTCTCTCTCTCTCTCTTCCCCTCTCTCTCTCTCTCCCCTCCCTTCGTCCCTCTATCTTGCTTATACACACACTTTGTCCCCTTCTTGCTCTATCAGTTCGACTCTGATTGCACTGTTCTATTATTGATAGCTGGTTTTGTCTGCTCCTCAGTCAGACACTTACACAGCAGAGATGTCTTAATCTCCTGTACTTTCAGTCACTTTCAGTCAGAAGAGATTGCATTACATGTTAGTTTGTTTGTTTTCCATCTCATGTTGGTCAGATAACAACAGAATGAGGGGGCTTATGAGGTGTGTGTGTGTGTGTGTGGGGGGGGGGGTGATTGGAGGGGGGTTGTAGAGGTGCAGGGAGGCCTTGAGGGTGGATGATGGACAGTGGACATGGGTTATTTTCTTAATGTCCAGTGCCACCATGCGAGTAAACGGGTGTTCTTGGGTTCTGACAGCTTTGTCTCTGTAATCTGTCCACAACTCTGTGCCGTGACCCCAGTGTCGGGTAGCTTATGTGTTACGACCAGGCCCAAAACATTGCAAGGGCATCGTCTTGGCGTGGACGGACTCCTGGTAGTTTAGATGTTAAAGAAAGAATGTAAATATGAGTGCCTGGTGTCTTCCTCAAACTCCACAAGCAGCTTTGGCTGCTCCACCACCACCAGTGCTGTGTGTATCCAAGGACCTGTTGGCATGCTTAGGCTAGTAGGAGTATTACCGCTTCCTCTAATATGGCCGCATCATCGGTTAGCATTGGGTGGTAAGATACTGTATAGTCCTTCAGGGTGTTTTACCAGTTGGTTGTGATGTTAGTTTAGACAAAGAATTTAAGCCTTGTTTAATAAATATGTGGAACCGTACTTCTGGCTTCTAAAACCAGATGACCTCTTGAACCTCAGCACGTTTACCCTCCCATGCCCTCCTCAGACAGGGCCCATTGTTATACTTGAGCCGTGTAAGTTTTCTGTACATACGCGCACGCACACACACACACACACACGTCTTTGTGGTGTTTTCTTTGCCCAGCCCTGCTCTCCCAGACCCTCTGTGTAAACGCTGCCAAGCACTGGCTTTCTCTCTGGCCAGGGGTTCGCTGTCCAGCCAGCCAGCTGTGTACCCGGCACCTACAACAGCCTGCTTTGCAAATCTGTCTACTTGCTGTGGGTTTGTTTACACATTCACAGACACATATATTCACACACACACACACACACACACATACGTCGGGTCCAACCTGTTCAGACTGGACATTGAATCAACACAAGGACCCAGTGGTATTTGTGTGGAGAGTGTGGGTTGGAGGTTGAGGACAAACCCAGGGAAGATCTATGTCTCGCACTGTGACACCAACAGAACACTTCGCTGGTTCAGTTTTAACACTGCCCACACTAATCTTTGTGTGAATCTTGGCGATGGCTGACTTTTGTCACACAAGAGATCGGGGAGAAAAAAAGGGGGGGGGAAACAAGTTTCCCTTTTGAACACGGAGCCAGGAATCTAGGAATACTGCTGCATTCGTGAGTGTTGTTTTTGTGAAGCCCTGGAGCTGGGAACACCGAGGAGGAGCAGGGAGGGGAATCCTCTAATGAGAATACCTGACGTTGGCCAAACCCCTTCACCCACACACACACACACACACACACACACACACACACACACACACACACACACACACACACACACACCAACCTCTAAAACACACACACAAACACACACACCTACCTACCTCTAAAACACACACACCTACCTACCTCCAAAGCACACACACACACACACACACACACACACACACACACACACATACTCTCCCAAATGCACCTCTGCTTAGATCCAGGCTGCCAACGCCCATCCCTGCAGCCTGCTAGGCCTTGCCCAGCAGAGAGCTCCTCCTCTGGGGTGGCAGCTTGGGGAAAGGAAAGGGTTCACATGGAAACCAGTGCCACTGTAGAGATTTTTTTTGTTTGTTTGTCTGGCTGACTGTCGTATTTTACTGGTCTAGTTGGCCTCTGTCTTCCTCTTTCCCTTTGCCCCCCCCCCCCCCTCTCTCTATCTCTTTTTCAGTCACTCCCCCACTCCCATCCTCTTTCTGAGTGCTCCATCACTCCATCTGTCTCTCTCTGTGTCCTCTGTAATCTTTCCCCTCGGTTTTTTCCTGTCCTTTCTCTCTTCCTTCTCCTCCTCCTCCTCCTCCTCCCATCTCTCATCACCCAAGCAGAATGAGCTGACTGAGGAACTGCATTGTCATGGCAGGGACTCTGTGTGATCCTTCATGCAAAACAACTCCTCCATTTTTGAAGTCTTTTGTGTCCTACTACACCTCCTCTCCCATCCTCCATCCTCAAGCAACGCAGTCTGCGGCCACGGCTGCACAGGCTCCAGCTAGAAAATGCCTCCTACGGTCGAGAATGACTTTGTTATAGTCCGATTTCACCTCGGGGGCCCAGCTTGGCCGACAAAGACGTGAGCGCTTCCAGCGGGTTCTCGTGTAGCCTCCCACATGATGTGGAACTGGATGGATTGGCCAACGTCCTCTCGGCAAGGCGCACCCTGGGCTTCACACTTGGATCACCGCGGCCACCCTCAAGGAGCGCCAGGACTTCAAAGGGCTCAGGATGAGAGGCGATGGGATCACAAGGTCTGAGATGAGATGTGGGGAGGTGGGGATGCCATCAGCAGTCTTTGCCCCGTGTCATTCATTGCTTGGCTTTTCTCAGCCCGGCCTTGTGTTTTCAAAGATGGATCAACCACATGCAGTCCTACCAGCACCTATCCCTAGCTCCTAGGGCAGTCTCTCTTTAACCACACACATACGCACACATGCGCGCACACACACACACACACACGCGCAGATGGAGATGAGGTCACCTGGTCAGTGGCATCACTGAAGCGTCCCCTGGCTGTCTGCTGACTCTGCTTTTAAGCCTCCTCAGCTGTATCAGCTCTAGCCTATCAGATCAGTCAGAGCCATTGATCCATCCGCCCATCCAGCCAACACATTTTGTCTGGGTGTGGGAAGAGTGTGTGTGTGTTGGGGGGGGGGGGGTAGTGATTATCATTTTTGCAGTCTGTCAGCACTCAGGAAGCATGTGGAAACTTCCATTTCCATTTACCAGAAGAACAGTGATCAGCTGAGGAGCTGATTACGCAAGTACAAGCGCCTAGCTGTGAGTCTTGATCACACGTGTGTGCGGAATTGCTTTGAAGGTACCACTCCACCAGCCGAGGGAGGGAGGGAGGGAGGGAGGAAGGGTGTGGGGAGGGGGGGGCCCTAGATGCAGATGAAAAGTGGTATCTTGTCTTTAGCATCTCGTGTGTTGAGCCCCTCCCTCCTGTCCCTGCACATCCCTTTTCTTCTTTCCCCTGGGTGGAGAGGTCTCCGCTTGGGAAGCCCTTGTAATTATCTGTCCACTTCAGCCTCCGCCCGGGAAACCTCTGATCCCTTCGTCCAGTCTCTTGCCTGCGGTTGCTCTCCCTAGCCTCTCTCTCTCTCTCTCTCTCTCTCTCTCTCTCTCTCTCTCTCTCTCTCTCTCTCTCTCTCTCTCTCTCTGTGATTT
>JASCQY010000232.1:12784815-12795255 GCA_030264315.1 Sardinella tawilis
CTCTCTCTCTCTCTCTCTCTCTCTCTCTCAGCAGCCTTGACTCAGACTGCTTTTAAAAAGTAATTGGAGGAAGCTAAACACAGGCATGACTTTGTTAGTGCTCGGGGGTTTGATATAAAAAATTGAGGACGGTAAATAAGTCCCCCTTTTCTAAAGCAAAAACAAGACTTGTCTTTGTCATGGATGTTGTAGGTCTCAGGACAAAGGAAGTCGGTTGATGTGATTTGAAAAGGCAAAACTGTTTTCCTCACCAATTTAGCAATTTTCTCCTGTTAGTGGTGCCTGTGCCTTCTCTGTCTGCTGCACCCTCCAACACACCATCACACACACACACACACACACACACACACACACACACGCACGCACACACACCGTGGCCCAGACTCACAGAGGGTGGGGGCTCAGACCCGGTCTTGAGCTGGGGCTTGTCTCGTCTCGACTCTCCGCCACTGAGAGTTCGTCTGATGCTGGCTGAGTGATCTAACCATGTCAGCGGTGTCAACAACGTCAACAAGGAGGCAGGATCAGCAGCTGTCTGGATTGCAAATCCCTTTCTCTGAAAATGAACTGAAACTTTCCACTCAGTTCTCGGTGATGGTCTTGATGTAATTGACAGTGTTTGCCTCCCCTTTTTCTTGTCCGACATTGCTTGGCTGAGATGTCTCAGGCAGTGTTGTTGTCATGTTTTCTATTTGTCACATTTCATTATTTCATTTCCACATTTCAGTGTGGTCTCTTCAATCTCAGGTGCATCTTCAGCCTGAAAAACACTTTGAAGTGTTTTGATTTTTTTTTGTTTTTTTTAGCACAGCTACATTGTGTTAACCACATTGCCCAGACTGAATAATGCTTTATTATTACCTGTTACTGAGTTGTACGCTTTAATTCTGTGAGGCCTCCTTTCATAAGTGCACTGTGCTACTCTTTCTCTTGTGTAGTCCAACACACACACACACACACACACTCACACACACATATACACACTAAAGGAGTAGTGTTTGAATTGAATCCGTGTCTGTGAGTGCAGTGGTTTGGGTTGCTGAGCCTGGCGCTCAGGTGCTGGGGCTTGTGCGGGTGTGGGAATGGGCTCGGTGGACTGTGAGCTGGCATTCTGATGGGGAGGAGCTAAACACAGCTCCCTTTGCATCCCTGTGGAGGACGAGTAGAAGCGGCTCTTCATGCATGCCGTGCACTGCAGTGTCACTTCAGATTGTAGCAGCGGAATTCTCCCTCATAGCCATTCAAATAGTGAATGTGAATGTGTCTATGTATGTTTGTGTTTGTTTGTGTGTATGTATGTGTTTGTATGCATCTCTCTCTGTCTCTCATTCTCTCTCTCTCGCTCGCTCTCTCTCTCTCACTCTCTCTCGCCCTCTCTCTGTTGCTCTCTGTGAAAGGCATATTATCATCTTTCCCTGGGCCGTCTCATAGGAAGTGATCTGTATTCCGAGGCAGGGATGCTACAAAAGGCCCATTTATCGAAGTCTCGGGGCAGCCCGTGTGAGAGAGGGCGGGGGAGTGGAGAGGAGAGGGAAGGAGAGGAGTGGAGAGAAGAGGGGAGGGGAGAGGAGAGGAGAGAGGAAGGCCAGAGTGGGAGCGACTCCTCTGTCCAGGACTGGGTTGCCGAGGGCACTGGATCTTCTTGGCTCAGCTTCGCCCAAGCCCTACCCCGCTCCATCAGGGCGGAGTCTGGTGGATTTGGATAGCAAATAGGGGTTTAGCTCATCCAGCGGCGGGCTGCTACGCTCATCTCCTGTTCTCCATTCTGTTCCGTTCCGCTCCGCTCAGCTCAGCTGGACCCAGTGAATTTCCAAGGCATGCTTGGAAACGTCCCTCCCCTCCTCCTCCTCCTCCTCCTCCTCCTCTTCCTCCACTGGCTGCTCCCAGTCTGGCAAGGTGAGGCGGATGTTGTAATAGACGGACTCCACCTCTGTACCCTCACACGTGCACAGGCCACCACCACCACCACCACAGCCACAACCACCTCACCCCAGCTACCTCATAAGCTATCCCTGTCTCATGAGCGCGGCCCAGCTTTAACAAAGGCCTTGACATTTAGCAGCAGCGGATAAAGTGCAGCGTCCCGAACTCTGTTTAGAGTCAATTACATGCTTGAAGGGAGAGGTATGAAGGGGAGGGGGGTTAAGGCTCGAGCCCAATTGCACAGTGGTATGGAATTGGTGACTTGGATGGTAGCTATTGACTGAGGAGGGTGTGGTGCAGCTTGGTGCGATCACAAGAATGTGGCCAGACCCTGTGCGTGTGATTGAGCAAATTGAGGAAGAGAGCTCCCCGAAAAACCCTTCTGCTCAGCCTCGCAACACAACACTTTGCACGCTCACAGTCACACGACTGCACGTGTGCTCAGCACACTCAGAAGGCACGGTTGTGGTTTCAGTCAGCAGACGTACGCTGGCCTGCCTCACAAACAAGCCTGCGCAGCGCTGGTTTGTTTAGCCTGAGAGGGCCCGAAACATGGGCGAGTGAGTCAGATTGTTGTGCTCTGTGATCCCAGGCCGCCTCATCTGGTACGGTTTACAGTTCGTAATGACCAGATTATTTTTAGCACATGATGTCCATGCACCCTGCATCCTTCTCTTTCTCCCCCCTTCTCTCCCTTTTCCTCTCTCTCTCCCTTTCCTTCACTCTGTCTCTCTCTCTCTCTGACACACACACACACACACACACACAGGCAGACCCCCTCCTTGTCTCAGATGGTCGTGCTGATGTTAAACTGATAAATGGCCGCAGATCAGAAGCAGATGTCGGCGTCTCCTGACAAGGTCATTTCAGCGGTCTGGCCCTCTGTCCCCTGACGACTGCTGCCACAGCCTGCAGAAAACAGCTGTTGAGAGCGAGAGAGAAAGAAGGAGGGAGGGAGGGAAAGAAAGAAAGAAAGGGAAAAGAGGCCGAGAGGGAGAGCGAGGGAGCGCACATGTGGAAAAGAGGATGCTGGACGAGAGACGATGAAGAGTGAAATGGGAAGCAATGAGGCTTGGTGTTGGCAGGAAGCTGAGGAGGAGGAGGAGGAGGAGAGATGAGCGAGTGTTGTTTTTGCTTTGCCTCCTGAGAAAGGCATTAGAAGACCGGATGGTGCTGGAGAGGGACAGAGGATGGGTCGAGAGAGAGGGCACCCTCTCCAATTCAAAAAAAGTAGTGTGTGTGTGTGAGACAATGCGAGAGAGAGCCTTTGCATGCAGTGCAAGCGTGCAGGAAAGAGTGCATGCATGGGCGTCAGTTGTGCAATCGACCTCATCGGTCCACTCCACCCCAGCCCAACCCCCACCCCAGCCCCCTGCGTCTTAAATCTCCCGGTGTTGGACGTGTGTCACCAGCCTCGTCCAGCAGCAGGTCCGTGTTTCGAAACAAACAAAGCGATCAGATCCCCATTAGGGCCGTGGACGGGCGGGCGGGCGGTCAGGGGGAGAGCTGCTGCTGCTGGGGCGGGGAGTGTGGCAACGCCAGTGGGGCCAAGCGGATTAGGACGTGTTGTGCTTAAGGCTGCTTTGTCCAGATTAGCCTCAAGGCTCGTTAGCGCAAAGAGGTCTGGTTTAATTAAGATGCTGAGCATTTTTGGGGCTCGACTCGTTTTGGGTTTTCTGAACTAACTCATGTTTTGTTTGTTTGTTTGTTTGCTTGTTTTTTCAGGGGCCACAAAAGAGATTGGCTCAGCGCTGACCCGGATGTGCATGAGACACCGCAGCATTGAGACCAAGATGAAGCAGTTCACCTCGTGAGTGCCCCTCTACTCTGTCATTATTCTACCATTACTCTACCATTCAAGCCCATCATGCCTCCGTCTCTCTCTCTCTCTCTCCCCGTCTTTCTGGCTAAATCCCAGTGCCCCCATCAAAGGCCTGATGCCCAGAACCCTTACAGTTGGTTAAATCTGAGAGTGTTCGGGGTTTAGGTTTATGGAATGACACTGGGATTCAGTCTTTTTCTGTTCTCTCTATCCCTGTTTTCTCTCTCTCTCCCTCTCTCTTTCTTTCTCTCTCTTTCTCTCCCTCCCCCCTCTCTCCTAGTGGTAGGCCTGGTGCTGTACCACTGCATTCGTCACATGGTTTCCCCTTAATGACTCTTAAGGGGAAAGAAGAACAATGAGATTGGGTTTAGTCTATAAAAGTAGCCGGCGTGACAATGTGGCATGACATGATTTGGTTGAAATGTTTTCCCTTCTCCTTGTTAAAAAAAAAGAAAAAAAGCATGTCTACGTACAATACAAATACGTCTGAGAGTTTGTCGGGGGATTTGCAAGGAGAATGAGAACTCCCCCCCCCCCCCCCCCCCGGTTCCAGTTCTGTGTAATAATTGTAATGCATGCCTTGCTCCAAATGATTTGCCTGGGGGGTGGGGGGGCGGCTAGAGCAGCCCAAAGCGGGCTCGACCTAAATGCCACTACATGTCCCGCAGTGTCAAACAGACCCAGCCTCGGCCGGCGCTTGTGCGCAGCCCATTGCCATGGCGATGGCTGATGGTGAAGGCTGCTCTCTCATCTCCTCCTTTTGAAAAGGCCTTGTTGCTCACAGCACAATCGAAAACACAGAGGAGTGGTGAATAAGTCACCATTTAGACAATCTGCGGAGCAGAGCGTCATGAATCATTAGACCGCGACCGTGAGGAGTCCGGGGCGTGGGGGGGGGGGGGTGGGGGGGGTGTAGGAGCAACAGACCAACCGACAGATGTGTGCAGTGGCCTTTGGTGCCGAGTCTCGTCCTGCTGAGGCGGCGGTAATTGCTCTCCGGCCTGTCATCGCCTGGGGAACAGAGCTATTGACTGGGACTGGCATTTTGGATGAGTTTGGGATTGATTTCCCTCCATCCTACACCCCCCATCTTGTTTTTTTTTGCATGCACACTCCCATGTCGGCTTCCAGCGCTCCTAAACACAGCGCACTCCACTCAATAACATTCATCGCTATTGCACACCCATTCGCCATGCAAGGGCACATTGCATCGCATCGCATTACATTGCATCATGTAGGAGACGGGTATGGATGGGACCCGTATGAGACTATAGATTTCACATAGAATCATTGCATGTCACTTTCACTTCCACACACACACACACAATCAGATACGAGACTCCAGCTAGAATCCCCCATCTCCTAAAAAACACACACAGAGAGCTCAGTCTCTGCTCTTTTTTCCAGCATGCCCTCCAGCAGGCCTAGTTCCTTCTCCCTACCTCATCCAATCTCCCCTCTGATCCGGGACCCATCACTCCCCATTCCCTACCTAGCCTTATCCTCCCGGCCTGCTCCGCCACGGGCAGCGGCGGATGATTGGGAGCAGTTTGGTGTTCAGGGGCACGGGGACACCGAGGGAGGGGTGTGTGTGTGGGGGGGGTGGGTGGGCGGGGGTGGTAATAAGGAATTACAGCTGAGCCTTCAGGCGGGGTAATAGGGGTGGGTTTCAGCATGGCGGTGTAGCATGTGCAGCCACAGATTGCTCCAGATAAGACGGTGTATTACAGGACGGAACGGGCCGCTTCTAAGGGCTCTGGGTCCTGTCAAGTCCGAGTCGTTCAAGCCCAAGCGGATGGGAATAGCCTTTACTTCCCTCCGCCAGCGGCACACGGTACAAACCCCCGCTTTGTCTGCGCTGACCGGCCAGCGCTTGTTTTCTCCCTCTCTCCCTCCGACTGCATAATAAGATGGATATAATAACATTAGAGGTGGACAGGGGCCTGATCTGTTGTAATTGCATGCCATGCTAGAGCAGTCGAAAACAGGCCATGAATACATTACTAACGTTTACAGTTTTGCTAAAGGGGAAAAAAAAATCTCAATTTCCAGTTGAATTTGTCATTCTTTATGGCGAACCTCATCACCGGCAAGTAGGCATTTTAGAAACTTGAGACGGGGATAATCAGATGTCGGTCTGTGATGTTTGCTTCGGATTCAGCTGTGTGTGTGTATATGTGTGTGTGTGTGTGTGTCGCATGACTGCAGCACAAATGGTTCCTGGTAGTCGAGTCATTCAGAATGGAGGGGGGCAGTGCAAGGGGGGAGGGGGTTCTCCTCTACTTTGCTCTCTCTGATGGTCTTTTTGGCGATTGATTGATTGATTGATTGATTGATTGATTGATTGATTGACTGCCTGACTGTCTGACTGTCTGAGTGACCGGCCGTTCGGGTCATGGGGTTTGTGCTTGGCAGGGCCCTCATGGATAACCTGATCGGCCCCCTGGAACTGAAGATCGAGGAGTGGAAGAAGGTTGCCAGTCAGCTGGACAAAGACCATGCCAAAGGTACAGTGCAGTACAGTGCAGTACAGTGCAGTGCGGTTCCTTGCGGTGCAGCACAGCCCTCTCAGCACACTCACCCTCAGACCTAATTTCATTGACGAGCGACTGGCAGCGAGCGTCCAACTCTGCCACACGTGAATCAGAGCTAATTGAATTACTTGGCGAGTCACTTTGCCAACTTAATGCCGTGTGCAGGAACCCGAGCCCAAAGAATGGGTGGGCCGGCGGCACAGTGCTTGCACCCGTCACATATTAAGCTCATATGAGATGGGCTTTGCTTTTTGTTTTGCTTGCTGCTCATCATTGACATTAGGTCCTCTTGTTTGCTGCTGTTATCATGAGCTGTGAATGTTTATGCTTTTCCAAGGAAGTGCACATTCATTACCAGTGGATAATTGCAGTATTGGCCCCCTTTTTTTAAGCAGTAAAAGACACACAGCCTCCTCAAGATTGTTTATCAGAGACAAGTTAAAGGTGTCCAAAATAAAGGCCCCAAAGTAAAGAGAAGGGCACCAGTTTCATCTATTTTTCAAAAGCCGTGCCCTAGCCCGTTAAGCTGTTGACCTCGGTGAATTATTCCTTCATTAATAATTCATTGTTGTCTAAGAGGGCAGGAATCCATTCTCAGCTGCTTCCCACATATTGGAGGCCAATTACTTTAAGGGTTTAATCAATTGAAGTGAGCAAATTCATTCATTCATCTGCTGCAGAGTACAAGAAAGCCCGTGCAGATATCAAGAAGAAGTCATCAGACACAATCAAACTGCAGAAGAAGGTCAAGAAAGGTAAGAAAAATTTCTATGTGAAAAGGGGTGTGTGTGTATGTGTGTGTCGTGTGTGTCAGCAAAAAAAAAACAGATGTGTACACAAATATGACACCTTGGGCAAACCATGAGCAAGACAATTACACACCGTGTGAATCAGGAGTCGGAATGATGTTGATGCTTAGCAACGAGCCCACAGCAAACAACAGTGGTTGGCAGGTGTCTGGTTACCACCCCGCCACTCCCGCTGTCAGTGCGCAGACAATGGCACACCTGTACACACCCCGCCGTCGTCATCGCACCCCCGCCCGCGCTGCTCTTTTGGGCACGACACACCCTGCCCACGCTGCCCTGTGTGCGGATTGTGGTTTGTGGTTTGCCTTACCCAGTGTGCAATTCTCAGGGAGTTGCACAGTACTGTACATGCTATTGTGCCATCATTTAAAGAAGCCACTGCTTTGAAACCACAGCCGTAAAAGGTCCTTTAAGAAGCACTCCACACCTGAGAGACTTTTTCTTTTTTTTTATAAATGTGTCTGTCTTTAGTCATTGGCCTGTTCTGTGGCTAAGTACAATGGCAGTTAATTAGGAGGTTTTGGAGACAGGCCTGCATGTTGAAGGTGATGCCTGTCAGTGCTGGTTTCTGGTAAGTAAAGTGCCCGAGGCCCCGAGTTCTTTCTGCCCTAACCCAGCCCACCAGGAGGTTAGCGGCCGTATGCTTTGCTGCGGTATGAGAACAGGCTTCCCATCAGGCCAAGGGAGGACGCACAGAAACTGCAGCGTCACGGAAGGAGGGGAAAGACCAACCTTGGGTTGGCTTCAGAGAGAGAGAGACTAAGTGGAGAGAGAGAGAGAGAGAGAGAGAGAGTGGTGGAATGAGAGAGGGACGGAGTGAGGGAGCGAAAGGGAGGGAGGAGGGGATGGTGAGGGTGTGGAGAGATGTAAAGCAGGGACTTTTTCCTCTGAGGTAAGAGCCAGCTGTGTGTGTGTGTGTGTGTGTGTGTGAGAGAGAGAGAGAGAAGCCGGCTCTGCCAGCCCCGGGCTCTGTCATTATGAGAGACTGGACCACTTCACAGATGGCCCCCCTCGGCCTGCACTGCCCTCTCCCTTGTGTGTTCCCTCCTTTCCAGGAACACACCCCACGCTGAGCCTTCTCTCTCGGCCCCTTCAGTCTTCATCGGATTCATTTGGTTTGATTTGCCTGCCTTGGCCTCCTCTGAATCTGCAGCAACGCCACCCCTCACTGCCTCCACCACCACCGCCACCACCACCACTTCCACGCATGACATTTGACAGTCAAAAAACGAAGTATAAAAATAAACACCTCCCCGCCTGCTCCATCAGGTTGGGAAAGCCACCATGCAGGGACTTTGTACCCAGAGCATGCTATCTTTGGCTCCTTTCCTGTGTGTGTGTGTGTGTGTGTGTGTGTGTGTGTTGCATTGTCACTGACACACACTGACACATGTGCGGCATTCCTGTGATCCAGTGCTGAAGTAGGAAGCGTCCCTGGTGCCGGTTTTCTGGGCAGAGGGTGATGCGGTGTGGGGGAAGGGGAGCGGAAGGGGAAGTGGAGAGGAGAGGAGGAAGTGCAGCTTTCCCGCCAGGAAACGGGGTCACGTCAGGGAGGCGACCGCTGCAGTTTCACACTGCCCAAGGACACACGTGTTCAAATGCAGGGTGGAAAAAAGAGACCTGTGAAACCTTTCTTTTTGTCCTCGTCTCTCAAAAGGGGAAAAAAAAAGTGCATGCATGCATACAGACTCAATTCTGTTACTGCACCACGCACCTGCCTTGCCTGCTTCTCATGTGTGTGAAGACTAACAAGAGAGCAGGGATGCCCAACTCCAACTAAGCCAGAGGCAGTGGATGCTGGATTTTAGAGGCAAAGATGTGGCTTGGAGCCTTTTTTGTTGTGTGCTCCAAATAGATTAAGCAGAAAGCATATCTGTGCTGTGCCTGCAGCTGAATTCACAGAGAACTAGTGGTAAAAATATGTGGAAATTGTTTTGATTTTTTTTTAAATGCGTGATTTTTTTTTTTTTAATTATCTACCTGCCACTGACAGATGAATTGGTAAAAGTCATCAGCCATTCATCTTCATTGGTAGAATCTGCCTGATTTACCTCATCAGAAACCTTGTGAACTGATTTCAATCGTGTAATTAAGGAACTCTTCATTTTAATAACTGGCCTTCTATGAAGTGCTTTTTGCACAAATATATTTGGCAAAAGGAAACGGCTGTTTGACCAGTTTGTCTAGACAGGCTTTAGTAGAAATGCGTTATAAAAATTTGTGTTCCCTTTTACCCGGTGAGAATTGGAATTGAATCTACTCTCTCTTTAAATTGGAATTGAATCTATTTGAGTGTTTAAAAACACCATCTCATGAAGTCATTGGAGGCATGGCAAGTGAGTGTGGGATGGGCTGAGAAGGTCTCCTGAATATGTCTGTACACTAACTGGAGGCTGGGACTCCGACTCGCCCCACAGACGCCTCGCATGTCTCACAAGGCTTTTATGAACACATGCCAAATAAATGCGGTGGTGGGGGTTTAGTTTAATGCAGTGAAGCGGGGCTTGCCATTGGCTACTCCTGTGTGTGATTTACACACTCCAGTCTTCAGCCATCACTCTGGACTTGGGCAAGTGCTCTTAGCTCATCACTGTGGCACTGAGACACATGCACGCACACACACACACAGCCTCATCACTGTGGCTTGGAGACATATATATATATATATATATATATATATACACACACACACACACACACACACACAGCTGGGTTTATATTAAACAATCACCACTCCAGCTGTTGTCCACATTTGGCCTTCATTAGAACTTTCGTTGTTTTCTGCTCGTGGTCCGAGCTTCTGAGACAGCCAGTGTTTTTCATGGAGCTGAATTGTTCAAAGACACCGTGACATATGCACACAGACTCACTCACACACACACACACACACACACGCATGCAATATTAATGTTAACACACTCAAGCAGCAGCAGCCAGTTGCTGTCAGGAGCGAGTGAGCAGAAGAGAGAGCCACAGGTCTTCACTGTTGAGGCAGACTAGCTTCAGCCCTGGGGCACGTTCCATTTGTGACGAGCACAGTGCACTACGGTCGCTATGAAGTTATGAAGGTCATGCGACATGAGTCAGAACTTGAAGGCACAGGTGTCTCTCAAGGACATTCAGGCAGCAGTGTTCAAGGGCACTTAAAGGGATTCTCCGGAGTGAATCAAACCGAAGCCCTGTTGTCTGGAGCTGCCGTGAGCTGTCGATAGGTATCAGAAAGACCGCAGTAGGTACAACGTAGACCGATTTCAAGAGCTAGCCGTTACCGCTAAGTGATTAGGGCATGTCTTTTCACTATGCTACATGCTAAAGACATGCCCTAATCACTCAGCGGTGCGGGATATTTTTC
>JASCQY010000232.1:12829582-12862701 GCA_030264315.1 Sardinella tawilis
TCTGTGTGTGTGTGTGTGTGTGTGTGTGTGTGTGTGTGTGTGTGTGTGTGTGTGTGTGTGTGTGTGTGTGTGTGCATACAGAAGCAGAGAGTAAATTACAGCTCTGTCTAGCGGTGCTAGCTGTGGAGGTCAAACCGGGCACTGCTGCCGTACATTCGCCTTTCTAAGTATGCACTCTGTGAGGTACTTCTGAGAAAGCAACCGAGGTTGGAGGAAACTAGCAGACCACACACATACGCACACAAACAGAGAGAGAGTGAGAGAGAGAGAGAGAGAGAGAGAGAGAGAGGACTCCAACATACAGAAAAAGAAAAAAACAAGGGAGGGAGTAAAAGAGAAAAGAGGGAAATACTGTATATTGTATTCCTCAGCTAATTTGACGTGTTGACTCAGTTCTGCCTGAAGGCTTGTCTTTCACCAAAGCATTTCCTAACGAGTGGCAGGTATTAGATGTCGTCAGCATTAATAACTGCAGGATGCTGTGTTAGACGTTTTGCTGAGAGTTGGCTTGTAGCTCCATGGGGTGTCATACAGGCTCTGGCTGTGCTCTCAGTCAGAATGTTGTGTGTAAACATCCTCATATGACTGACTGAGAGAATGGCTATGTGTGCATAAAATACACCGTAAGAGCATGATTTATATCCTGCAATGGTGATCTGCAAGTACAGCCTTCCAGAGATGGTCATAGTACACTGGAATCACCTCAGCAGGTTTACTGCAGAAGTTATGATGTGAATGACTCTGTTTGTGTGTGTGTGTGTGTGTGTGTGTGTGTGTGTGTGTGTGTGTGTGTGTGTGTGAGAGAGAGACAGAGAGAGAGAGAGAGAGAGAGAGAGAGGAATGTGCTCAACGTCAAGCATGAATGTTGTTCACCCCACGTGTCTGCATCCCCTCCCCACAATCTGATTGGCCGAGAGATTTCATCCCTCCCAACCACATAAACACATCTCATGTCTTTCAAGCAGACTGCACGAGGGGGAGTTTCTAGGAAGTCCTTCTCCCTCCTCCAGCTATTCTCTGGCCAATGTTTAACAGGTGCCCAGGCTGACATCAAAATCAGTGTGCTACTGTGACTAACCCACTGGCACACAGTCTTTAGCAATTTCCAATTGTTTCTGTCCCAGTTTTTTTTCTCCCATTATCTCCCATTATCAAGTTTAGACACCACAATTTAAACAACAGCAGGTCTACATTGAACATATATATATAGCATTACTGGATACTAAACGTTATTTTTAGATACCAATTAAAGGTAGGATAAGTGATGATTTCTAACCTGTAACACTTTTTTAGCATTCAGAAAACAGCCTTGTGATTTGTTACCTCTCCATTTACCAAGTACACAATAACGAAACACAATATTGGGTTATTGTATTAACCTAATTATTCAAGTGTTATGTTTAAGTGATGTAAACTGAATAAAATTATATTTTTTGTCAGATTACTGCCTGAATCCATTTATGAGAAATCAGATAAACACATCTGGTATGTATCAACACTCTGATGTTTTCAAGACATGGTTGATCTGGTATATATATACTGTATTAAATAGTAAAGTAAACCTCAACATGGAACTTATGTTCCATGGAAATGTCACAGGCATAACAAATTTGAGGTTAAGTTTACATTACTCAAAAGGTATTGATTTTCATCAATTCATCATTCAAACATGTGGTGTAGTTTTTACACCTGCCTGGTTCAGCTATGTCACATCCACAACGCAAAAATGTCACGTCCATAACGCAAATATGTCACATCCATAACACCAGTTTTCCCAAAATAACTCCAATCAGAGATTACTTATTTATGACCAAGTTTTTTTTTCCGTGTTCGTGTAGGTTTCCTTCATAATACAAACCAAAGGATTTCTGTTTTACTCTTTAAACTTCACAGATTTTATGGAAAAACTTAAAAGTCTTAAAATGAAAAGGCTAGCTCATATTCTCATGATGTAAATCACAACATGAATTTTAAGCGTTTGAATTCAGTTTTGGAGGCTGCAGAGTTAAATAAACAAAAAACAAAATATTGCTATGCTTGATAAAGTTACGAGACAGTTCATAAATTTGCGTGCAAATGACACGCCTATAACGCTGGAATTGCCTATATATAGGCTTATATATATATATATATATATATATATATATATAATTTATAATTTATAATTTAAAATTTAAATTTATAATTAAAAAATAAATCCAATTAATAATTGATCAAATCATGTAAACTTGTGAGAACAGATTATTACAATTATCACATCATTACAAGTTATCTTATTATTGTGATCATGTAAACATGGTCATTGTGTGGAGATATGATTGAGTAAATGAATGTGAAGAGTATGTGCAAATGAGCAGGATGGAAACTTGTTTGGTAATACCTGGTCAGTGAAAACTGGCTAGCGGTGATTACAGATTTGGCGGAGCTGGACATCATCAGTGGAGTGGAGTTCATGCTGACTAATGATGTCACCAAAAAGCATGTAGAGAACAAACAGGAGAGGATTAAACACTAGACCCTGTGGGACACCTTAAAGGAACACGCCACCGTTTTTTGATATTTATGTATTTGTATTATGCCCAAGTATTATTAAAAAAACACATATCATTTTCATTGTGTTCCGTACTTACATTGACATTATTAGCATAATTTAGCACAATCACGTGGAAGTACATGGTGGTTCTGGGCCAGGTTCTGAGGGCGCAGTGGAATGACTCAAACAACTAATTGGGCAGAGGAGAACTAGAGAATGAGGGAAATAGGTGGAGCTATCCTACATTTATAATAAACCTTTTCTCTCCAAATGACCAGATCTACAATACACAAAGTTATTCCATGACAGAACTAAACAGTCTTTGCCAAGTCTCAGTGGGAGCGTGAAAATAAAATGACTCAACTCATTAGAGAGATTAATCACACAGATATACAGTATTAAATTCTTCATTCAAATTACTGTACACTGGTCCATTTCGAGGATTTCCAGGACAACATACATTTTAAGTGCCTCGGAGGAAAAAGAAATGGATGGGGTCAAGTAGTGGTCCTTGTGGAGTAGCATGTACTAATCGCAATGGCAAAAGACATTCTGTCCATTTAAAAACCTGTCATCTACATTTTTCAAAACTCTTAATACAAAAGGCCATTCACTATGAAAAAAAAAACTTTCAGTTGCAATATTTTGGTAGATCTGGATTCTTCTATATAACATTTGCACAATAGCATAAAGAATTGACAAAACGGCACTGACAGTTTTGCCTTGATTAGACATCATGACCGTATACTACAGGATTCAAGCTCTCTGAATAAGATCCTATAGAAAAACAGGCCTCATTTAGTCACCCATGTGAAACTATTTGATGGCATGCTCTTATTCATAGTCAGCCTTTTCATCGCTGGCTCTCAAAGTAAGGGGATATGCAGCCACGGCTCTGAATGACCAAATAATCTTTTGGATGATTATAACATGTGACAACCAATTACTGAATCAATTTAAATAAACTGAAGAACAGAGGCGGGCCTCCTTGGACCCACCTTATAGCCAAGTCTTATTATCAGGAAAGGATTTGGATTTGGAGGTCTTTGGGTCAGAACAATTACCCAGGAGGAGGGGGGTTGCAGTAACACCCCACATCTTCCCACTGTGGAAATCCTTCCCCCCTGCAGGTACATCTGACAGAGCGCAGCCTGATGCTGTCAGAGCCCATTAGCTAGGTGACTCTGCGTGGAACACACACACACACACACACACACACACACACACACACACACACACAGAAAGAGAGAGAGACCCCCACACCCACATTTTGACTGTTTTCACTTCCCTTTTACATTTCACCATTCTCTCCATTGCTTTTGTAGTTGTCATTGTGGTAAAAATGTGACTTCATACAACAGTGGGATAATCTTTTAATTTTTAACGTTAACTGTCCATTTGTCAAAAGATCTGCTGCAGTAGAGTAAAAGTAGAACAAGCCACCCCTCATTTGTAACTGTCTTCAGCTTTTGATCTTACCAATTCAGCAAAGCTAGCAGCCAAAATTTTGGGTTGGACTGATACAAAATTCCCCTATGAATCACAGGATGCAGGTCATGTACATTGGATGTATTTTTAACTGCTGTATTCAAAACACCTCAAACCCTTTCACTGTTCTGGTCTCTCAGTCTCTCTGTCTCTTTCTTTGTCTTGCTCTCTTCTTCTCCTTCTTTGAGGGAGACCTTTATCTGTTTTTCTCTCCACTCTAAATAGGTTGTTGATGGGAAAATACCTGTAGAAGCAGAATTCACTGCGCAACAGAAGCATAACCAACAGAAGTTGCTCTGAGCCACAACAATTTGAAGCCAAGGACCTAAAGCATGTAAACAAAAGACCAATAGGATAATAGATTACAAGGACCATAAACGCTATGCAACAACTTTAACACCAGACATATCAGCTAGAAGAACTTTTTCTTTTGGTATCTTTATTGAGAAAGACAGATCTGATGGGACACACACACACACCTACACTTGCCTATTCCCATAATATTGACACCCACGGTTAGGAAAACAGGTCCTACACTCCTGCAGGAGTGAAACCTACTGGCTGCCTGCCATATTCTGATTCATAAGGGCAAGCATTATGAGAAAACATCACTACTTCTGTAAATGTTAAACATTCATTAGTACTCAGGCTGTTTGTGTGTGTGTGTGTGTGTGTGTGTGTATGTTTCATTATTAACCTTTTAATCTCAAGTTCCCCCATATCTCTCACTTCCCATAATGATAGGTTATCTGTTTTCTGTGTGGTTTGATGACTCAAAGGAGAACAATAAGTTCTGACAATATATAGCCTATCTATACACTGATTGATGGAACAAATTAATATAAAATTGCATCATAGACAATTAATGTATATGCTTTAAGTATTATAACGTATGTAAATACATACGTTTATTTGTGTCCAATTTTATATAATCAGTATACTCAATAAGTGTTAATGTTTTTTTTGACCTCCTAATACTCTTAAGGACCCTGTCTACTTGTAGTGTTAAGAACTCCCAGTGCAGTAAGAACTTGAATAAAAAGTCCTTAATGACCATCTTAGGACTTTTTTGAGAAAGTGGATACAGCCTAACCTCTGACCTGGGGGGGATTTGAATGACCCCCAGCCCTCCCCCCTCCAGCCTCTCAGATAATCTCTACTGGTTTGGAGCTTTGTGACCTGAAGGGTCATTAAATACTTTGGAGTCCTCGGTTGGTGTTCCCTGTCTGTGCAAAAGTGTGTGTGTGTGTGTGTGTGTGTGTGTGTGAGTTTGTGTGTGTGCATTTGAGAGTGAGAGACAGAGAGAGAGAGTGTGTGTATGTGTGTTTTGTGTGAGAGAAAGAGAGAGAGAGAGAGTATGTGTATCCAATATCACCTCAATGGCTTGAAACAACCTCCAAAACGTTGTTTAAGTCCAGGCCCATCTTTTTTCTGAACCTTGCCCAGTGATGATAAGATACAGATCACAAGCTTATTTATTTATATTTTACAGTCTACGGATTGTTGTCAAACTTTGAGTTGAGCTGTGTGACTTTGCTGGCCTTGTGGCTTGCTTTTGTGTCACTGTTACAGCATATTTTTAAATGTTTTGGTGCCACAGTACCTGTGTATAATGTTTAATGTAACCCAGGCAGGCTGAAAGTTGGGTTTTATAACGATGTTCAGAGCTTTATCACCCTTGGACACAATTCCATTCATTTCAATTTCCAGTCATTTGCTACAGTATGTGTTTGCTTTAACCTTACAACAACAGCTTCAATCCCATTTTGATGCTACACTGAATTTTTATAATAGGGAGAATGGTGTCTCTGTCACTGACACTGCATACCTAAAACTTCTGGCATGACACTATGCAACTTTGGTGCACTGTACAGGAGACATGACCTTTTTGACGCATTTTGATTGCGATTACCTGCGGCCGAAACCACAGCCATGGTGGTATGATATCCACAACCAACTCCACGCCCACTCACGATATACTGCTTAATTCCAACATGCTTTTGAACAATTAAGCTAAAGGGGTATCCAGTACCATTGATGCCTTGAGGTAGGTACCAATTATGAGTCTAATTTATTTCATCTATTCACAGTCTTTAATGTTAAGGCTTGGCATGTTGGCCTAACTGTCTAGTCACAGCAAACTCACAGTATTCAGCTACATTCCAGGGCCTCTTGAATAATGAATCACCATTTGATGGTACAAAGACATTTTGTTAAAGTTATATCTGTTGTATATACTGCTGAGGCACAAGTGTCTGGCTGCTGAATCATTGTTTGTTTTAAGCATGTAACGTGGAGTTTTCAGGTATCCTCCACGGTATCCAGTTCCAAGGTGCACATTTCTGTGCAACCTCTTGAGCATTCTTTTACTGGAAATTGAATCCCTGTTGTAGTGTCTTTCTTCCTTTTAAAGAAATGCCTTTCTTTAACACACTATGTTTATCTTGCTTCTATTTTACAACAAAGACTGCTGCTCTTGTGGTGGAGGGAAGCTATTCCTCTCAGCTCTAAAATGGTGAAGCGCTTAGCATGCAGTAACTTTGTGATGATTGAAGTTTGATGTTCCAGATTTTTAATGATCTAGATCATGGAGTTTAAAACAATCCTTACAAGGCCTTTGCTCCTTTAAAGGCAAATGTACCTCTAGTTTGTTTGCATTAAACTCCAATCCACACAGCAGATCTTACTCTACCCACGTTAGTCATTCAATAGGACTTGCACTGATTTATGCACGTGCACTCTCTCTCTTTCTTTCACTCATTCACACACACACACACACACACACACCTATTGACACTGGAGAGATTTTTGTACTGAATATTGGAGAGGGATGCTTTGAAGGTTCTCTGAGAAGTGTTTGTCAGGGCCTGCCTGAAGTTCACTCACACATCTTTCATGTTTTACTGGCAGTGTGGCAAAGAAGGCGGCGGCTTCCAATATTAGACCCATGCGCGCCTAAGGGAGTCCCCATCAACATATGGCTGCCTCCTAAACTCTTGGGTCACACTCCACCATAGACAAACAGGAGACTGTTAAGCCAGTTAACACCAACCTGTGTTCGTTAGTAGTTCCTTCCCCCTTTTCAACAGTCTTCTTCCCAAGAACTGGGGGGAGTCTCGGGGGACTCAGTTACCGGTATGGCTCTCCGGTGATGAAAGATGAACATTTTACCATCTGCTAAGTAGGTAAATCTGTAGCTATTGTCACAAAAATGACCTGCAAGCACACTTCAACTGCACAGCTTATTCTGTTCCTGTATATCCTGTAGCCTACTTTGAACAATTCTGTGGGGCCATTGGTTTAAGAGAGACGTCTGCCTTCAGTCAGGGTAGTCTCAGTCACAAACACATACCAAACATGAAAACGCCTCTGGTCTGAGGAGAAATACTGTACAGTGCAACAGAGAAACAGCACAGGTGGTGAATATTCCAGGTGACTCACAGTCATAAAATATAAATATTAACAGGCTAAGAAAAATCCTTTCAAGCTGTCATCTTCTTGGTATGACTTAGTGTGATGACAGGTTTCAAACTACAAGAGGACTAATTTTCCACTGCTGCTCTTTATCGCATCATGGATTCTAAGAAGTATCAAAGGAGGAAAAAGAAAAGATCTAAACCTTTACTCAATATTCAAATTTTTGGGCCTTTTCTGGAATAGTCAGTCTTGAGTATCATCCTGCTCTTAAGTGATGCCACGGAATAGTTGCCGTTTTTCTCAGAAGAAAGCATGTCTGTCTCTCCTTTGTTATTCTACTGGCCCAGTAAGCATCCTTGGCTATTTGCTCACCGAGATGTGTGCCGAGACTGGGCTTTGCCTCTCATGTCAATAGTTTAGAGCCATTACACCACCATAGGAGTTAAACAACCTAGTCACACACAGCAGAGCTATTAGCTTATCAGAGCAGTGTGATGTAGTGAGGCCTTGGCCAAGTCCTGAATGAATGGCTTGTAGGCTACCCTTGCTAACGGCTATGCGCTTAAGCACTCATCTTTCAACACCTCGATTTGAAGTCTCCCTGGAGCCAGCCATGAAACCACCACACTGCTCATTAGCATATCAAAAGATGACCTGTCTTTAAGCTTCAATACGCTACACAATATCCTGTATTCTGAGGAGCACACTTTGAACAAGGAATGCACCTAGAACAATGACGAGATTCCTCACTCCAGACTATTTGACTGTAGGATCCACAACCAAATGTGCCTTTGAGAACAAAAGATGAAAGGGGCAGCAGGGTTGTTTTTGTTTGGTGTGTATTTTAAGCCCGTTCAGACACAGACATGTCTGTTGACAAATTGCCATCCTGTTGTGGATGCTTCACAGTACTTGGTATCGGCAATGGAAAGTTAACTGCTGATTAACAGGAGGCCTGGTAGAGGTGTTCTTACATATGCCCAACATCTTTGTGTGAAATGACTTTTGTCAAGAGTAGGGCAGGTTCTAGCAGATTACAAATCGGCTCAGAAATTGTGCCTCGTAACCATCAAGTGCCAATTAGGTCGTATTAAACTCTGGCATATTTTTCTTGTGACTGAGATTTACCCAAAACATTGGTCTTCGCTGTTCAAAAACAAAACCACAAGATCATCCCCAAGGCTGTGATGCCTTATGTGTTTGTGGGAGCGTGGGATGTTTGGTGGCACTCCAATAACAGATGAACCAACTCATCAATAAAAAAGGTCAGTTATCCCTGCCAGAACACTTGCCTAGACAAATACAGTGTTATGGTTTACACAAGAGAAGTGAACAAATTCTGGCCAGCAGAGTTTATCTGTTCATGCATTACATTTCAGGGTGTCAATGACATGACCCAGCTTCTTACTGTTCTACCTACTGCTTTGTCTTGTTTTAGCCTTGACCTCGGTCACCTTTGCTCTGCTTTTGATCACTATGGCCTATATATAGTCTATGGGCTACCCATAACTAATAGGCCGGAAACAACTTGCCATACCTTCTGAATATTTGACTGTGGGTGTGAAAAAAAACAGGCAATATTATTTTTCACAGCTAGGCTATCTATGGGTAATTGCCTATTAGCAGAACTCTAACAACTGCTGTTATCAGATACACAAAACCATCACATCTCTTATCATGTGATGGTTTATGGCCCTGCTAGGTTTGACTTTTCTGAAGACTGAACATGCCTGTCAGCCACCCACTCACCTTGACCTAAATACCGGTGCATAAGCCTGTCTTGGGCAACAGGGCTGGCGTTGAGAGCTCAAACAACCAACAGCCTACCGTTGCCCCAGGAGTCTGAAGAGCACCTCTCCCTCCCCTTTTCATCCATCACATACCATAAAAGAAGTGGGAGTGCCATTTTATCTGCTCAAAAGAGGAGGTAAACAAAGGAAACCTGAGCTTACTTTCCAAGCTTGTGTTCAGGACTAAGGCCTGTGTGGCAGTGCAAGACAGGAGTTGGAATCAGTGGAAATCAGTATAGCCCAGACAAGGAAGTTATTATTCATTCTTTATTGTACTATAAAATAAATCAAAGTGCTGTAAAAGAACAGAACTTATACTTACAATAACAAAACAGACACTAAATAATTTATACAATAAATTTACAAAAAGAAAAACAAAAAAAAAATATATTTACATTTGCCAAAGGCATCCCAGGTTTGTCCTAGTGGAGGTAGATAAACCATCTTTGAAGATAAAAACTCAAGACAAAGACACCATATCTTGATTACACATCTTCCAATCAGTTAGAACACAAACCAGGTCATGTCTCTCAAGTTAGTGGTGAAAGTTACATTAACCCCCTTTATCATGATTATACAAGCATTGGAGCCAGCCCAAAGGAAATAGAAGTCATTAAAATGTTAAGGTAATAACAAGTGGGGGAATGTAAAACAGACTTGGTTCACCATCTATAGCACTTGAAGGAATCACTGTTTAACTGGCAACTGATTAGGGTTATGCACAGACTGTAATCTTATAAAAATCGAATTTAAGACTTAACAATTTGGCATAATAAATGAGAACAACTCCTGTGCTCAACATGCACATACACTTCACTATGAAGGTATTCAATGTCTCTTAAGAAATAGGTGTTTAACAGTCAGCAGGGTTACTTTGTTTTGCTTGTGCGTAGCAATCGACACAAACTGGTCCATGAAAAGTCCAAAAGAAATGACCACACCAAGACTCATGTCCTCCTTAACTGTTCAAGCCTAGCTTTGAGCCATTCATGTCGATCTCTAAGTTTGTCCTTCTTGGAGTTCAGTTTCTGGTTCTCTACCTCCAGGCTCCTAATACTGTCTCTGGCACGTTTCAGGATGACCACTTTGGAAGCCTTGTCGTTATTGGACAGTTCGGGCACGTGGTCTCGCAGACGCAGGAAGCAGTTCTTTAGCTCGTTCCGCCGCTGCCTCTCCATCACATTATGCGTCCTCCGCCTCTCCTCCTCATCCTCCATGTCGGCACTGTGCCGGGAGGACAGTCCACGCACGCCACGACCCGACAGGGTCAGCCGCTGGGAGGGGTCCGAGGTGCGTGACCGCTTGTGGGAGGATGAGTGGTGCTCAGTCCGGATGGGGGAGGAGGGACGAGGTGCAGCGTAGTTGTGCTGCTGCTGGATCTCCAAGTGGCAACGCTTGAGGGCTCGCAGCTGCTCTCGCCGGCTCTCCTCTTGCTGCTCGCGGTGCTGAGAGCGTGTGCTGGACCTCCTCACTGTCACCACATCAATCTCCTCCTCTGCACAAATAAGAGATGGAGAGGCAATGAGATTACAACTCTATTCCCAACTCAACAGTCATTCCCAGAAAAAGCTGTTTGATACCATCTGATCGCGTTTGTAGATGTAGTTTCAAATTAATTAATTTCTTCAATGCATGAACAAAACAAAGCCATTACACAAAATCATTCTATTAACTTTTGCTAAAAGTCCGTTACTATGCATATAGACAGTAATTCACCAACTAACAAAATCCCTTAAGTTAATGTCACATTTAACGAATTAATATCGTAAAATAATTTATATTTATAATAACAACAACATTCACATGATCTTACCGGAATCGCTAGTTGATGATTCACCTCCGGCAGAGAGCGAGCCGTAATCCGAGGACGACTCGTTTTGTTCCTGGCTGTCTAATAAGAAGTCCTCCTTCTCCGAACACTTGTTCTCCAGCGCCGCATCGTGGCACACTAGCGTAGAGCCGGCAATCTCCTCGAAGATGGAGGTATCAATGTCTGAGAGCAGCGGGCTAGTTGAGAGTACAGATAACTTGTCCAGTGATTTCTCTCCAATATGCCAGAAGTCATCCGAAACATCTGTCTGGTGGTCTTTGATTATAGCACCAGCATTCTCGTGCATAAAATCACAGTTCCAAGTCAGCTTAAGAAAGTCCTGATCTTCTAGCAAAAGTTCTGACACGAGCTCCAGCTGATCCTCCTTGGACAAAGCCTTACTTAAATCCGTCTTGAGCGGCGGAGACTGAGGCGGCGTGGGGATGGACTGCATAAGACTCTGGCAGAACTCCTCGTCAAAGAGCAGCGGTTCCGAGTCGCCGAACCAGTCGTGAGATGGTGAAAAACTCTGCAGCATTTTGGCAGAATCTATGGGACAAGCAGCCAAGGCAATTCGTTTAACATTCAACATATAAAAAAAATATTCTGTTGACGTAGTAGATTTGTTGGAGTAGAGTTAAGATGATCCACACACGTGTCGAAATACTATGTGTTCCGAAGACTACTACACACTGCACTTCTGCCGGCAAGCACACCTTTTTTATTCGTGTTTACAACACAAACTCCGCCCAGTGGGCTGGATCTAAAAGCCGGGTCTTTCTTCTAATGCTAATGACATCATATTAACAGCTGGAATCCTCAACACGGGGGTAACATTTGCATCCGTCCCCCGAATTACCGGAACCTATTTATTTATTTATTTTTCTTAATGATGACCTCAATAGACAAAATTCCTATAATTCGTGTAAGAACAGCAACCTGAAAATACTGTATATCGAAACATAATTGAATAATAGCACATGTCCACTGGTTTCACGAAATATTCAGCCAGTAAATCAAACTTCAAAATCCAAGTTCTCTACGTCAACCTTATCCGTGAACAGTAACAATTCTTCAATTACCGGATTTTGTTGTCACTAAATGATGCAACAGGGTGAGTTCAAGCACGCTTGAGTGACTTGGACGGCGAATGCTCTTGACTTGCTAAACATTGGCTGAGCTGGTAGCCTACGAATGGGCTGCATTGCACCCACAAAAAACGACCGACTTTATTTAACCTTTAACGTTAGGTCGCACCATCAATTAAGCTAGCCAATATATAAGAACAAATATAGTCACAACTTTGAGCCATTAGCCTACATAAAACGGCTTGCAGTACATTAGTCTGTTTCCCGTTTTGTAAGTAAACAATTACTATCGTACCTTTGTGCCAGCTCAAGAGAGTTAAGAGTTAACGTTAAAATCAAACGTTAATGTCTAGACCAGCTTCTGCTATGCACGCCGAGTGAGACACCCGTAGTGGAACAGAGGCGTGAGCATAGAGCTCGACAGCACAAGTGAGAAGTTTAATATTTATAGAACAATATTTTACATGCATCGACAAATGTCAGGTTACATCTACTTTAAACACATACTATTGCTAAAACAGCTGTTTTAAATCTTCACTTGTAAATGTGAAATCCACACATTAAAATGAAAGACCGGCTCATTATGCCGACCATGCCTGCACGAGCAGGCGTAACTATTGTATTCATATAGGGGAAATAAAACTTACCTTGTTAACGACAGGAAAAATCTTAAGGATGTGTGATATCGTATGCTACGATATTAGTGAACAAAATGTATTTAATCGCACTGCTACAGCCAATAAAAAGAGAAAAATGGTTGGTATCGTTGATATTCTCAGACGCATGGCAGCCTACCATGTGCAGTACGCTCAACAGTAGGTGTGGCAAGAGGGGGGGCATTTAATTATATACGACCACATTGCGAAGTCTCCTTCCACACCGCAAAATCGCGCCAAAATGACATTATAATACCTGGTTAAGTAAATCTTGAAATTACCATGCCTTATTTAAGATAATCTGTGGTCACCGCGATATACCCTGCACGCAAAATAAAGGTCTCCGGAAATCTCTAGGTAAACGCGTGCAAATGTTGACATATAGTCCCTCGCGGATGGACATTTGGAGGACAGGCTGGAATTCCAAGAAATGAAAGGCGTATTTCACCGCGTGCGCCTCCCTGCTTGCAGCTAAGCAATGCAGCAGAACAGGAGCCGGTATGTGATGTGAATGAGTTCATGTCACGTTGTTTCCGTACCTAGCCTACAACCGAGGGCGTCTTGACATAGTAGCCTATAGGCTACTGCTTCCTTCGCTATCCTCTATGAAGCTGAGCTGCGGTGGAAAGACATACTGTGAAATATGCCTCAGCACGCGCAGTGTATTGTTAAATTCAATTTCATCATCAAGTGTTTTGTTTTTAATTGTTATGTATAGAGCGCATTCACCGGTGGGTAGCAGGTAGGCTGCAACGGTTACATAAGGTTACATACACTGCTTGTATGCGCATCCGGAGGTCCACGTGCAGGGGCATCCCCCAATCACAAAAAGGGGGTGTTTCAGTCACCCTCAGTTCACGTGCACAAAAGACCGCCCACAGTTGGGGTGTTCACCATAGACAGTACACCAGCCTATGGTGTTCACTTTGTGTTCATTGTAGTGCCTGTACCATAGTGCATGATTTGAATCGCTGAATGGCTGTAATATGAAGATTTGAGAAGCAAAAGTGTGAAAAAAAGCCTATGCTACTGTGGGCCAGTTTGAGTTAATTCAGTTAGACTAATATAATGTTAATAGGACAATTGCAAACCTGTTTAAATTGTGATTATTGTTAAACTATTTTAAAGATCATGATTGTATTTTTGAGCATTAGCCCAGGCCTAGGCAGCGTATTGTGGTGTGTCATCTAGGGGACTTTTGCTTTAGTCACAAATCTGGAACCCAGTGATATTCGCCAAACATCCTATACACGTACATAACCATATTGACTGCAAACTGCAAAATTAGTTACTAGCTATGTTTTATTTCACACATGTAGCATCGCCTACATTTCGCAGTAGGCCTAAGGCACGAATGTAGATTTTAAAGATGGGCTCTACTTATTTGTTCCTTTTTTGTAATCAGGATGGTGGAAACATGTCAGATTTGTTTTTTGCAGAAGACACCCTATGTAGAGGGTTGAGGGGGGAATTTAAATTTGGCTGCACATTTCTATCACTCTAATGTGGCCAAGGCACCGTGTGGTTCTCATGCCTTGCGGAACACTTCAGAGAACAGTTTCCAGCAGGAGTATACTTAATGTCTTCAGTGGTTTCTATTGCTCACACAGATATCTTAAGACTAGCTCCCACATTGCTGCAACACCAGAGCTAAAAGTCTTTGGAAAAAATTAGACTTTCATCGAAAGTTCAGTAGGTTCATCCAAATAGTTCATGCAACAGAGAATGCCAATAGCTTTATGGCTCTGCAAGACTGTCACTGTCAGAGTAAATCTCATTTGTCAATTTGTTGATTTATGGGCCACTCAAACATTGAGTAAATAAACTGCTTACCAACCTAGGCAGCACGTTTGCAAATGCTTAACAGAGGCCTACCAGACTCTCAGGTTGATATTCTGACCTGTAGTTTTAGAGTATTGAAAGGTATGTTGGAAAGTCTGTGTGTATAGGGTGGAGTATAGGTCTACAAGTTGACTAGACAAGACACAAAGGTTTCTCTTGATTTTATTAAAATTGTGATTTATAATGAGTGAGGTGATCACTCAAATAGATGTTTCTAAGGAGGACATTTATCTGGATAGGATTTTATGTATTGGGTCATCTGCAGAATAAGTAACAATCATTTATTTCTGTCTGGTGTCTGTCTTTGTCCACTCCGCAAGGCTGAATGAACCTGCCAAGTCAGTTTCTGTAAGGCTGGGGCTAACTGCCTTCTTCCACCAGCTTCCGTGGTAGGAGATTTTGTAATACATGGTCCCCCATGTTCTTTCAACATACTGTGCTTGCATTAGGATGTTTGATAAAGCTGTCCCTCCAAAGAGTGTTCTGTGGTGAGGGGTATAAGGCATGGGTGAATATTGTAAAAAGAACATTTGTCAATACTTGATTTCTCTGAAAGAAATCTCCCATTTCAACACCTTGATGTTTCTTAAGAAATGTGTCACAGGAAGTGTAACCCTCTGTCTGGTGGGGTCTGATATGGGGGGATTGTCAGTGGGGCACAGAGACACGCTTCATGTTCCACTCAGTAATCTTGGCTTTTCTGGTAAAGACCAACATCCTCGGTAGATTTCACTTATCTCTCTGTCCGCAGAGTTCAACTGATTCTACACAGAAAATGATATCAGTCACCAGCTCAGCGGAAACCTGTGCTAATTAGACACAATGTAATGCCTCTATGTTTGTGCAAATAGGAAAGCAATGGTAAACTTTACACATTCAGGACTAGGCAATATGTTGACTATTTGGCAGATTTGTTTTTTACATCTGCTGTATAGCCTACCTTAAAGAGACTTTCATTATAGATTACTGTAAGTTTTTGCTGATGTTCAGATGCCCATCAAAAATATGTTTCAGGCTTTCCTGTTCAATGTGGAATACTAAATATAGACAGTGAAAGTGCCAAAATTAGTTAGGCATGTCCCAGATTATGAAGCATGAATGGGTATTCACAGGAGTACTGCAAATGTCCTCACAGGGTTTTGATCACATGGTTGATCATTATCTTGAATTGACTTTAAGGAAGGGGCCCTTTTTTGTCACATTTTGGTCCAAAGTGTGTGCTACATTGAGAATTTCACTTCCCTTTTCTCAACACCACATCCCATTAACTGTTTAAAGTTTCTTTTTTAACGGACAGATACTTCAGTGGAAGATTTGAGTAACAGACATGCTTGAATGAAATCAACTGCTAACTTAAATAATTGCATTCATTTAAAAATTGAATAGTGTACAGTACAGTGAAATTGGTTATAAAGGACCTGGGGTAACGATAGCTGCTGAATGGCATAAAATCTTTTGTTTTAAACAGTGTCATAAAAAGTTTTTGACTTCAGCTTGTGTACTGTACATTCTTGTTTTTTTTTTATATATACGGTATGAAGAAGCGTTGGATTGGCTAGCTTGATGCATATACAGTTGATTATCAGTGAGCAGATGCCATGGGACTTTAATAGAGGTGCTTCAGAATAAGTGGTTAAGTAGCTGATGGAGTGCGTATGAAGATCATTTAAAGCCTGTCCATACAGTAGCATCTTTCAGCAGAATCCCTGTTTGAGAGGGCGCTTGACACTCTTTGTGTCGCTTCCCCCACAGATTACTTAGCGTAATGCGGCTAAAAGTGTTTTGTGCGTGGCGGTTGGGGGTGTTCAGCTGTGCTTAAAGGGGTCTTGGGGAGTCAGCGGTGAGCCACATGGCTACCCCCACCCACGCCACTCTCCTGCCGCCCCATCTGTCCACTACAGAGGACACCAAGCTGAACAGAGGGTCCTCAGTGCTGGAATGGGAAACAGACCCTCTCTCTCTTTCACTCAGCCTAGGCCTGCAACACACACTCACATTATGTACATACACACACAGATGCACACTCGCTCTTTCACACACACACACACAGACACACACATTTGCTCACTTAAATACACACTCTCGCACGTGCACACACACAAACACACACACACACACACTGGTCTCCCCTCTCTGCCTTCGCAACATCTGCTACAAGCGGGGAGTCCTCCAGTAGACTATTCTAATGTATGTGCTCTTGCTGTCCATGGAATGGAGGCGTGGATAGTTGGAGAGTTTGGATTTTCCAAGAATCCAAGTTGAAGTCACTTCCAAGAAGACACGTAGCTAGTACACTTAAGGAAAGGTTGTATCAACCACTGTTTTCATCTGTTTTTGCAGTAAAAACACATTGTGCATTTTCCTCTTGCCCAAACTTTTTTGTAGTGTTTATGTATGACAATTGAGGCCCCTTCAAACTTCCAATAGCAACTATAAGCGACTATATATTTACAAATGAATTTTAAATATCCAAAGTATCTAACTCATTTAATAAGCAAAGTCCACACCTTACAGCAATGAACTAAAAACCTGAAAAAAGTGGGCATCAGGGAAGGCATTTAGTAAATGGCAAACTGACACCCGCTCAAAAATCCATCATATTGCAGTGGCATCATATCCAAGTATGAATGATTCAGAATGACTTTCCTTATCACTGGCCAATGCACACGCTCATATCTTCATAGTAACTGTAGCCGTTATATCATTGGCAGTGTAGATTGGCTCGAATGGTTTACTGGTCATTCGGTCAAAGTGGGTCCTGGTTGAGAAGCAAGGAGAGAGGTGGGGGGAGTTAAAGGAGCTGAATGCGCGGGAGGGAGGGAGGGAGTCAGGAGGACTATGGACAGACACAACTGCAGAAGTTGTCACATGTATTCCACATGTGTCATGTCAAGAGCAAACATTCTTGGGCAGCGGACCTTTTCCACGAAATGGCATCCAGCGAGAGAGGAGAGGAGAGGAGAGGAGAGGAGAGTAGCTGAGGAGAGAGCAGGCAGAGAGGTGCAGAGGGGGCATTACTGAAGCGAGACTATTTTTAGGAGTGTACTGAGAGAGAGAAAGAGCAGGAGAGAGCCCAAGAGAGGGAGAGAGATAGGAAGAGGGAGGAAGAAAAGTGAGTGGAGAGAGAAAGAGTAAGACTGCACCAGATACCAGAGGCATCTAATGCCTTGCCCTGCATGCGGTGTGGATCACTGCAACACAGGCATATGCAACGCATTACCATGTAGGGCAGAGTGTTGGCAAGGACGCCAGTCAGTTGGTGCCCACACTTGACCCGCAACCTGACGCCACGCGTGCCAGCGACATTCACAACCCCATTCATTCACTGAGCCAGTGGCAGCTTCCCAGAAACACTGGCTTGCTGTCTTATATGGTCAACTCCAGCTGCCGTCCAAATTTCATGCTTCGGCTCCACTCGTGCAGAGCAATGCATAGTCACCTTGTCTCGCTTGACAAAATCTATACTATGCCATGTGTGAAGCATGGAGGACTATGCCAAGCAGCAGTGGGATGAGTCTGATGAGGTCATTGTTCTATTGGCACACGACAGAGCAGGCCAGTGCTCAGGAAAGAGCCACACAACCTGTAATGGATCTGCCGCAGGTCTTGAATTCAAATGACCCACTGAACTTCATAAAGAGCCGGCATGCATGTACAGTGCAGAGGAGCAGGGTGTCGCCGTCCAAATGCGGTACACTCTGTGCCCTACATAGATCACCTCTGTTGACTTCACTCATTCCGCAAAGGGTCTCTATCTATGGCTGATAGGGAGAGAGAGAGAGAGAGAGAGAGTGAGAGTGAGAGTAAGGCAGAGAGTAAGCATATCGAGGAGGCAACCGGAGAACCTCTGGACGAGTGCTGCAGAATTCACATGTACTGTGTGTACTACTATGTGTCTCATGTAACCTGTAGTAATGGCATGACCTACTACATATGGTCCCCGCTTTCCTTTTTAAACCGGATCACCGAGAGGCACAGCTCTTGGAATTTGAATGTAACTGTAAACTTTGGCCTATACAGAACTGATATTATGTCTTCACAGAACAGCCCTACTTGGGAGAGCACAGTCAGGAGAAGAGGAGGGTTAAAGGGATAGGCTGGAGGCAGTCAACCCATAGCCTCGTTGTTCAAGGGTACCGAGTGCTGTGAGAACGAGACAATTTGGCACAACATGCGAACTGACACCAATGCAAACTGAATAGGGCACAGAAAAAAAAGCAAAACGGAAACATTGCTTGGCCTCGTCAGTTAGCATTGGCTGCCCCTTTGCTATTTGTCCTATTTTGTACCAAATTGTCTTATTCTTTTTCCAACCAACAGTATTCGGCAACCTTGGACAACATGGCTTGACTCCAGACTTTTGCTTTTAGGGAAGACAGAATTAGGCAGTGCTGTGATAAATAAGGTGAGAGAGTGACCAATCCCTTTCTAGTGCTCTGGACTTAGCATTGTGTGCGTCAGTACAACAGGCTTTCTTGTGTTGTGAGTCATTGTGCCTGACGCAGCAAAATCAACACAAGATCAACATACAGCACTTCAGCACCAACAGAGTTTGAAATGTAATGCTTGTGGTTAAATGCTAGCTAGTGTTATAGTGGCCCATCACACAGCATGCAGTGGCGGTCTCGCTAGTCATCCCGTCGGTCACTCATGCGCATATCCGACCCTGTTGGATGGATCAATACACCATTGTGTGTCCTTGTTCAGTCACAGAGCAGACTGGCCCTGTGCAACCCCAAGGGACCCCCAGGGCTTTAGCACCGTCAATGAGGAATGCATTAAGCATTAGGATAAGTAGGCTATTTTTAAATATTTACCCCCCACCTATGACTCAGCAGCAGAGGTGGGATGGGGGGAAGGGGTGCAGCCCAGTGTAGGTGGACATGATACCTCCCCCACCCCACCCCCCAGGGTTAATGAAGCTGTGAGTAAGGAATTACCTGCTTGGCTTACAGGGATGCCAAAAGTCAATTACCACTTTAAATTCCATCTGATTCTCTGCCGCAACAGCCTCCAAAAAAATCCATCTGAATTAAATGCATGCCACGGATCCAAAGCTACGCCATGGATTTCCAATGAAGTGAGCCACCAGTATTCAGCACTTGTCCAAAAGGCTTGTCACCTCCTCCCCTTTTTCTCTAATGTGTTCTACATGATATCTAATGGCCCCCGTGCAGCCGGGTGACCTCAAGCACAAACAGTGGCATAGTCCCAGCAGCATGAGCTTTGAACTGGAGCTCCTTGACAGATTCCTGGTGTATTAGTCAGGGCAGACAAATGTTGCGACGAAGAGTGAAATAGCTGACATGGTTATGTGTGTCACGGGAAGCACAGTGATTGAAGAAAGTAATCATTTGTGGTCATTCCGAGGAGGAAAAGTAGTTTATAATTAGCATTGAGGATTTTAATTATTTTCACTCTTTATGTTAGGCTGTTCTGTATACTATATGCCTACATGAACTAACTCTACAATAAATTAGATTTAACTTCAGTTGTCAGCACCAAAATTAAAATAGTATTTTTTTTTTTTACTTTTGTAGGCTTAGTATGCCCCTTTCCAAATGGGATTTAAAAGTCTGGGTTGTGATTCAGAGAGTATGAGTGTTTTCCGACAATTAATCACAGTGCTGCATAGGAAATTCAATCTGCTTTTACTAAGCCTGAAAACATCCGCAAACAATCATAGTGGTTTTCCTTCTACTCTCTCTCATGTGGAGTACGTCACAACATTTTAATCGGATGTAGGAGGTCAAGGAAAATTTTCCACAAGAAGAGTCGTGGAAGAGGAATACCAGCCAAGAACTCCCAGGAGAGACTGTCTGCAACCAATAAGTTTTATCGTCAGCACAGAAATATTGTAACAAAGCACACAGTCACACACTCTCCTCCAAGACCCCAATACTTTAAGTCTAGTTCACAGATGTGTTACTGTGACACTTACCGGAAATGACTCACAAAAATCTGCATGATTTGTCATAAAACTGTTCCTGTTTTATCACTGTTTTCTCCTCCCCCTAACCCACCAGCACTGACCACTGTAACAGTTCCCAGTCTGTCCTTCTCCCGAGTATGACCGGAGCTCCCCCTTGTGGCAGAAATGAGCACTTCATTAATCCCATCCATCCTCTTCAAGCCCATGGCAAGCCAAGTAGAACATGTTCCACTAACACAACGCGGCCATTGTGCTACTGTGTAAGGGGTGTTCTAAAATAGAGGTCATTAGATCAGTCACATTCAGTGGCATACAAATAACACTTCATAAAGCTGACTGAGGCTCTGCCTCGTAGCCATCATCTGATAGTAGTATGCATTCCATACAAATCAACCCCTTCCTTTGGCTATATGGAAAGGCCATGCAAAGGGCAGGCACAATTGTACTCTTGTACACTGCTTTAAGTCATCAATTGTGGCAATGGAGCTAAATGTCTTATGACTATTTTTTTTGCGCAAGCCAGTGTTGATTCAGTCTTACGTTGCTCAATCGTTCCCTCTGACTGCTCACTCAGCAGTACTGAGTGTTTTAGTTGCAGATGTTACACCAAGAACGCGAGTTCTCCGTACACAGCAAACAAAAGACTACTGAGAGATTGTGCCCGACTCCAACAAGCAGACTTCATTTCCTTTTGATCTTATGTTCAGATGTCACAGGCCACGCACACAAGAAAATGCAAAACAGATGTGCAAGTTTTCAATTATTTATTTGTCATTTTAAAAACCGTAGAGGACAATCAAAATATAAATACATTTCTCCCAGACACAACACAGGCTGTCCAAAGCCAAAACCAACCCCCAAAACACACATACTGAAAGCTCAAGCAGCCAGGAGTAACCCCACACAAATACATCTCGCAACCAGACCTATACAATCTCTCTTTCTCTCGCTCTCTTACACACACACACACACACACACACACAAACACACAAACACACAAAACAAACGCACGCGCTCCTGATTTTTTTTTTTTTTTGTGAAGGTGCCAACACAATAAAACAATCGACATCTTGCACCTTCTGTGCTCATATGTGAGTGTATTTAACCCAACAACCCAACTTATTCCTGTTTTAGTGACTTCTTCTCCAGTTTAGACAGTAGGTCAAACTTTAAATGCATTCTGTCTCGCTGGGATTAAACCTTCATAGAAGTTCGGCTGTAAAATGAGATGTCTACTACCAAGGCCTTGAATGCCCGCATGTTTTGATTCTGTAAACAGGCATCATCTCTATGTAATAGAGAATACACTGGTGCTTGATAGTAATTGTCTTTTGGCAAATCCTCAAAGGAAATTCTGACACCTCAAGAATGGAAAAAAAACCCAATGCCACATAATGATTGTTTAAACTAAAGATTCCAATTGATATGGGAAGTAGTGTGTTTGATAAAGCCAGAGAGGAATCTTATTTGACCCAGTAAGTCTTAACTGTGAAGGGAATTCACAAAAGTAGTACTGCATGGTCTTAGTGTTTTAGAGCTCAATTACCCTTGAGCTGAGAATCTGTCCATTGCTCCTCCCGTTACAGACAGAATTTGTTGGAACCAGAGCTGCTTCAATTTTAATTACAGTTTCTAAAAATAATAGCAATGGCTACGATGCCTTCCCCAGCTCAATCTTCTTCTGAATGGCTCTGGCTGAGTGGTATATTAATGAGTCGATGAGTCCAGCCACTAGAGCGCAAGAAGAAAAAACTTAATGAAAAAATATACAGTTTACACGCTTTGCAACAAAAAATGTCCCAACAATCCTCCATAATTCAGGCACTGGAAAACAATACCATTCTTTTCCAGGCTTCTAACATTTAATATTACAATACCACTTCAACAGGCCTGATGGGTTTTTTTTACATACACTGCTGTGCTGTTATGTACCTAATCAGTTTATTTGCACTAGTTCTTAGTTCTTACGCATCCCAGATACAGCCAAACCCATCATTATTCATACTTCTTAAGATTACAAAATTGTATTACTGTTACCTAGTACCTGTACTTAAAAAGAAAATGTTTTAACATTCACAACAAATAAATATTTGGCACGATCTGGAGCTAAACTGTATTTATATAAAAGTATGTGTCTAGCAAAGTACAACTGCATCAATGTGAACTGTTGTAGACCCACCTGTGAACACACCACCAATGATTGCACATACTCCCGTCAGAAAATGTGTGAAAGACCTAAAAATGGACACATAAAGAACCAAAACACAGTAAATTTCTCTCTCTCTCTGTTACACACACACACACACACACACAGACACACACACACACACACACACACACACACATAAAAAATACTGTAGTTGCTGCATACCTTTGTTTTTCAGTGAATTTGACCATCATAGGAGAAAGTTCATAAAGCACGAACACTCCTGGGAGCCCCTGGTCCCCAATCAGACCGTTGGCAACTTTCTCATGACGAGTTACAGAAAATTGATTTGTTTTCACCACCTGGCCAATACAAATAAACACATCAACAGATCAACATTAAACCATAAATGCCATATTTACAGACATGCACAACAATTATTATACTTGAAGACCACTTAGTGTAAGCATTTATTTCAAATTAGCAGTCTTACCTCACCATCTCCTTTAACGTAGATAGTTGGCACTATTTTCACAAAATACTGGTACATCATGGACGCTGGAATAAAACTTAAAAGGTTAGATTTGTTGCAAGATACACTTGCAGAGCTTCATTATGATCACAGGAATGTACAAAGAACTTTTACCGATAGATGACAGGGGGCGCTACTCAAATTTAATTCCACGCACTATGTCCCTCCCTCTCAATGAGGCATTTCCTCTCAAGTAATGGAGTCTCGATAGACGGACGTTCTCTCTGGCTGTACTTGAAAACACATCAAGTTCATCTTTTTCTGGCTCATTCAAGCATCTGAATAACCTTTGAGACAAGGTATTATTACCCGAAATACTGGCAAAGTTATCCATTTCATTTAAGAAGGACTGCATGAGGCTAACGTTGACTGTATTTTGTCTATGCTAACTCGCTAGCAAACTTGATTTCAAGGCCAGAGATAGGTGACATGTACAGCCAAAGCTTGCCTGTGTTAGCCTGTTAGCTTAGCAAGTAACCGTTTATGCACGGTGACTTATACTATCAGAATTAGTTTTAAAGTAAAAGCAGTCCCTTTCACAGTATTCAACCTTCACAATATCCAGTCATTTGTTTTTGTGTGCTGCTCGCGATGACTGCACGTGCTTTGAAACTATTAGCCACATGCTAGCATAACATTAGCCATTAAGCAAACGCAAACACTCAGGCATTGATGTTATGCAACGGGGTTTGATCGTCATTTCGGACACTGTTTCTAGATGCCGGTCGCCGTCGGACCATACGGACAAGCTCAGCCAAGCTGCTTTGACAGGGTGAAGATGGGATTTATGATGGGCTTCGCAGTTGGAATGGCAGCAGGTGCCATGTTTGGAACCTTCTCCTGCTTAAGGTGTGTGTGGATGGACTTTGGACAGTCATTCATAGGAGCAGATATTCGTTAGCTTTACCTCTAGCTAGCCAAAATATGACTATTCATGAGATTAAAGTACATAAGGTAAGGATGTAGACAGAATTGCACCACTTGCAGAATTGCAAAATAAAATACTTGGGCATCAACGACCAAGGAAACACATGTAGGGGATTTTCAGTGATTGAATGCTGATTTACTTTTTTTTTCCTTTCAGGATTGGAATGAGAGGAAGAGAACTGATGGGGGGCGTTGGGAAGACCATGATGCAGAGTGGAGGCACTTTCGGCACATTCATGGCTATTGGAATGGGTATCCGATGTTAGAGGATGCCTCACTGTGCAGGACTCTTCAAAATAATTTTGTATTCCCCCCTCCCTGATGCCACACTGATTGTTAAAACAAACATGGAGAAAACACATTGAATAAAGACTGTGATTTAAAACACCCATGACTTTTAGCAGGAATGACTCAGATGTAGTTCTCTTGTCAAAAGATGAGGACTGGGCATTCTATCCGTCTCAAAGTCTATGCTGCATCTCCCTGCCTAGGCAGCTTCTCACTGGAGCAAAGCTGAGAAATGTCGACCAGATAGGCAGTAACCTAGACTGTGAAACATGCATGAAGTAGGCAGCGTATGGGATGACTGTTGCTCACCTTGTAGTGATGTGACGTGAGTTTCGTCCAGTGGGTTGACAATACCAGGGTAGTCTTTGCCAAAAGACAGGTGTTTGATTAAGTGCGTCATATTTATCTGTGAACCAGAAGTGGCAAGTCAAGTCAATTGGCCAAGTAATTAAACATGGCCATTCAACCACATCACAGAACAAACCTGTATACTCACATTATCTAATCCAAAACTCTGCAGATCATGAACTGAAAAAAAATAAAGGAAAAAAAAAATCATTACAATTGGCTTCTGATATTTGTTCTTACTGGTTAGTAGTTGGGAGTAGTAAGTGTGTTGCTGTTTGAGATTAGATGAAAGCAGTGTCAATCAAAAATTGAGAATGAGGCAGAACTTGTAATTTCAGACAAGACCCTAAAGCATAGCAAATAGATGATTAGAATAAGCTTAGTCACAGCATTGGCAACGCCCCTGCCATAGAGAAGCTAGAGCAGACGTTAAGAGAAAATTTAAACAATTTAAGTAACAGGGTAATTAATTTTAGATAGTTACTACTTCTCTACAGTTGTAACGGCAACGTACTGTTTATAATGTACTTTTCATAAAATTTTGGGGGAGGCTCCGGCAAATAGTGACAAAAACTACAAAAAGGATTAACTTACTTTCCACAGCGTGCACTGCAGAAAGAAGAGAAAAAGAGTCACCACATGATTTGGAACACAGGTAGGAAGGGACAGGGGATGAAATGAAGACTCAAGTCCAACAGGACAGTTGGTGACCAATGGACCTTCCAGCGTTTTGTGCATATATAGGCAGTGCAAAGACTAGAATTATCTCAATCGTTAGCGCCAATTTCACATTGAAAGCGGCTCATTATCTCTTTTTTCTGTAGTCAACTCTAAATATATACTGGTCCTGGGATTTTTCAGATAACTAAGCCTATGCAAGTGTCTTGCTTTAAGTGTGTAATGCAGTTCTGACAATGTTATCCAAATAAAAGTTACAGCTATCCAAGAGAACATAATATACCACTGTCCTGGCTAAGTTACAGCTAAGCCTACTCTATACCATGTTACTTAAGGTGACAATTTTTAAGTAATGTTTGTATATCTGTCAACGGTGCCATATAGCTAAAAAATAGAAAACAGATACAAGGAGCAAGTAGCAATGCCTGACAATCTTAGGGAACTTAAACATAATGCCACCACTTCAAAGCAAACAACATACAAAAACAAATGTCTCAAAATGTAGTGATTCGTTAGTAAGTTTCTATGATTGAATCAAACTCCTTCAGGATATTTGTATTACATAGATTGGAGGCCTCAGTTGGTAGAGATGGTCATGCATTAAACCACGTATGCCCGGAATTCATTGTAGAATTTAACTTACTCTTTCTCTTTAATATATTTGTTTGTTTTAACCAAATGTCTATATGACACAGGGTTGCAGGTTAGTGACACACCACAAAGCAAAACAGAGAGAGGCATAGACAAAGGGGAAAGAAACATGCATTGGAAGTGACAGTTTCACAGATTTCACAGCCACCACATGTAAGAACTCAGGACACTAGTCACAAAAGCTAGTGCATTCTTCTGAGATATACCTAGTATACCGTAGGCTCTACTTAGCAGATTTTACCCCACTATACCCCATTCTCCCAATATCAACATATTCAAATATTGAATGATAGCTACTGGCAAGTCTTTATGCATCTAAGTAGATTGTCCTTCTGGCCTACAGCATTCTTAACAGACTTAAGGCTGTTGTAGACCTTGACAATGACTGGTAGCATTACCAAATAGTTTATTGCCAAGTCACATTTCCTGACAACTGTGTGACAACACCCAAGACTGTATGATGGCTGATAATCACAATTGTATGCACAAAATAATTTAGGGATGCATCAACCAGAGAGGACATTTGCGACCAGTTTCCAATCTACATACTAAGCCTGGAGCCAGACTAAAAGCTTTTTTCAGTGAACATGGTCAATTAACTTTTTTTTTTAGTCTGGGCCTTGGCATAATTCATTTACAGGAAACTGGTCCTTGATGGTTGGTCTTCGTTATGCCACAGTTCCTCTTACCGTGCACATGAGATTGTTGAAAGCTTTTGCCAGGTGCAAAATGGAAATTTCCAGCCACCTTTGTAAGAACAAGATGAGAGGTGAGGTGAGGTGAGAAAATGGTCAGTTCCAAACACAGGTGTGCAGCCAGTGATGCTAAGCGATTCTTAAACACGGTTCAGATCTAATGAATGCTATGTTGGGACACACGCAAATGTCATCCAGTATCACTGGCTGCACCTTTACAATTCTCACACAGTTTTTTTTCTGCCAAAGGTACAACAAAATGAGATCAGGATAGTATACTTCATACTTAACAGGGGTGTAATTTGATTGGCTGTTTCATTAGAAATTAACTATACACAAACATGTATATATACTATACATTCTACTGTCAGTGTCATCAAATTACCTTTGCTTGCATGTGACTGCCTGCCTGAATGTTTTGGTAGGCTGAACCATGACGATTAGCTTACCTTGTTGACCTCCAAGAATCCAAACACCTGGCAGCCTTCATTCCTCTGTTCCTGCATTTTTTGGCTGAAGCCTTCTCTTTTGCACTGCACAATTGTGTCTGGGGTCTTGAAAGCCCAGCCTCTTCGTCGGTAGGCCTCTCGCACATCATCACAAGAATTACAACATCTACAACAAACAAATAAACAAAACACATTTTTAATGTTATGTTTTGGGTATTTTAATTCCCAAAACAACAAATGTGTAAATTGTTCAATGTTGATCATAAAATGCATCACTGAAATAATCTGCCAAATCTCAACCCATGCGATCATGTGTCACACACACTATGGACATATCACATACGATTAAACTCAATTTATCATATGGAAAAAAAAACGGACACTGCTGAAGTCCTTTGTTACACACTGATGAAAAGAATACACAACTGGATACACAAGTTTCAACCACAGGTGAGGGAGAGTGACGGCACTCTGCTTGTGACTCTTTCCCTTTGAAATGGACCGGCGGCTCTGTGTATGTGTGTGTGGGTGTGATGGCTTTGTTTTTTCAGTGTGGGAGAGGAGTTCCGAGGAGTAGGGCCACTCACTTTAAGTCTTCAGTCTCAGCGCCATAGCAACTCTCACAGCGGTCAGGATCCAATTTACTTGGGTCAAACACTTCCCCTTCCCCTTCGCCATCTTCTGTACCTAAATCTAAGGATATACAGTATGTCAGTGTAAAGATAATGATACATTAAACTGTTGACTAACGGTATGTCGGGGCTTAGCAGTTACCATGTTTTTCTGCCTCAGAAGCGACAGGCTTGCCATCCTTATCAAGCCTCTGCTTAAACAGGTTGTGCTCTACATCCAACTGCTGTTCTCCTGCCACATCCATGGCATCAATACTGAGATCTGTGCACCAAAATGAATATTGAAACAAAAGGCCACCACATATTTTGTAATTTCAGTGATATGTGGTATGATGAGACAGGGAATACTTACAGACGCAGGGCATATGAGGAAATATGACATCTATGTTAATTTTTAGCTTATCGCCGCGTGATGTATCCACGAACAATTCTGGATGCACCTAAAATTGCCAAAAAAAAAAAAAAAAAAAAAAAAAACAAGGAAATGTTCGCCTAAGTAACTGAATGGAGCTTGGGCAAATGTAGATTTCGTGATTAAGTTATGATTTGTTCAACTATTAGTTACTATACGCTACTAACCTCTTTTGTAAGGTAGTACTGCAACTCGGAAAAGAATAGGATCAGCATTATTAGACCACTTACAATGGTCACTGTGGATGCAAAGAAGGAGGTGATGAATGAAACACTAAAGATCACCCTTAAACACATAGCAATATACTTGAAAAGAGTCAATACCTGTGAGTTAGTGTATATTTACCGGAGGAACCGTTCACGTTAACGTTGCAATAGCTAACCTAGCTGCCTGTCCCACACCAATACAAACTGCCTACCACTGTGCTTGCAAACTCACTCAGAGCTTTAACTTTGGATAAAACAGCATATGACATTCAAGACTTACCTGTGGCCCCTCCACATGTTTTCACCCTAAAATCCTCAAGAGTTTTCGGATACGCGTCAAATTGTTTCAGTTTATTGAGTGCATCCATCTCACATAGACCGCAAGAACCGTCACACCAGTTCCCACATTAGATTTACTTCCGGTACACAGGATAGGGTGACATCCAATCAGAATTCACCGCGTATGCAGGTCGTGCAGATTCAGAAAATATACAGCTAGTTCCACGGGACTATGGAGTTGGATATCCCAGAGAACTTTTAATATATCCTTTCATTTTATTATCCTGAAATACATTTTGCTCTAACAATTTCTCTGCAGTCAACTAGCCCTTCAGTGGATTTGGCCGGCAGTCTTCAGACTAAACACATCTGTAGCTTAAGATGGTAATAGGTAAAAAAAAAAAAAAGTAGTCATGCTTTGACTGCCAACCTGCCTTACAGGATTCTGTTGAGCAACGCAGCCATTCAAAGAAACCAGTTCGTAGCCTACAATGTTTGGGATATTCAACTACCGCGAGCCCCTAAGATGGAATGTTGCGATTAACATACAGTAACGCAGTTAATGCTTACCTTCTTGCCATGTAGTGAAAAACAAACTCTACATAAAAATGACACAAGAAAGAAAACGGGACACAATCCTCAGATGACATATTTAATGCCAAGATTTTAATGCACATTTCACACCATTGTTTCAACCATACATAATGCAAAAATATATAACAGAGGAGGAAAAAACTAGGCTTATTTTTATATATATATAAAAAATCATAGAATAAAAAATAGGGGGTAATTTGAGTTATTCCCTAAGAGTGAGTTCCATCAGTGGGCCATGGTGGAGTGGTTTTAAAGCCATTGTTCCTAAAGAAGTCCCTGTGTATGCACACCATGATTCTTTCTAAGTAAATATTTTATAACCTGAGCAGGAAACAAACACTTTGAAGCTTACAACTACTAACCTCCCATCAGTAGCAACAAGTGTGCATGTTCTGTGTGCGTGTGTTTTTTTGCTTTTTTTTTTTTTTTTTCTTGCGAAAGCAAAATGAGACACTCTGAGAACTGTGTTGTATATCAGTGTGTTGGGGAGCACAGCTGTGCCACGTGTGGAGAGGTGCACGGTAAACATTATTCCAGTGTATTCTTGTGTACTTAAATACTTCTGCAATATCTCTGTAACTAACTGTTCCTCACAGGATGGAGGACAAATCCATACTATCACAAATACCACAAGCGGTGCAACAGATCTTCTTGTCCTGTCCAATACTACCATATAGGATCAAAACCTAGGGTTAGCCATGTGTTTAGCTTGAAAGAGGCCAGCCCATCTATCCTATAGAAATACCAAGAACACTACAGGTTATATGCTTGTCGAATGTTCAGTGTGTCCCGTAGCATCAAGTCCCGGAGTCGCCACAGGGCATCAGCCATGGTCGTGTGTGCTCCTTTACTTTTCAGCCAATGGGAAGGCAGACGGCTCTCCTGTTCTTTGGTCAGACGAGAGTTTCTTCTTTCACCTGTTACACGTACATATATATGTGATTGAAAAGTTTAGTCACAGATGTGATTATTGTATTAGTATTTCCGGGCTTTCCCCTTTATGCAGATAAGAGAATGATGGGAAAACGAGTGGAAGAGAAATGCAAGGGTCGTCTGGAAATGAAGGCCGGTTGGAAACAGCTCCCTGCTCCGACCCATGAATACCAACAGCAAGACTTACTTTTGAGTGTCTGGTCCCACTTGCTGATGGTGGAGGAGTCTGCCCGCAGGCCCTCGATGTACTTGAGGTAGGCCTCTGAGTGCAGGAGCCGCTGGGGCTTGGGCGGCGGGGCCACAAACATGGGGGTGCTGGGCTGATGGTGGGCAGGGATGCCCATCTGACCCTGGCCTGGGTATGGGGGTGGAGGCTGCTGACCCGCAGGGTAGCCCATCTGGACAAGAGCCAACGATACCATCAGCAATGCCAGTCATGTGCAAAAAAGAGGAACATTCACAATTGGGAAAAAAGAGGACAGCTTTGGTATTTGTCTGGGACTTTAGTCTTAAATACCACTTTTGACTTTTTTGATGCTGAAATATTCTCTAAACTGCACAAATATATAAGGCCACAAATGTTTGGAGAACCAATTCTGTCTTACCTGAACAGGGTAATGGTTACCCGGGCCTGGACTGCCAGCCATGCCGTTTACACCTGGTCCTATCACACCTAAAACCAGCCACACCAAATCCAATCAAGCCAGGAGCACATGTGACAATCAACCATCTCAAATAAATGACTATGATAATTCAAACAATAAAAAAGAAAACATTGCCAGCGTTGTCTTGGAAGTCGATCTAAAAAGAGAACAGTTGATGGGCACTTTAGATCTGTGGTAGGGTGAGTTAGTAGTTGATGTATTTCGACCCTCATACACTATTTGTAATCACGATTAGCAAATTCATGCAGTGTACTTCTCTTGATCTGCAAGAGTGAGCTGTTTGTTTTTTTTGCAGAGATCTTCAGTTTAGGGCAAGTAGACTCCTCCATACCAGGTCATGAGACCACCAAGCAGCTTTCTTTTTTTTAACCACGCCACCAGGGTGAGCACAAGCCATCAGAAAGGAGGGTGACTGGTGAGGACCTGGCTGGTAGCTTTTGCTCCTTACCCGGATATGGCATGCCAGGGTAGCCAGGCATGCCCGCTGGTAGCTGGTGCTGGTGGGACAGCGGCATGGGCACCCCCATGGGATGAGGTGGCACACCGCCCATGCCCATCATGCCCTCAGGGGGAGGGCCCTGCACTGGCATGAAGGGCGGGCCGTAAGCTCCCATCATGCCTTGGGTGAGGAAGAGGAGAGACAACACAAGAGATCCATGCACTGAGGGTCATGCAAGTTGACTATGGAGGACATGCACTACAAAACATGCCATTATCTGTATCTACGTTATGAGAGCAAGATTATATTATGTGTTAAATAGAGTATGAACAAGAGAGCTGAACATGGAAAAAGGAGACAAAACAAAACCAAAAATGCATATTTTAACACTTTGAGTTAATACAGTGATGCAAACATGCAGTCTGTTCTAGAATGCAGGCAGATGCAGCAGTTCAGAATTACAAAAATAAGAACACTATCATATTTGCTTGGACTTGGACAATGTAATCTTAGCATCCATTCCCTAAAACAAACAAACAAACAAACCAAAAAGAAGGTCTGGCAGAGAGAATGAGGGGGTGGGGTGGGTGTGGGGGTGTGGGGAGGTGCTGGAGGGTGCCCAAACGCTGGCGCTGTCTCTGAAGGTACTGGGGGTTACCTGACATGGGTTGCATGGCCTGGTTTAGCATCCCCATAGCTGTGGGGGGAGGCACAACGCCCATTGCCCCCACTGGGGTACCTTCTCTCGGGGAAGCCGCTTGCTGAGCTGCCCTCTCCCGCTCCTGTTGCTCCACGAGTTTGGCTGCCCGCTCTGAAAAAGAGACACACTCAAATACTTATGCCATATTGGCTAGGAGCAAAAAACAACATCCAAACCATGCCTGAAGAAATGAAAAGCAGCCAGAGAGGAGTCAGTGGTCACACTGGGAGCTTTCTCCACATGTAAATCCACACTGTTTTTTAAACAGCAATCTGAAGGATTAGCTCAAATTCAAGAGATCCAACATGATATAGTCTGAGATGCAGATCATGGTTGAAAACTACCAAAGGCCTGAATGTATGAAGATGTCTCAATATTACAGTAATAATGTGGGCTCCTGTGTTTACACTTCCAATGACCCCAGAGTAAGTTTCAAAAACTTTCAACAGGCCTTGATTTATGTTTCTGGGACCCTGTATCTTTCAATGCCTTGTCTATTCTGAGCTGAACAAACTTCCAAGGCCCCAATGGGAATTCAGTAAGCCACCCTCACCTTCATACTCGGCTTTCTTGGTAGCTTCCAGATTCCTCCACTCGGTGCCGACAAGGCGACTCAGCTCGCCGAAGGAGAAGTCCGGGTGGCGGGCCTTGATGACGGCACGCATCTCGCTGCTGAAGAGGATGTAGCCGCTCATGTTGATCTTCCTCTTCGCGCCCTCCTTTTTGGACAGACCCTTCATCTTTGGCGTAGACTGAAAACAACCAACCAAGGAATCATAAGTGCAATCTTTTTGTAGACCCAGCCATGAGCTAGAGCAGGGGTCGGGAACCTTTTTAGCCTGGAGAGCCACTTTTACCAAAAAAAAAAAATGTACATTTCAGAAGAGCCACATAAAGAAGGTGACCAGCTCGTTTAAAAGTAATGTTACAAGTGACTTTGAAAGTAAATGGGAATGACATAAATACAGGCCTTTCTAGGCTTTCCAATT
>JASCQY010000232.1:12889425-12904503 GCA_030264315.1 Sardinella tawilis
TTTGGAGCTAAAACTGGCATTGCCAGACTCAGAGAAGGACTGGATGAACAGGAGAAAGGTATGGCTCAGTTAATTAAGGAGATGGAAAATGAACATATTTCCACAAATGGTTGAGTGTTGCTTTAAGACATTGCCAGTGTTATCAGGATATCTCATTTTAGCCAGTGTTAGCAGGTTAGCTCATATTTCTCATTTCAGATTTTCATTGTTTTGTTCAGGGAGAAAGTAACCCTCTAACAAGAGCTCTACATGCACCAGACAACAGTCATCCCTCCCAAGCCACATTTCATGCGTTCTCAACTGTGCTTGTCTCCTTAACTACTGTATGCGTACTCCACTGCACACACTGTGTCTAAGATCTGGCTCCATGTTGTAGGCTACAGTATACTGTATTTAAGCTATGACTGCCTCATTAATATTGCACCGAACACTGTGTGTAGCACGGTATACTATCCCCATCTCCCTCCCTAATGCATCTGGCTCTGTCATTGGTACATGACCAAGTGTCTTTCTGCACTATAAAAAATGATGTGCACTTCTTATCCTCTGTACTGTCAGTTCTATGAGGTTTATACTCATGGCCTCTGTGTTGTTGTTTTTTTTTTGTTTGTTTATTGTTGTTGTTGTTTTTCAGAGGGGCATTTTCTGAGGTTGTCCTGGCAGAGGAGAAGAGGACCCAGAGACTGGTGGCCATCAAGTGCATCCCAAAGAAGGCCCTGGAGGGCAAGGAGAACAGCATTGAAAATGAGATTGCTGTCCTGCACAGGTGAAATAAAGCATCTTTTGCAGTGCCCTATCTTGCTGTAAAAAAGAGATTCTGCAGCAAAAGTATGCAGAAAAAAAACATGAATGATAGAAACTTTTTCATCCAGCAAATGCACAGTGTATGAGATCTATGCCTGCATCTCATGTTTTAACATTTCAGTGCATGTCAAGAGAAATGATAGTGATTTTATCATAGGCCTATGCTTATGCACCTGCTCTGGTGTGTGCGTGAATTATTTAGTTAACAATCCAACTCAAATGAGAAGAGTGGGCTGAACCCTCATCACAGCTGGGGAGTCGAGTCAGGAGCCCCTCTCCATGTTTCATGAATGGCAGATGTGTTGTGTTCTGTTCTGTGCATACTCTTAGGCAGGCAGTCCTGTCGGTATCAATGGTGCATGAAGGTGCCGAAAATGCCTCCCCTCTGTTGCTGCCGCCACCACCGCTGTCAAATCAGGAAGTCAGGAGAACATTTCCTCCCGTTTCAAGACTGTACTACTCTTCGTTGTGTGTGTGTGTGTGTGTTTGTGTGTGTGTGTGTGAGAGAGAGGGGGCGGGGGTAGGAAATGTAGCGTATGTGTTCAATTAGGCTGATAAAAGCATGGTATCAGTGTGCAAAAATGCTGTGAATTGTGCACCGGAAATGTCAGGACTACAGAAGATAGACCTATTTTTAGTGGCTCTGTTGCCAGGGTAACAGCACACACAGAGGTGGGGATGTTATGGAGGTTCCCTACAGCAGTGTTGTGAAGGAAAGGAAGAGACAGGGAAGAGAGAGAGAGAGAGAGAGAGCGAGAGAGAGAGAAAGAGAGAGAGAGAGAGCTAAAGAGATGGAGAGATAGGGAGAGAGAACAAGCAAAAGGGAGATTATGGGGAAGGGAGGCGCACTGATGACAGAGAGATGTGAGGAGACAGAGTGGGGTTGAGAAGATCACTGAAGTCTACTGTAATACTTATTTTTCTTCTATATTTAGAAGACAAAAAAGGAAAAGGAAGACTGGCAGTAGGAAAGAATTAGAGAGAGAAGAGAGAGAGTGGGAGGGAAGGATGCGCGTGCAAGTGTGTGCACATTCAATCCCATGTGTCTCCGTGGAGACCTCTACAGCGACTCCGCCTCACGTGTTCATCTGTATGCTGTAGCCACTATTTACTTCGACCTGACAGTTAGCAATTTCCATGACATGCTAATTGCAAAGGCCCGCTCCCTCAGTCATGTCAGTGCCTGGCGAGAGCAGCACCGGTAATGAATACAAATGATCCCGAACTAAACCCCACCATCAGTCAACTGGGTGGGTGCCTGCCTGCCTGCCTGCCTGCCCGTGCCATGGCACGCGCCCAGTTTACCCACGTTGAGGCGCACAGGTGAACGTCAGTTTTTGTTTTAAACTGCACGGCCCTCAGCTTGAGCGCACTTCGGTCGGTCGGTCATAGAGCTGAGCTGTCATGCAGTCGATGGAGGTTAAACGGATTAGCATGGAATTGCTTTATGGTGCAGGGCAGGCTAGCTAGCTCCAGAGCTAGATACAGTATAACCAAATCAAAGCTCAATTCTCATAACCATCTGATGCAGCATAAAGAAAATGCATGGCGTAGGCTACTTCAAGACTTAGCTTGTGGTCCGGTGTCTCCTGTAATTCAATTTATCAAGAGGCTGTTACTCATAATGCCAATGTAATCAAATGTTATGACATTGTAGTGAAAGAGCGATAGATGGAATTATATCCACTCAGGTTATGGTGAGCCCCAAACAGCTTAGGCCTATAGCACAGTCAGCTATACTGAGATGGTACTTTTCTGAGGTTATTTTACACATTGAAATACACTAACTGTAAACTGTGAACCCATAAAATAATGGAAAGTACAACTGCTATCTCAGTAGTTGTCTTGGCATCATCGCCATCTAGTGACAACATTTCTCATACTGTACAATGACAGAGGCTTGGCACAGTCTTCAGAAATGATAAGGTCAGCTATGGAAGCCTCACAGTCTTGTGTTGCATATCACAGATGAATAATACAAAATGTTGATTTGCTTGCTTTTCAGAATAAAGCACACCAACATTGTGACTCTTGAAGACATCTTTGAGAGTCAGTCCCACCTCTACCTGGTGATGGAACTGTAAGTTCCACTCAGACACCTTATGTGGTTATCTATGCTGTGAAGACTACTGTAAGGCTATTAAGCGTAAGCCTCTGCTTCCCTCTTAGGGTGTCCGGGGGAGAGCTGTTTGACAGGATAGTGGAAAAGGGTTTCTACACGGAGAGAGATGCCAGTAAACTCATCTGTCAGATCCTGGATGCGGTCAAGTATCTCCACGATATGGGCATTGTCCATAGGGACCTAAAGGTATACAGGAAGTTGTGTCTTTTCTGTTCTGTCTTATCTGTTGGTTTTCCTTAGGCATATAAATAGTGTTTGAGTCACATGACTGCTCTGACTCACATTTATCTTACAGTTCAGTTATTGGCTGCTCATGTGGATACGTTTGTTAGTATGTTACTCACAGAGATGCACTGTAGCCTACATGGTCATAAAAATTCTCCATTGCTTACAGGTTTGACTAGCTAGGAACTACTTTCACTACTGAAACATGCACTGCTTGTCTCAGAGAGGTCTCATTTCAGAACTGTTTACAGGAGCCTGTGGCTAATGTCTTGTTTATGCTGTTCATCATCTTCAGCCAGAGAACCTGTTGTACTACAGCATGGATGAAGACTCTAAGATCATGATAAGTGACTTTGGCTTGTCCAAGATCGAAGACTCTGGGAGCGTGATGTCAACAGCCTGCGGGACCCCAGGATATGTGGGTCAGTACAGTATTTAACATATGAGCAGGAGGTCTTTCTTTTTCTTCACCACGTCCCTTTTTTCTCTCTATAAGCTACGCTGATCTCTTCTTTCCTTTGATGGCATTGCCACCCCGTACAGTCTCTGGTGCCACTGGTGATTGAGCTGGTGGTTTATATTTGGCCCAGTGCTCACTGGGCTCTCAGGGGCTTTGAGAGAGAGGGCCCAACCTGTTTAAGTGCTCCAGGTGTCAACAGTTAATAGTTCACAAGAGCTCTCTCCCTCCCTCTCTGTGACATTACCTATGGCCTGGCCAAACCAATAAATGATTCGAAAAGAGAAACAAATGAGAACTTCACTAGAGACCAGAGCAGAGCTCTCAGAGCTCTCTTTCTCTACTCTGTCTTTCACACAGACCCTCTCTTACTCTCTCTAGCATCATAAATTGTGCTTTGTCTGGTTTGTGTCTCACAGCCCCTGAAGTATTGGCGCAGAAACCCTATAGCAAGGCGGTTGACTGTTGGTCCATCGGCGTCATCTCTTACATTCTGTAAGTTGTGTGTGTGTGTGTGCACACATTTTCATAACGGGCAGAGGAGGTACATTTTACATTTCTTAGTGACCTAGCATATAAAACAGATAATCACAGCTTTGGTAGTAAAGCAGCCTATGCTGGAGAGGTAGTTGGTCCCAAGGTTCCTGCATATAATATCATCTGTATGCCAGGGCTGGTGACACTTTTCACAGGCAATGATTTTTTTTTTTTAAGACTGATTAGCTTCTGTTAACTTGATGGCCATGAATGTTTTGCAGATATCATGCTTGACTTGCTTGATGAAGAGCATTGTTGTTAACAGTTTAGTGCAATATCATTTTGTCTTTCAGTTTATGTGGATATCCACCATTTTATGATGAAAATGATGCCAAACTGTTTGAGCAAATCCTCAAGGCAGAGTACGAGTTTGATTCTCCATACTGGGATGATATATCAGATTCGGGTACCTTCTTTTTCCTTCTCTACTCAAATTTCACCGGCTCTTCCATGTCTCACAGTCGATCGTTCTGTTTCTGCCTCTCCTTTCCCCTCTGCCTCTCTCCTGCGCACACACATACTGTCGATATTCAATCACACCTTTCCGATTCCCTCACTATACAGTATTTCTCTCAAACACCCACCCACCCACCCACCCCTCAGGACTCTTTCTCTGCTCCTTTCCTCTCCACTTCTTTTTCCCTCTCCCATTGTGTCTCTTCTTCCCTTTCTCTCTTTCTGTCACACACGCACACACACACACACACACACACAACCACAGTCCCTCTCTAAGCTAAGAATAAATGTGCTCATCTGGCCTCTCTCGATAATCCTTGAATGTCATCTTTCCCAGCCAAAGATTTCATCTGCCACCTTATGGAGAAAGACCCAGCCGAGAGGTTCACATGCGAACAGGCTTTACAGCACCCATGGTACGACCTCGCCCTCCCCTGTTGCTCTCTTACCCACAAATCCTTCAAAATCACTCAACTTGTTCCACAACACAGCCGACTCCATCTAGAAATCTTTCAGTCGTTTCAAACAAATTGTCAGTCTAATCCCTGGTCTGCCTCTGCCTTTTATTAACCCCCCCCCCCCCCCCCCAACAACCAACCAAAGGATTTCTGGTGATACGGCTCTGGATAAGAACATCCATGAATCAGTAAGCGCTCAGATCAAGAAGAACTTTGCAAAAAGCAAATGGAAGGTGAGTGCTACACCAGCTGCTCTTGTCACGAGCACAGGATCACAGTGAATCGATAGATGTCATTGCTTATTGCACCTCACACCAAGATAGCATTCTGTCATCATTTTTCTTATTCATAATTCAGTGTTGGATGTTGAAAGGCCAGTCTTGCTTAACAGAGATAAACGGTGTACAGTATTAATGTGCAAAATGAAGCCATCCCCAACATCTTGTGCCCACCTGTCATCTTTGACCTCCCCTGCAGCAAGCGTTCAATGCCACAGCTGTGGTTCGGCACATGAGGCGGCTGCAGCTTGGCACCAGCCTGGAGGGCACCAGCCACATCACCCCCACCAGCCCCTGCCATGGCCACCTACTCCTGCCCACCGAGGACATCGGGGAGGAGGCGGAGGAAGAGGAGGAGGAAGACGACGAGGATGGTAGGTGTGCCTCTGGTGCTAGTGGTGAACACCTGCTCATTCCTCCTTCCTGGTCCCAGAGAATTAAAGAAGGAGCATGATCATTACCGCCATCTCGATCACTGTCATAACCAGCTGGATTATGTTGAAAGTTGGATTATGACTGATGAAGATTAATTCAGATTTGCAGTATATGATGGATTATGACTGATGTAAAATAGCTCAGACTTATCTGACTTGGAGACTTATCTCCATGATGCTAATAATGAGTAGCCTGGAAACCACCAGACTCACATCATTGAAGATATGGTTGAATTCAGATTGCAAGGGCGTTACCAGTATGAGATTTGAAGGGAAATAAAATCATTAAACTTCTACCAATCTTCTAGGAAGTGTAGTAAATGCATCATTCATGCCAACAGCGTTTTTTTGTTGTTGTTGCTGTTTGAGTAATTTGAGGGAAATTGCAACAGCCATACTTTAACTACGGACAGCAATTCATTGGTTGTGAATACTACCTCATTTGATTGGTTCCTGGATTACAGGCCTATCGTAGATAGATTTAGATAGAGATAGATAGGCACAGGATGTTATTTAACATGCATTGAAACCTTACCAAGCTTCCTCTATCCTATGGCCTGTCCATAGTTTACTTATGTATTTCAATGGGATTGCTCTGATACAGTGGGTTTCAAAAGGGGTGGATGAAACAGGTAGTGCATCCCAATTTTTTTTACTGTTAACAGCATACAAAAAGGGGGGTTGGGGATGGATAGACAGATGGCTGGATGGATAGATAGATGGATGGATAGATGGATACAGCAGTGAGTATTTGAGTAAAATGAGAATTTGACAGGCCACATGCATTTCAATAAAGATATTTCCGATTGGACGTAACATTATTTTTATTTAAAACAATCATGTCAGTAGTCCAATACCTGCACTGAAAAAAGGTTAAAAAAATTAAGGTTTAAAAAACATTTTTCATAGTCTCTGGCTCCAGGTGATGTCACTTTTAGCCAGAAAGCATTAGGTCATAATCACATTGGGCTTGTTTGAAGTGGCTGGCTGGTTTACCGTCTGGCTGACATGACATTAACATCGACAAGAATAGATAGATAGATAGATAGATAGATAGACAGATAGACAGACAGACAGACAGACAGACAGACAGATAGACAGACAGACTGATTGAGATACTTTATTTATCCCGAAAGACATTTAGGATACATACATCAGTCTGATTCCCGTAGCGCAATGGCAATTGGCCTAACTCTCATTTAGTTTAGCCCAGAGAGGTTTGGCTGATCTGGCTTATGTTTTTTTGTTCCCGCAAGGTTTTAGTGTCATATATTACGTCTATGGTGAAGTTAGGACAAGATTGTCCAAAAATGTCACTGCTTCAAGTCCAGAATGCATTGGTCAGCCAGTCATTTCAAGCAAGCTCATTGAATGAAAAGATTTTGTGAAAGTCTTCTTTTTTTTTAAATCAAGTTGGTATAGCTGTCGCCAGTGCCAACATGTCTATTGCCTAGTGAGGGATCTTCTTAAGAATTGGAACCAGAACGAGCAGTTAGGTCTCTGTGACCAGCATAACCATAAATGTAGGAAATGATTTTCATCTCTCCTGCTCTCTGTCCCTCTGTCTGTCTGGACAGGCTCTCAGTGTGGTGAGGAGCGCAGAGGCAGTGCCGACAGGGACAGCTTGAGGAGCTGCACCTACTGCTGTCGACCGTCCAGCCGAGTCTGAGAGCAACAACCAAGACCCTAGAACCTAGAACACAGAACCTGACCCATCACCCAAGCACCCCTTCTCCCCCCTCAAAAACCACCACCAGTCTGGCCCGGAATACAGAGTTATGCCACCAGCGTCCACTAGGAGGAGCTGTGTCAACAGAGGGGGGAGGAAGTAGTCTCCTGGGGCCAGGTGTATATTTATTTACTGTAACAGGCTTAGATACAACTATGGGACCTAGGTGTGGCTTGGAACTCATGCCAAAAGGGAAGAGCAAGTAAGAGAGTTATAGTGTTGGGTCAGGAACAGCAACAGCAAAGCCCATTGGGGATTGGACTAGGGATTAGACCTCTTTTGAAGAGGGTTTTAGAGGTAAAGTCAGAGTAAAGTCACAGAGATCATATTACATACAAAATTTGAAGTTGCCCTCAGATGTCTTAGCTGGTCAGCTGATCACCACAATCACGCCTGACCCCAAACCAGAGAAACCAGTACAGGCACAGGAAGGCTATAGGGATAATAGGAAGACTTACAGTATGGCAGCAGATTTGTGTCATTTAGTGGTTCATTTTTTGTTTGTCTTGACATGTTTTTATCTTTCCTGTCCCAACTTAAGGGAGCTGTTAAGTTCCAAACATGTGCTTCCTCGGATTGAAAGGGCAGATCTGACACACAGTGACTTTCATAGAATTAGAAAACAGAACAAGGTTTGTGTGTAAGAGCTGTCCAGTTCCAAGATTTAATTCTGAAGTCATTAAACTTGCACCCACAAAAAATATACTTTCTTAACACATGCTTGTTAAGATTAGATTTCATGTATAGCAGAGATTACAAAACTGTTCATTCCCTAGTAGGCTTAATCACTATGCTATATCCCCCATCTTGGCCTTTTTTGTTTGTATTTTGAAGACATTATTTCTTCCCCATCTGTTTGGATTTTCATTCTTTGAACGATGCATTGTGGATGTGGACGGGCCCCTGCTTGAGACGAGGGAAGAATGGAGATAATTGATTCACTTGAACTCTGTATTCCGTGTCAGACTGGATTTGTGTAACAGTTCTGGTGAGGAGGGTTTGCATGCATAAGTGGGATTATACTACAAAATGTTATGGAAGTGGAAAGGGGGGCCTAATGGCTGTTCTGTTCTCTGAGGCACAAACTGAGATCCCATGAGCACCAGCCTCAGGGCCCCACAGTCCTGTCAGACATGAGAGAGAGAGAGAGAGAGAGAGAGAGAGGGGAGGGATATTATGCAACAGATTTTGACAACGACGAGAAGGGGGAACCTTTTTGTGACTGCGTGGCAGTAGGAAAGAAACAGCAATATGTATGTCTGCACATCACGGTGAAAAAGGCATCCACATTTAATCTTGGCAGAATAATACATGTGTGCAATCCCAGAGGATGCAGAGCCTGTATTACTAGCTCCATATCGGGCCCTGATTTATAGCCACAGCAGAGCCCTACAGCCACATGGAAAGGTATGTACAACCTCGTTGGATGCATATAGGTCACATACCATTGCAGACCACATCTTGAAGAAAAGATTGAGCCAGTGGAACTGGACTGTTGGGCTGTTGTAAGAGTGATACTCCTCTCTTATGTGGTCGCTGACTTGCTCTTGAGAAAAGGGCAGGGATCTCATGTTTGTGCTCTCTGTCTAAACTGTACTGTGCACCTCTGTAGAGGAAGTCCAATGTTTGCATGATCTGGTTAATATGTTTACATGTAAGCGATGAGCGATGAACAACTTATATTAACTTATAATATACATATGTGTACATATAAATATGTTATTATTATGATATTACTACTACTATTATTATTGTTATTATTATAATTATTCAGACATCCCTCAAAACAGTACACACTTTTACTGATAAATATCTAGTATAAAGTTGGCAACACAATGTTTTATTTATTTTGCACTGCCAAAGGCAACCTGTGCACAGCTAATGTGACCTATGATTCAGACTTGCTGCCTCCTCCCCAGTGCCATGCTGATGTGCTCTCCTTAAGAAGTTCACTGGACACTGTAAAGCTTTCCACTGGAGGCTCTGAACCTCGGTCTACTGCGTTGAATATCTTGTTTTTTAAGCATATGCAATGCAAGTCAGCCTATTTGCATCTCCTCATGGAAATGATCGATCTCAAAATATTATGGATATAGTTCCCATGCCACAACACTTAAAATAGTCCCAGTGCAGAGAGAGATAAAGGGGCCTTAAAGAAAGTGACAAACAATCACCCATGAGCCTGGATTGAAATTGACATCATGACACACATTAAGCTACACACATGAACAGGCCTTGTGATCCCACTACACTGATGTGTTTGTGACAGGTTGGCATGCAGGCTGTCATACTCAGTCTTTCCGAACAGATGAGCTGAACAGCGTGTGGAAGATGCCTTAGACCAGCCCAAGGTTGAGAAGCCTCTAAACAGTGATGAGTATTTTGTTGTCTTAATTACCCGCCTAGTTTCCCCACTTCATCCTGATTCACTCAGTTGCAGTGGTGCCATATGTTGGCCTTGGGTGCCCTTGGGGTCAGCCTGTAGGCATCTGTGGGCAGTCAGTCATCAGCCTTATTACTCATTGTGGCGATCGGCTTGGTTTCCCTCCATGGGTGATGGGTCAGCAGGAGGATGAAGGGACAGTGAAGGGCTGCTTAGTCACTCTGGCTAGTGGGAGCTGAGTCACATAGCGAGGAGGAGAGGATACTGTTAGTTGTGGGGGTCTGGGCTGGCACAAACAGAGGAGGCTATCCTTGCTGTGTCTGACACCCTTCAATATTATGCTTAGTTGCAGAAGAAACTACAAGAAACACACGGCAGTATCAAATTCAGAACTATTTATTTATTGTGTTGGAATAATGGCAAAAAGGGATGTGGCTTGTCTGCAATCATAACACATCTGATCCATTGAAAGAGTCATTGATTACGGAGCCCTGACATAAGGAATGGTTCTGCCAATGACGCTTTAGATATTATAGCGTGTAAAATTGCTGCACAGCATTGAACTAAAATTATTAGGGTTTTAAAAACTCTTTAGTAAAACTCCTCAATTTAGATCATAACTGTTTGGAGGTGGCCAGTTATGCAAATGATGTGTGAAGGGCTTAATGCTAGTCCCTAACTTAGGTGTCCATTTCAGCTAAACCGGGCTGTTATGTTTTGTTAGGTGAAGTAAATTGTCTCTTTTTACAAATGTTTTTTGTTTGTTTATTTGTTTGGCTGAGTAAATTATTCAATTGACTGTGATGAGTCAGCACAGAAGCACTAGTTATCTCAATACACAAGTGTGTGTATTATATATATATATATATATATATATAATTATATATATATTGTATATCCTTTTTTGTAAAAGCTGTTTTGAGCTACTAATGTATGGATGCAATGCATCATGGGTTACTGATCAACACACAAGATGCCACTGATTTGTAACCTTAGAAATATGGTAGCAGGATCTGAAATAAAAATCCCTTGTCTATGCATTGCATGTTCTGTTGCATTTGTAAACAAGCATAGTTAATGAACAGATGGTGTTGCTTGCACACACACACTCACACACACACACACACACAGTACACACACACAGACACACTATGACGGCTATTTTGAGACTCTCAGCCCAGGTGACTCGCAGCAAAAGCAGACTCTGCAACACGGGGAGGCCTGGGTGTTTTTGGCCGCCAGACCATTTTAGCATTGCAGAGTGGTAGCCACCTTTTATCCCCTCTGACGATAAAATATGCAATAGATCGGCCAAAAAGTTTTCACAAGCCTCAGTGCATAACTGTAGTTTAAGGTCCCTTTATTTTTGCAGTTTTCATAAACAGTATTGCTTGAGAATAACAAGTGTCCTTTAAAATATGTCAGTCTGTATCTATATTGTCTCTGTAGTGATTTTTGAGGAAAACATGTACAGCATATTATACGTACTGTTGATAACTGAACACTCGTGATTGCAGAATGCATTATCTAAGCTGCTGCAGTGATTGCAAAACTACATTCTATTTTTATTCATTTTGTACAACAGCTATTCCCTCTTATAATACAAAATTCTTTTCAACACGTTTCAGTACAGACTTGGGTATCCCAACATACGGGGGAAGTGACTTATGGGGAAAAACTCCATTTCACAGTAATGAAAAACATTAGTTGAATTCATCACATATCTGAAAAACTCTGTCCCTAACTCATTCACCTAACCAAGATAATGCTGATGGTTCTCTGGAAATAATTTTGTCCGCATACTTCACATGCTGTAGACATCACACATTCCGACCCTGGTTTTGTTGCCTATGCAGTGTTCTTTCAAGACTGTAGTCCACATTCTACAAACAAAAGTGCTTGGCTGCAGACTCACAGACACTGAACATGTTACATGACATGGGCAGGTGTTAGGTTCACAGAATTTAACTGCTTCATTTCAGTACTATAACATCAAGCCAAAGACAATGAAGACATGTTCTCACGCCCAGTTGCCCACACAGCTTCCTGAACCCCCCCCCACTCCAGCCCACCTTTCTTCTCCTGACCAATCCCATCTCAGACACTGATGCAGCTCACGAGCTCCTGCCCCACACCATACACAACCTCAATCAATGCATTCGCTTCTCCCTAACTTCCTCTTTGTTCCTCCAGTCTATACCATGCTGGTGGTCCTCCTCAGGTTGTCTTTGACTCGGATGAACTCAGGCTCACTTGCTGTCGGCTCCTGCTGGTTGTCAAGCTCGCTCTCCAGCTGAAACAGCAAAGGATCAGAGAGGTACAGCAGGTGAATGAAAGGTATCAATTAAGGTTAATGTACATGTAGATGAAGAGGGATTACTTCAAGTGTAGATAGGATTACGTATCCTAATATTTATGCCTGTGTATACTACTGTATATCATTGTGTTCACTGGATATTAAACAGTTAAAGAACACTCCATTCAAGCATTGCCTACCTTAGCCATTCTCTGGTATAAGACCAAATATAAGCAGGGCATATCACTGCTCACTCACTGATCAATTTATTAAAGCAACAAAAAACCTTAAAACTTCCATCTGCCCCCGGTTCATCTTTCAGCCTGCTTGACAAGCCACACTACAACATTAAAATGTATAGTCTGACCACGACCGATATCCAGGGCTCAATACTCGGGGCAGAATCAGCAGTTGTCAGCAAAACAGAATATACGCCCTTTTCTAAACAAATGGCTTGAGTGCCTTATTCTGTTCAACTTTCAAAGAAAGCCCAAATCTTCCTCTTCCAAGGTCGATGGCAACGCCAAAGCCTGTCAGCATGAAAGCCCTGCTTTTGTCTGACAGACGGCAACCCTGAACTGCCCTCCTTGCTTCAGACTGCTGCTCCTTATAACAGTGTTGACACCTCAGCTAGCCTGCAGTCTGACATGGTGCCCCTGACTCCACAGAGTGACCGCAGGGAGAGAGAGGCCATAAAGAGTCACAGCCTGACTAGCCTAGCCATCATATGGAGGGAGAGCAAATATTTGGTCATTAATCAGGAAATACAGTGTATATACAGTCAATATTGCACTGACATTTTAACGCTTGGTCTATAGGTGGGAGGCCCATTATCAGCTTCTGTCTTTCCTGTGTTGCCATGGTTGCCATCCAAGTTTATATTATGACTGTAAAAGGTTGACTAATCATAAGAAAACTTTTGGACAAATATGATTATAACTTATATTTTTATTTGGACACTCGGGGCGTCGTTACAGATGCAATAGAACGGGCTTTCTTAAGACAAGATGAGCAGCATTAACTAATGAGGACTCAGTTATAGACAATAAATGGTTACAAACAGAACATGTCAATCATTTCCTGGCCCATTAAATGAAAGCTATTCCATGTGAGAAATTACCAATTAAGAACGGACTGTATCTTCAATAAGTCCTCATACTAGAAGGTATTTCACAAAAGTGTAAAGACAGGCTAAGACCAGGATCAAAAGAATGGAAGGAGGTGACCCTCGGTGACAACTGAGAGAGAGGTCAAATGTGTTAAGTGTGTCTGGTTTGAGAACCAGATGTTTTACAGGTCGTAAACCTGCACCCTTACCCTCTTTAATAGTACCTGCAACAGTATCCTTACCAACAGAAAAACTGACTGAAAGGGACCCATAAAAAGAACTGACTGAGACTGAAGTAAAGTGCTGTAGACAATCAAATTTCTTTTTCAGAGAACACACTCTGGACAAGTAGACCAATCAAAGAAGAAGAAGAAAAACATTCAAGAGAAGCAGACCAAATTCTTGTCTTTGACTAGAAAGTGTGTCAGTCTGAGGTCGCTTTGCTATCTTTAAGCAAGAATATGTCTACAGGATAAAAAGAATCTTTAAGAATGAAGGCCATGAAACCATGAAGTTTACTCTAAAAAGAACATAGTGGCCCAAAGCACAGCTCCAGACTATGCAAATGATTGTTATGACTGGTGGGTTCAAATAAAGAAATCCGATGTGTACCATGTCCAGCCTGTGTTGCCTCTTGCGCAGCTCCTGCTCCAGAGGGGAGGTCTTCCTCCTCTGCTCGTCCTCCCTGCGCTGCCTCATCTGCAGCTGCCGTCTGCGCTGCTCCAGGACCTGCTGGAGCTCTGGCTTCTCCTCAGACACCGGCCGCCTGACACACACACACACACACACACACATGCACGCAAACAAACGGGCAAGTGCTAATTTCCATGCAATGTCTTCGCGTCTTTATCATATTCCCAACAACAAAGCAATGATTTGACTTCCAGTACAGTATAGGCGATACTCAGTGTGAGTGGGTTGGTCCCCAAAGTGTGTGTGTGTTTAGGTCAGATTGAAGCCAGGACAAATGTTTTTTTATTTATTTGTAACCTACAGGATACTTGAATAAGGCCTGAATCAATCGAGTCTCTTCTTGGAATGTCAATGAGCTGTTCTTTGTTCTCTCAACAGATTTATCATTGCAAAGGAAACATTCCAAACAAGGGCTAATAGTTTTAGAACTGCAGTAAGCCTGGCAAGATGTTGGTTTACTGTACTTTCAGGACTGCTGAGGGACATATTACTTGGACTCACAGCAGGTGGGCCTGTTACGCAAACATTTAAAGCAAACCATGAAAGTCTAATTACCTCCCTATTAATTAACTAATAAAAGTTATTATACGGCTCTCTAGAATGCATTTGAATGGGCCTTCCCAACGTTCGGAGCTCAGGTATTTCTGTAATAATGACCACTCCGAGAGTATAATGACCGCTGCCCATGGCAACTGTTCGTCCTGTTCATCCTGTTCGTCCTGTCGGGAAATATTTTCCTAATGACCGGCGGATAATGCATTATCCCTTACTTATTTTTACTGTTAATGTTTCTCTCTCAAAAAGACCCTATCTTCTACCCTAACTCATAGTTAAGGCAAAAAAACAATGCAAGGAAGAAGCAACAGCAATAAATAAAATTGATAGACAATAAATTATAACCATAAAAATATGTAATTTTTAGAATTACACTGACAAAATGGAAGTGGTCAAGAACTACTCATGTCTTCCTTGCATAGTAAAATGGCAATCTCTGCCCAAAACAACATAAATTTCATATTTATTTAAAGGGATACACCACCCAATTTCGGGAAATTGCTTATCTGTAGTCAACCCCTAGTTGAACATGGAAATACATAG
>JASCQY010000232.1:12904603-12922445 GCA_030264315.1 Sardinella tawilis
GTGCTAAGCTATGCTAATAATGTGAATCTAAGTACTGAACACACTGAGAAGAAAATGATAAGCGTTTTCTTGAATAACACTTGGGCACAATGCAAATACATCAATATCAAAAATCGGTGGTGTGTTCCTTTAAAGACGTCTTCAACTACTTCTCTATGTATATATATACAGTACTTGTAAAGTCCCATGAAAAGTTGTAAAATGTGATGAGTAAACAGATAGGATCTTTGACATGAGACATAAAACAGACTTGCCCTGGTATGTAACCTGTAATTTGTAACCCCAAGAGCACAGTCGACTTGTGAATCACATCTGTAGTGCAGAGAGAAGGTATTTGGGCATTCATACTTCATGAATCCAGAGATGTCATGACAGCTACTGAAGGCCTCACATATGGGACACATGGTGTGTCAGCACACAATCAAATGAAACTATATTGAAACTATATGACAGCTTGAATGGCTTTGACTCTGGGACCCTAATCCTTGGACAGTCAGAATTGAACATGCACACTGTAGTGCACAAAGAGGAATTTGATTCACCAAGGGCAACACAATCAGTGTGCTCCAATTCTCGCACTTCTGCACTTAAAATGCTTCGGTTGAGGGTGAAGTGTTGTTCCACTTGCAACAGATGGTGCACTTCCAAAGGTCAAAATTCGAAATGTGGAATGATGGACACTTCTTGCACTAAATTGACACCATCTTGGCAACGTAATGGAAGCGGACAGACAACTGGCAGGTTTCCAACATGGATCTAACCAAATCTGGTGTGTTTGGTAGTCTGCTACCACACCCCATATTTGAGGATATAGCAACAAACAACCCTCTTCCAGTAAAAAGATGAGCTTAGACCAAGTAGATTGTATTCACTATTCAAAGGTTGTGGGATAACGCTGTTGAAAGCATCAAATGCGTCCAACATCAAATTTTCCAGGTTGTGCTAATTCTGGCTGAATATGGTTTGCCCTGAGTACTGCCTCTCACTGATTTTACAATGCCGCTGATATTATAAAACACTATAATTACTAAACAACAAGTTTGTGGTCAGAATGAATGAGCCAGTTAGTGTTTAGCGTAAAGACCAAACAAGCTTAGTCAAACTAAACTATTATGCCACCTACACCGTCACCCACCTACCTAAACATTTTAGATGTGCCCTCACCACTTCAGTCGAGGTCAAAAGTTCTTTTGTGACCTGACACCCACATATCAGACTCAGAATTTTAGTCACATCTGTTTTCAAGTGAATCATTTGCTGCACTCAAAGCTTAGTAAAACGAATATTTCTGGAGATAGTGCTTACCCGTTTTAAAACTTCCTCCGACCGCCATCTCTGAACACACCATCATGGTTTGGGTCTATGAGAATTCAATGCAGGCTGAAAACATATTGCTACCCAATTTTTATGAGCAGCTAAGTTGTAAACTAGTCCCTTAAAAGTAAAATTTCAGTTAATTACCTGTGTTCATTCCGTTTCGGAGATGGACTTTTAATGTGACTTGATGGCGAAGATGACGGCGACAAAGCTTACCGGTAAGCACTGTCTTCACTGTCTTCAAAACATTCGTTTTACTAAGCTTTGAGTGCGTCAACAATGTTGTCTATGCTTAAGTTCATGAGTAGAGACCCTGATAATACTTTGTAGGAAGTTTCGTGAGATTTCGAGCATTGTAAGTGGTTTAAAAATAGCATTTTGGACGTGTGTGCGAGAGTGCTAGAGCACTCCCAAAGGCAAAATCGTCAAAATGAGAAGATTGCCCTAACTCCGGCTGGGAGCGACTGACATAAAATATTCTTTGACACAACGTTTCAGTCCTGCACATGCAGACATACTGTAGAGCCTCCAATAGATCACCGCCAGTGTATCCCTTTCACTTGAATGCTTTCCTAGGCTATTTCTAGATGCTCAGATCATAAACTATCTGTTAACAACAGTTTAAAGCGATACACTGGTGGAGATCTGTTTTAGGCTCAATGTTTGCATATGGAGGAATGATACCTTGTGCCAAAGAACAGTTTACATCAGTTGCTCCCAGCCGGAGTTAGAGCAATCTTCTCCTTTAGCCGATTTAGCCTTTACAATGGGACTGCGGCAGCACTCTCGCACACACGCGTCCAAATGCTATTTTTAAACCACTTAGAATGTTCGAAATTTCACGAAACTTCCTACAAAGTATTATCAGGGTCTCTACTCATGAACTAAAGCATAGACAATATTGTTGGCACACTCAAAGCTTAGTAAAATGAATGTTTCTGGAGACAGTGCTTACCCGTTTTAAGACTGAATTGAATTTGGTGAAGCCTCTGTCTGAGTACTACTGTATATTTCATTTATGACATCTTCTATTTCACCTTGCCAAGCCACAAACATTAATTTCAGAGTTCAGAGTCAACTCATTTCAGTGCCTTCCTCAAGAGGGAGTAGGGTGAAGCCAAGTGGCAGCATACCAACTACAGGATGTAACCTTGAGCCCCTACATTGCACAGCTTAGCACAATCACTGGAAGTAAATGGTACCATTAGCAAGTTTCAAGAAGGAATTAGATATCAGTTTTGTTCTCTGGTGAATTTTACATTACTTTTAAAGTGCATTATAAGTAAATTTGATGATGTTTTATTTGGTACCATAGACTTCCATTGCTATGTTAAATATGGCTGTACTGTCAAACTACATGTAGCATTGCAAACACATAGAGAAAAAATCCTATGTATTTTCATGTTTTGCTAGGGGTTGACTACAGATAAGTAAATTCACGAAATAAGGTGAAGTATCCCTTAAAGGCCCCAAAACAACAAAACAAAAATACATTGGCCTCTGTCTCACCTGTGGCTCAGGAGCAGCTCCCTGTGCAGGGCCTGGTGGCTCCGAGAGACTTTGACCGGGTTGATGAGCTTCTTGGGTTGGATCAGTGCCTCACGGCCCGGCTCTGAGGAGTGAGAGTGGATCGAGAGAGAGGGAGAAGCTCTGCCAGGGAGCTCCAGTGCCCTTTCCCGCTGGATATGTGCCGGCTCCCGACCCATGTCCAGTCCAGGCTTTGCTGCTGTGACCCATAAGAGAATTGTCACAGAAATTAGTGGCCTGTTGTAGACAGTAGATGCATGGGGAAAAAAACACTGCATTTAAGAAAACATAAAATATACTTGATGTTAAAGTTGCGGTCAGCAAGGCTTGATGTCATGCTTCTTTATGTTAAAATTCCTCAGAGATGTTTTTATCTCACAAATTATACATGAAAATTCAACCAAGGACCTAATAAAACATGCCATACAGTACATTTACTTTTATACAGAGCAATCAGACAATGGAGTTAGTTTCACAATGGTAAATGTGCTTAGGTGAAGCGAGCTATTTTCAGTCAGTGATCTATTATCGGCAAGTTACTGTGAAAAGTTGACTTTAGAGTGAACCCATGTTCTGTTATAGCTGTATTACATAGCTGAATTACATACTAAATAAACATGTTAACACCACCCAAAGAAAGGTATTTTGAAGTGTACCTACCAGGTCTATTGAGAGCTTTTCCATAAGCAGAGCATGTGGGGTATGAGAGGTCATGGTGTGTCTACAAGAGACAGAAAAAGTTATGCGAGCATACAAGAGATTCACACAGTGCACAAGGGAATACATCTATAGCATATTATATGTTTGCTCACTAAAAGCTAAAAATAGCCTACTTACTGTAAGAGAAAATATACAATCTGTCCTCCTGATTCTTACATTTGAGGACCAACAGGGTCTAGTATTCTAAGGAGTGCTCCAACAAGGGTGAAAACACACACAAAAAAATCCAACAGAAAAAAAGAATCATAAATAAATGTATGTAGGCCTACTGTAATATTTGTTCATCTAGGAACTAGACATACTCAACAGCTTCAATTAACCTGCACAATAATCTTCTAATACTCTTGACAGTTACAGAAATTTAGTTCTGCTAGAAAATAGTTTTGAGGGACAAAAGTACTGTGATTTTTGAAGTTGTGTTCATGCAGAATGATAAGAGGAACAAACAGGGTACGTGACCTCACCTCACCAAATATTTCCTTTATTAACATCACTCTCCTGGCCTCTCAACGAGTGCAAATAATTCTCCAGGCCGCTGATTGAGTGGACAATGGGCCAGTGTGGAGGAAGCAATGTTACAGCAACACAAGGGAGTCATTGTGTCCCTGAGCGACATGTTGGGTCAATCACAGCCGGATGAAAAGCTCCTAGGACCAACTGGAGTTTTGCCACATCATTACTGAAAGATGTTTTTTTTATGTGCTTTTATGAGCCTGTGATTCTGCCCTGACCACCCACCCCACACCCCTTCTCCTGCTCTCTCTCTCTCTCTTTTTCATTCACATGCTTAGAGAGTTCTGTGTGAGATAATTGCTGATAGGATTCTGTTTGACTGGTTCAAGCTCTCTAGGGGTCTTATGCAAGGGGAATGAGTTAATACAATATGACACAGCACTGGAAATGAAGTAGTAGCCTTGCATGAAGAAAACAGCTTTAAAGAGTACATTAAAATAACTGGAACAGCTAAGGCCAAACACACCCTTATTTAGTTTAAAATACAAATGAAGCTTGGTGTCCAGTTTCAGAACAATTTAATGTCATGTGTAAGAACACAGCCAAACGCTGCACAACATTGCAAAGGTATAACAATGCATCTTTTATAAGCTACATAACACATAGTTATCAAAGAAAATGGACTGTCTGAAGTGTCGGACTGATTAAACTTCAATCCCATTTCCTGCAGTTTGCTGTTGAAGGATCAGAACCTGACTGCATTACACAGATCCTGTCATTTTGTTCTGTTTCAGGTAGTTTATGTGAAGCACATCAATACATCAAATTTACAACTTAAATACATTAATTACATTCATAGCCTCAAGTATAAGTATCTTCAAGCAGTTTCCATGTAGACCCTTTGTGACACGTCACAATTGTACAAAACGTACCAACACACACAGTAAACTTTGAGCTGATCTGATGGCTAAGAAGACCATATACTGTACACCAAATGAACACCTAAAACAACCTACCTCATAGACAGACATTTGACCCCTTTCCTGCCCTGAAAACCTCCAGACGCGCAGCCAGAGCTATCACTATTACAACACACATAACTGTCACACAAGCAAGGAAAGACTCTTACTTTTTTCCCATGGGTGACTCCCATATCTCCCCAGGCCGCTCTAGGTTGGCTGCTGCCAGGGTGGGATCTGAGAGCCCCAGAGATGCAGCCTTGAGATTAAAGGCAACCCCTCTGTCTCTCTGGATCACAGTGGAGAGAGAGAAAGAGAGAGAGAGAGAGAGCAGCAGGGAGACAGAGAGAGGGGGGAGTGGAGAGACACAAAGGGAAATTGAAAGAGGGGAAAGAAATGGGGAGAAAGAGAAGAGAAAGTGTGAGAGAGAGAGTAAGAATTAAGATAGAAGGGGATGCAGAATGTGAGAGGGAGAGCGAAGAGGGAGAGAGAGATGAATGGATAGAGAGAGGTAGAGATAGAAAGATAGCCTTGACCTGTAGACCGTCATGGCAAAAAAATGTTTCCTTCATAAGCAGAGGGACAGAGAATATGCACAACGCACAATGCATGGAACACATGGTCCATGAAAACCTGATAATTAATATTTCATTATATATATATATATATATAAATGTACATTAATGGTCTTCTTTTGTTGATGCCAAAGAGAAGTTGTGTCAGATCCTCTTGTGGAGGCATCCTGACATTTCAATAATGCCCGGCCACCTCTCGTACCTGTTGGTCTTCTCATCATTGGGAATGTGCTGTGGGATAAATAAACAGTGACACAAAAGATAGTCCCATGGAAGCCGATTTGCATGAAGCAGATGCATGGAAATATAGACAAATTATAATCGCTTACTTTGAAGGTAGGCAAGAAGAATATCTCATAAATTATTTGAATATTTGAGACTACAGATCTCTCTGACTAATTTTCTGAAAGTAGGCACATACCTTTTCATATTGGCTTTCTTTCAACCCCTTCTGACCTGCAAAGACCCAGCCATCACGCGTTCCTACTGTTTGAACATAGGAGCTTCCCAGTCCCTTAAAGAGCTCACGGATCTCACCTGTCAGCCTTAGAAACAACAAGAACTTCTTCATAATTCATAATTTTTCCAGAAAATTATTACATGGTTTTAAATGAGGAAAATTGTAATGTACAGAAACAGAAATAAGACACTTGCATGGATGCTGGATCATCAAACGATGCGGTAAGTATGATATGACCAGGCTTGATTCCTCTCATGAAGACCAGCAAATCATCAGATCCTTCAGGAACAAATGTGATGATTACAAGCGAGTCTTTGGACATTGTTTAATTTTTATTGTATAATGGACATTGCTAAATATTCAATCTTGCCGAGCAATGTTTCCACATATAGCCACTGATTTTAGCAACAGCTTATTTTCAAGAAAATTTTCATTACTTTTGGCAAGTTGCTCATTGATCATGATTGTTTAATCAAACCAAACAAAATTGGATGTGTGCTTGCCTATTGCTATTACTAAAAATGTATCATGACCTTGTTTCATTGACTCAACATTTTATAGTTTTGGTAGGCATTTTCTCAACTGTACTCTATTTTAGTTCATGATGGGAAAACATTAAAGCTTTGTAAATATACTTAAGGCACTCAGGTGATACACTAGAGATAGAACAATTCATGCTCTTTTGTGATACATAAAGCAAACACAAAAGCAAACTTGTCATTGCTCCCTCCAATCACCTAATTGTTAGCTATACGTTTGGAAATGCAATGCCAATCATTTTTCAGTGGCACGCTAACATGACATTATGACTTCTGCATGATGTAGGCCTACAGTGTTTACATGTAGCATACTTTAATGATGAAACTAGCTGTACGGTACATGTTCATTATGTATTACACTGATGATAGAAAACAGTAAAGTGTTAGTACCTTTGAAGAAGTCACAGCTCACAATGCTCCCAGTCTCACCTAGAGGGAAAAAAGAAATGACTGACCTTCAGCAAGTTACAGAAGAAATGCAAGCCTAAACTAAAAAAAATAAATCACAGATGGAAGACAGAAGGACAGAGTTAATCAACATTATCATGAATTTACATACACATTACAATATTATTACAACTGACTGCAAGGCAAATAAGATCTGTGTTATTTTTAGAGGGGAAAATCACTTACTATCCAACAGTGCCATGTTTAAACCTCGGCCCACATTGATATTTGCTGCACTCATGATGCTAAAAGAAACAAAAAGCTGTTTTAACGATAGGACAAAGAAAAAAAAAGTGGCAATAGGAATGTTATTGGCAGCAGAAGTAGAGCTGTATGAAACCTACACTTCACCATTAAAGCAGATCTTTGGTGGCACCACATCAGCTGCCCCACTCCTGATGTAAAATGCAAAGTGGTTGGAAGTGCAGCCTCTTTGTATGGGACACTTTCTTCTTAGCTTTACATTGCCTAAAAGAATAAATCAAATGAAAATACAAAAACACTGATCAGGAACGGTAGCATCAAATTTGTATGTGGAGAGTATTGAGTATCTTTTTTAGGGCTGGACAAAAATGAAAAATCTTAATCGCGTTAATCACATGAGTTTCTGTGATTAATCGCAGTTAACTGCATGTAATACGCAAAATCCAATAATGAATTCAAAACTATCGAATAGCACACTTTTATCATACATGTAAATGAAAATGCCATTCAAACAGTATTTCTTTAAACACTAGCAGTCTGTAAAGTCCATGTTCATACTGTTTCCTTGGAGAAGTCAAAAAAGAACCAGTGCAGTTTGTAAGCATTTAATAACAGAAAAGTAACTTTAGCCTACAGTAAAAAAAAATAGGCTATTAGTGTAAATCTCAACTAAAACAATTTCATCAATTCAAATACAAAACTAAAATATATTGCCACTGTCAGGGCATTAATGTTAATCCTGTTTGATATAAAAATGAGAATCTCAGTCAAAAAGTCAACAGCCAGTCACTACTGTATGACACTTTGATTTGATTGATGTCTGCGCTACATGCAATTTAATAGGCTTCTTGTTCGTCGTTACAAACGTTGAGGAGCTTAACGGAGGCAATGCCAAAATACAATCTGGCAATGCTTGACGCACTGTAACCCATGTAAAATCAATGAAGAACAGCATCCCTATCACGTCTGACGCGCATTCATTTACGTTTAGAAAAGCCTGTATCTCAACATATTAGACCATTCATACCGCATCTGTTAAGCAAGGCAACTCGGTACAGATGCCACACAGCTTCTGCTTGAAATAGAGAAGACTTCAAGGAGGAGTTCGCGCACGAGACTGTGGTGTGAATACAAAGACGAACACACACCACCGCTCACGGACAGCACCTCTGAATGCGGCCGCATAAGGACTCAAAAGATCATTTATTTATTCATATTTCTTTATACCTCTTTCTTTCTCTATATTCGTTTCTTACTGTTCCCTGTGAGCGGCGCAGCACTAAGCAACATTATAGGGTCACTAACGGTGTACTTTTACAAAATAAAAGCCAGTGAACAACATCATAATAAAAATTGCGTTAAGGGGAGAAAAATAATTGTCGGCGTTAACGAGTTCATTAGTTAACACAACGTTAATGCTTTAACGTGCCTAGCCCTAATCTTTTTGTGGCCTTTATTGACATAGGATAGTGGAGACTGACAGGAAATGAGTGGGGAGAGAGAAGGGGAAGGATCGGTAAATGACACTGGATTAGACTCGAACCGGATCCCCAGATTTATGTTACAATGCACTAGCCCGCTGAGCCATGGCACCTTTCTATTTTTAGTCTTTTTTTTTTTTTTACTGAGAATGTATTAACAGTTGTTTTGTCATTTTAGGGCTTGTTTACACGTATCTAGATATTATCACAAACTGATATTTTTTTATCCGTTTATTTTTTTTAATTGCGTTTACACGTATCCAGTGGAATCTTGAGAAAACAGCATTTTTAAAAATCTCCACTCTCAAGACCAATCAATTTTATTAGGCTAGCGTACCCTACACCACATCACACTGACTGAACATGTCTATGCAGTGACCATTGTATCATGCATCAGTTTGCATCCTCCTCTAACATTGAAACTATGACATGGGCGCAGAACTGTATTACTTGACTTAACTTGACCTAAGCCCTTTGCTCCTCTTGGGTGCATAGGCCGTCAACAAACACCCTCCATTTCACTCTGTTGCTGGCTTTCTGCTCAAGCGCTCCCCAGTTCAGTCCACTCTTGGACATTTCTCCCGCTATGCTTCTTCTCCAGCTGTTCCTGGGGTGACCTTGTTTCCTTTTCCCTTGGGGGTTCCATTTCAGGGCTTGGCGGGTGATGTCTGTGACATGTTTTCTGAGGGTGTGACCAATCTAACTGCATTTTCTTCTCTGCATTTGTATATCTATGAGATCTATGAGATCTTGGTTTGTTCTTTTCCACAGGTCCACAATGCTCACTTTGTCTTTCCACTAGATGTTTAGTATCCTTCTGAGGCAGGAGTTGATGAAAGATTGCAGCCTGTGTTGTGTGTTTTGTTGTTCTCCATGTTTCAGACTCATACAGCATCACCTGTTTTACAATCAAGTTGAAGATACGTATCTTAGTGGCTATGGAAATGTTCTTCAAGCTCCAGATGTTTCTGAGCATGTTGAATACCACTCTTGCTTTGTTAATTCTGCTTCTAATGTCAGCATCTGTTCCTCCAGTGGTGTCCACAACACTGCCAAGGTAGGTAAAGGATTATACCTCTGCTAGGGCAGCGTTGTTTAAGGTAATAGGGTTGTTGGTCTTGAAGTGGATCTTGATCACTTGTGTTTTTGTTATATTTTGGGTAAGGCTAAGTTTTCTTGAAGTCTGTGGACTTCGTATTTGGGGGCTGCATAAAACAAAGGCTAAGCAGTTGGCAAAGTATTGCTCTATATCAGCAGTTATAGGGAGCATGTTTATTTGGAAAAGAAGATGTTTCTTGTACCCATGAATTCTAAAGCACATAACTTGTGAACTGTGTTTATCTGTTGGACTATTCAGAAAATCGGATTCCTGATGAAAAGTTGACTTGTAAGGTGGAATCAAATAAAGTATATAATGTGTGTGTGTATGTGTGTGTGTATGTATGAGTATTAAGAAGTGTCTGTGAGGGCTGAGGAGTGAATGTGTGCAATTTCAGTATAGTGCGAGTTCATGATTCAAATCCCAAATCTTCCCAAAGAGGCTGTATAGCATGTTGGTAGATGTGATCATATAGCTTGGAGGCTTCTGGTCGAATATTGTCAGGGCCAGCCGCCTTGCCTGGTTTTAATTGTTTGATTGCAGCTTTTATTGCAGTTTTTGTTGGTCTTCAGCTGTGTCTGGGCCCTAGGAATGTGTGGCTTCTCTGTAGGTGGAGGTCTGTTCAGAATCTCTTTGAAGTGTTCTACCCATCTATTGAGCTGTTCGTCCGGACAACAGCTCAATAGATGGGTCTGCCCGCCGTCTTGTCTTGACATATTCCATGGGTCTTCTAAACTTTGTGTTCATACAGATATGGTTTTCTGTAACATGATCTGGTGAAACCCAGGTTGCTTGTGGATTTTCTTGTGGGGAAATACACTCCCCCTTATTACTAAGTTGTTGTTCACACATGTTTCAGCAAACATCTTGCCGTTTTCGTTCATGGTCACCACTCCATGTTTGCCCATCACAAACTCGTATCCCTCATTTTGGGCTAAAATCTTTGCGTAGAAGTCCGCCATTAGAATAATGAGGTCTCTGGCTCCAATTCCATTGAGAAGGTGGTTTAAGCCTAGCCTGGGAATACCCATGCTGCCTTGCGCACTCATTCTGAACTGCACGGCAGCCTGGAGACCATGGCCGAAATTTTCGCATGGATTTGGGAACCAATCACACAACGGGGAGAGATGGCAAGACGATGCGCAAACTTTTAGACAAACGAAAACGTGTTAGCCAGGCTAGTTTAAGCTGTCATAGAACCTCTCCTTGGCCTCATCATCTGCATCACTGGTGGGTGCATAGCACTGGATGATGTGGGCTTTTACTCTCTTGTTGCTGGTGTTGAAGGTAGCTGAGATAATACGGGGGCTGATGGGTTTCCATGCGGTTAGAGTCTTCCTGGTCTCTTTTGTCATCATGATAGCCACCCCATCGGTATGGCTTGCCGCCTCTTCTTCATGTCCAGAATAGATAATGGACTGGCCACTGATTAATTTGATCTCACCCGACTGTGTCCATTGAGTTTCTGGATTTAGGACTGTGAGGTTATAGTGCTCCAACCCCCAACCTGGAGGACCAGCTGCTGCTTTTCGTCTGGCCTCTACTCTAGAAACCTGCCTTGCACGCCGATATAGCCTTCAGAGCCAACGATTTCCATTGCTTTGCTATTAATCGCGGGAATTCAGTGTCTCTGCTTGGCAAACCCAAACCCACAGACAGTAGAAGGAGGCAAATCTCCTCAATATTCTTAATCTCTTGCTAGGCGCCACCAGCCATCATCCAACGATAGGTTGTGTTAATGTGGCAAATCAGCGCGCACCCAGCGCAATTTACTTTGGGTTTCGGCTGATTTCTTTTTTCCACATTTATTTATTTTTTACTCAGTAACGAGGGGTGTTTCAAATATAGTGACTAAAAATACTTGCTTCAAAATGTACTTACATGTAAGTAAAAGTAAATTTATCCGTTTCAAAAAATACCTTAAAAATGACAAATTACTCAAAAAAATAAAAAAAACTACTCAATTACAGTAACGTGAGTAAATGTAATTTGTTACATCTCACCTCTATTGAAATTCCCATCTCATTAAAGGTTTCTAAATAAAAATTTGCCACTGCTAAAATTCAATATTATCGTCTTGAGGTCAGATGCCAAACACAGAAAAATCTCTTTTTTTTTTTTTCATGGGGTCCAGTTGCTGTTTCCCCTGACTATTTGCATAATGTGGGTTGTAAGTTGTAAGTTCAAAAGTTGCAAACCTACTAAAAACGTATGTCCTCTTTGATCTGTTGGATAATCCAGTTATGAACCCCTTTTATGTTGCGGTAGAGACAAATGTCGAGGTATTTCATGAACTTTATGAGTGTTTAAAGGCACCTTCAAAGGGCCCCTAAAGAATTTGGATTAAAAAGATTTCCACTACATCGTAAACCCAGTTCTATGCTAACAAAAGGGGTTCTTTTTGTTCAAGCCGTCTTTGCACTAGGCCCATGCCAGATCCAGCTTGAGTTTGTTGTTATTAGTTGTTGTTGTTCCTCTGACCACAGAACACAATTCCAAGGGAAAGTCCCGATAAAGTTCAGCATCTCCAACCATCTGCTTTTTGTTGCTTTGCCTTTTATGTTTTTTTAATGATTGCTGAGTCATTATTTTGTAACTGCTGGCTATTTTTTTATTTTGCAGAACTCCACACTCTAACCACAAAAACTTCCATCAACCCAGCTAAACATTATAAATGTCTTACAAAGCATACCATTCTTCTTAAACTCTTCAATCACTTTTGAAAATGGTATTTTTTGTGTCAAAAATCTTCCCACAAGTAGACCTACACTAACTACACGCTAGTGGCAGAAATGGAAAGCAGTCATGGATTTTGGGTTCTTGAAAATTACATTTCAAATCAGCAACATCAATCATTTTGCAAACTATTTACTCTACTACAGCAATTCGCTGTGTATATACTGTATCAATTACACTCCATTCAATCTCTTCTGAAAGGTTGTTGCAATAAATATGCACCAATATTCATTAAAATAGCCATATTGGTTTTAAGATGTGAATGAATCAAATGGACACACATACCTTGCTGGTCTGTAAGCTGTATATTAGGTCTCTGCATCATGGCCCAGATCAACAGAAGGATGCAACATACTCCAATGGATAAGTACAATCCTGACAACCAGACACAAGCCAACATGGTCAGTTATCAATGTGCATTACTAAATGAGTTTACATTCAAAATAAAATAAACTTTTTTCATTTCTCAAAATGTACTCTTACCTTTCATCTTCATCATCAGAAAGAATCCGCTACACTCTTTTTTGAATATCAATTGTTTTAGTTACTGGTTGCTAAAACTATTCTCTTGAACATTGCAGGCAACATTACCAAGCTTTGGTGAAGTGCTCCAAAATGCCAGGAGTCAGGATGTAGTACTCAAACAAGGATATGCACTTAAGACACCTCCCATGAAACAAACTGCAAGTTAAACTCCCCATGTGAAGACTTGTGTTTCTCACAGAGCCGATAGTTTCTCATGTGCTACAATGCCTCCTTGTGGCTAAACTGTGCTAATGCTTTGAGGCTACAGCATTTCAGGTATTATAAATACATAAATATAATATATAATACAAAAAGCAATACTGCTGACATTTGGCTCTATCTTACAATGGTAAAGAAAGTAAACCAGCAGGAAAATAAAAATCCAGCGTTCAGACCTATGATCCATCAGAGACAATCTCTTCGCCTCCGGACCTCGAATGAAAATCTGAAGGATATTGGTCATCTCATCTAGTTACTATGTGGTTATATGTATTTTAAATACATATAGCCTTGACCCCCCCACCCCCCCGTAACAATCTGCTAACTACCAATGTTATTGGGTTTAAATACTCATTTCTATTTACACACAGTAATAGAATAAAAAACAAACAAAAAAGTAATGACTATAAAAGACACCAGACAGCATTAATGAAACACATTTTAGACACAAACTGAAAAAAGAACAGCAAATGCTTAGTTATAGTTATAAACGGTCATCATTTATTTTCATGTCTCAACAATGCAGTGTTATGAGAAATAAGAAAAAAGTATTGCACAACAGGTATAATTTCACTTTTTTTAATGAAAGTGCTCAGGACACTTCAGTATTTTTAAACACTAACTTTCTTTGAATGGCTCATATTCTTTCACAGGGTATTTTTTTCTCAATTTGTGTTCAATCAATGTGGCTTTGAATTACATGTACAAGGTAGCATTTTTAGTTCAATTTACTTAATGGCTTAACCCTGAACAATTTTCATTTTCAAATGTCTGGTCTAAAGAGGTATACAATAGCCTTGTTTAAAGGCATGTCTTTGGTATGAAAAGTAATACTCTCATCCAAAAATATGTACAACTGAATAAAACCCATGAGCCAAGAATTATGTCTGAAAGACTGTCAATGATCTGACAATTTTCCATCAGCAGAAAAAAATGTTGGTCTCCCTTCCACAAGAGTAACAGATAGTACAAGATCAAACCAAAGCACTACCTAGGCCTGATGAAATAAGAAAGAATATCGCCACAGTATACTAAAACAAGAGTGTCATATTTCATGGGTTTAAACTAGCCCCCCACATCCTCTACATCTTGAAAAGAAACAATAAATTGTGATTTGTGGTTGTGTTTACGGGGAAGTTTACATCCACGTCAGTGAGACGCACAAAAAGGAAGTCTTGGCCTACCACCAATAATCAGAGGTACAGTAGGTAGACCTACAAACTGCCCAAGCCAGCATTAGATGTTTAGCCCAATGCACTGAGCTAGTTGGTACTGACTTGGACATCTTCAGCCTCTCCTTCCCTCTGATTCATCAGTTTCTGTATATCCATTTTTGAAACCCTTGCCAAAACGTGCATGGGGTCTTTTAATGCAAACAGTGTACCATACAGCAGAAGCGACCTTGACCTGAGATCTCAAGGTGACACAGCTTAAAGGAGGAAACCTTGTGTGAATCAATCATAGCCCTGTTGTTCGAGGTCACCAAAAGCTGTTTGTAGGAAAAAGAACGATGAAATACAACATAGACCGAATAACAAATCGGCCACTAATGTCACCTATATGGGGCACAGGAAAATTGTCCAGGAAACAGGAAAAGTGACCCATAGTAACCATAGTGACCTGCATAGTGACCCAGAAAAAGTGACCAATATTGCGCTTATGGAGGTCTGATCCAAATATTGGATCGGTGCATCCCTAATAGTAACCATAGTGACCTGCATAGTGACCCAGGAAAAGTGACCAATATTGCGCTTATGGAGGTCTGCACTCGCTAAATACTTTTCTAGTTCACTATGCTGTCTATGCTGAATAAAATCTCTCGAGAGATCTCAAACAACAGGTCTACTGATTTGATTCACACAGGATGTCTCCTTTACTTTGAAGTAAAAGTACACACACACACACACCTTCTTGAAATCATACACCTACAGCAGTTAATACTCTCAGACTCCCTGTCCAACATCTCCAATAACCTATGGTTACAAATTCTCACACCAGTACACATAAGAGTCATCCATTTGTACAGTCAGGAGCTCTCACTCTGTTTCTTGCTCTGCATTTTGCTGTGGTGAAAGTAACCATTTCTATAAACAAGGCCTAAAAGAAAGGTGAAACTCCTGTAGCTCAAGTTATCAGAAACCTTTAAAGTCATCCTATATGCAATTTTCACATCCTGAACATCCTGGCCGACTCTAAAATTAAAACACTGTGCCTGAGATCTTTGTGCCTGAATTAAATTATCACCTATTTGACTTTTAAAATTGTCATCTGTTAAGAATAAGGGATAAGAGCAGCGTACAGTGCACCTCCTAAAACACCAAAAAATAAAAAAATAAAACAAATGTCAAAGGTTTAGCTATGCTGAATGTGAATTTTGGGTTGCATTACCTGTTTCAGCTTCATGAATGGTTGTCCATTAAAACCAATGCATTTTAAATCATTGAATGCCACTGAAATAAATTACAGATCTATGCATAATCCACGGTTTGGAGTAAATTGGAAGATGGCGTAATACACATTGAAGTATACGGCGGGTTTAAATCAGCATAAAATCCTTGTTGCTTCCTATCGGCAGCACTCAGTGAGTTCTAGCAACAGAGATATGAGATATATTTATGCTGGACCTTTCCTTTGGATAATATCCAGAGGGAATATGCTTTAAAAAAAATATATAGACATGGTATAATGCAAATCGTTAAACAAATTGAATGGGACAAACCCAAGCAGGCTACAAGAGTGGAGTGGAGTGCAGGCATCTGTGGTGATCACAAGGCTATTCCAAAAGATCCTGTAGGATAAGACCAGATCAGAAAACCTCTGTAAACTCATCTGCAACCTCAAGTTCATCAGAATTCAGGAATGTATGATATTATGCAAATACAACCTTACCTCATCAGACTCCTCTAATTGTCGGCCCTCGTCCGCAACACTTGCGTGTTGTTCCTCCATCTGTCTCAGGACTGAATACCTGTAAATGGCATCACTGAAAACAAACAGAACAACATTATAACGATTCATATCGTGCCACAGTTATAATATCATAATGTCACAGATTAATTCAAGGAAAATACAAGTTTGATGACTGGCAATATCTTACTTTTGGGGGAAGCAGTACTTCCTAATGATATATATTGCAGCCACCAGAGCAGCTAATGACACGATAACCACAGATGCAACAACCCCAGGATGAAGCCTCACCTGGGGGTACAAAATAGTCAGTTTTGCTTACAATCTAAGCTACTAACGTGATATTGACTGAGTCATGATATTACAGTTTTTCTCAGTCACTTTGGTGCTTTTCTCAGATCAGAATGAAAGTTATTAGTTCAACTATTAGTTCAACCTCCACAACATTTAGCCATTTGTGCACATCATAGTAGCAATTACTCCTTCTTCTGAATTGCAAATGCTTTTGGACATGTGTCAGTTGCTTTCATTCAATTCAAGACTGTTTTATGACATTATCATTTGCTTAGGCCTATGTCATGTCAGTCAAAATGAAGTATACTTACATGTATGGATGCTGAATAGTAATTCCCAACAAAACTAATTGTCTCATTGCTTGAGTCATTACATACAAAATTGAACTAGTTATGAAATTCTGTAGAATTGCAAAGAAATGTAAGAGAAATGTAGTGTCTTCTGCTCACTTACTCCACTAGCCATAGCAATGTGTTACTTTACTGTAGTTTACAAATGGCTGTATAAGTAGTGTTTTCTTGAGCATTTTCTAATAGTGTAACAGAGTCCTTACCCGTTTTTTCAATGGAAAGTTACACTGAGAGAATACTGCCACAATGAAAACATGACAAAGCCATTTGACTAACTTATCTTGTTCATGAGCAATGGTGTCAAGACTTCTCGTTTTGATGACACTGGCAGTTTTATTGACATTAATTTGCTTTTGAGGAATGGACTATCCATGTTGAGGAACGTGTATCCACTAGGTTTTCAAGTTTGCACTAATTGTTTTGAGAAATGCACTGTGCAAATGTTGCGCTGTGCAAATGTTAAGCGATGTGAGAAAAGCTGTAATTCACAAAAATAACCATGCTGAAAGTGAAACAAAAGCTTACACTGAGTTGCCTACAACGAACAAATTGTTATGCTCGCGTTCCTAATGGTAAGCAGTAAGTCTGCTGCACAGCAAGCAGCGTCTAGTTGATTTAGGTGGAAAGTTGGTTTGGACTGTAAACTATAACTTTAACGTTGCGTGACACCAACCTGTTGAGTTGTTGCAGTCGGGGTGACATCTTTTTGTTGTCGAATATTTGAAGTTTCCTGAAGACTCTGGTAATTATTTGACAAGGCATCCACTGCGTTCAAGAAAACAGATAACGCATAAACACAGAAAACCGATATGACTTTTACTGTTGACATCTCAGAGTCCAGTGCAGATGTCGCCATGACTGTTCATTTCCTCGTTCAACTGGCTACGTCACTGATGCTGGGTATCGCGATTGGACGAATCCTATTTCTTTCCAAAACAAGGTCAACAGACCTAAGTCGCGTGCAGACGATGCTGTCAGTAATGAATATGCCCCGCGAAACTGATTGAGGCAGTGAAAAGTGTCGGAGACA
>JASCQY010000232.1:12922545-12953038 GCA_030264315.1 Sardinella tawilis
ATTTAGTGGCAATAATATTAATAAATATTGTGGCAGAAGATGTGTGCAGTTTGCATAGTGCAATGTCATTTCTGTGGATCAGGGTCCAGAGTGATTCCTTATGTGGAGGCAGATTCTAGACACCAGCCAGTCTGGTGGCTCTGTTGGCAGGGGCTGAGAATGTAGCCTGGGAATACCCATGCTGCCTTGTGCGCTCGTTCCGAATTGCACGGCAGCCTGGAGACCATGGCCGAAATTTCCGCATGAATTTGGGAACCAATCACACAACGGGGAGAGATGGAAAGACGATGCACAAACTTTTGGACAAACAAAACCTGAAATCCCGTACGAGATTTAGGCTGGTGTTAGCCAGGCTACTGAGGATGGGGAGGGGAGAGAGTTCAGCAATCTCACAGCCTGGTGGATGAAGCTGTTTGTGAGTCTGGTAGTGCGGGAGCAGAGGCTCCTGTACCTCTTACCAGAAGGCAAGAGGTTGAACAGGTTGTGTGCAGGGTGGCTTGCATCACTCACAATTGTGAGCGCTTTGCGGGTGAGGCGGGTGGTGTTTATGTCTTGCAGGGATGGGAGTGGTGCACCAATCATCCTCTCAGCTGTTCTCACGATGCATTGCAGAGTTTTCCTGCTGTAATCAGTGCAGCTTCTGCCCCACACAGTGATGCTGGAGAGGATGCTCTCTATGGTTCCTCTGTAGAATATGGTCATGATGGGTGGTGGAGCACTTGCCCACTTGAGTTTGCGCAAGAAGTAGAGGCATTGCTGTGCTTTCTTGCCCAGTGATGCAGTGTTGGTGGTCCAAGAGAGCTCCTCACTGATATACACCCCAAGGAACTTGGTGCTGCTCACCCTCCCACTGCAGCACCATCGATGGTCAGTGGGTGGTCTTGCTGACATTTAGCAGGAGATTGTTGTCCTTGCACCACCTGGTCAGCAGCTCAACCTCTTCCCTGTAGTGGGTCTCATCACCCTTGGTCACCACCAGTGTTGTGTCGTATGCAAACTTCACAAGGTGGTTGGAGCTGTGGGTGGGTGTGCAGTCATGTGTCAGCAGGGTGAAGAGCAGTGGACTGAGCACACAGCCTTGTGGGGCCCCTGTGCTCAGGATGATGCTGCTTGAGATGTTGTTGCCAACACGCACCGCTTGAGGCTCTGGCTGAGGAAATCCAGCAGCCAGTTGCAGAGGGAGGTGCTGAGGCCCAGTTTGTCCAGTTTGCAGATGGGTTTCTGTGTATATGGTATTGAATGCTGAGCTGAAGTCCATGAACAGCATTCTCACATATGAGTCTTTCTTGTCCAATGAAAACATTATCTTTAGAGCCCCAATGACATTAAAGGTAGGGTATGTACCTCTATTTTTTGGCAAAATTACTTAAGAGTCTAGTGACTCTTCATAGGGCTACTGGTCGACGAATCACTGTGAAGTGCAGGGTCTAATGAATGATTTGATTTGATGAATGCTTTCAATGATAGCCTTTTAGCCCGCCTTGCCTCCCAATGAAGTCTCTAGACTCCAACGTCAATTTGATTTGGAGGCAAGCGGGGCTAGGCTACTTCATCACCTACTCACAGTGACAAAATTAAACATGTCAATCATCTGTGAAAAAGACTTGAAAAGCTATAACCAATCATTTGACAGACCAGCATTCCCCATTGGTCAGTTGCATGTGAATCAAATGGTCATACTCAACCATTGGAAGAAAGGGTCTGGAACATGGGTGGGACCCTTTTCAAAATCTGAATCTGTTTGATAATTCCATACCCCACCTTTAACATTAAAATTTTTTTATATATTTTTTAAAATAAAAATGCTTAGTTGTTGCATACTGTAGGCCTACATTTTGCATACCGACTATTAACATAGCTAGTTAGAGGCTATCTTTAAAATAGGCCTCTAGCTTTGAGCTTTGAGCTAAGAGCTTTGTCACAATTGCCAGGCTAGGCAGGTAATGCATTTTGACCCGAAATGGAAACAGGCTAAACAGATTAAAAACTATACCTTTTCTAAAATCTTATCCAGATGTGTTTTAATTAATGCCCTGAGATGTCCCAACTTCCTCCATCCCAATGCATACGTCGTTTGGGAACGTATTTCAAACAATTAAAAGGCAATGAAAGACATGATTTTCAGTGGGCAGGTATTCATGGAGCATCTCAAAATGTTCATTGTTAACATTGAAATACCCATTCAGCATGGCCAGAATTTTCAAAAAAGGAACATTTGATGTTGATCATAACTGTTACAAATCAGTTACTCAGTTTTCCATGATTTTATTTTCATCAGTGCTATGAAAACACTGTGTAAACTGTCTTTGTACAAAACAAAACATACAGTATGTTATAGTACAACAACATACAACACAAATTCATACATACACAGTACTGTATGATTACAATCAGGCCAGCTCATAGTATTTTCCTGACTGTGGATCAAAGTAGCAGTTAAGACCTGGATCATACAGTAAGTTGAGAAACTCTTCGCCGTCACAGCTATTATGATCTACCCCTGCAAGACAAAGACACAAACATTCAAATGAAATTCCCAAAACTGCATAGTTTACAGTAAATTACCTATTTCCTACTCTGTAATCTTATCCATCCCAGGTGGAAAATAAGTACGGAAAAGGGCACTTTTCAAGGTCCAGACGTGTGCCTTTAAAAGGTCTGTTATATGTACAGTACCGTATACTAAAATAGTATACCATTTTGGGACAACTTAATGCATTTACAGTAAGTTTTAAGTACACTTACTATGCTTTGCCACATTCTTTAAAGACACTTCATTCTCAAGGTACTGTTTGAGGACACTTTAGTTGCATAACTTAAAGCCTCAAAAATGTACAGTACAGTATTATTATGCACTCTAAAATGTACTTTAATGCAATGCTAGTGTCTTGTCAGTGCATTGAAAAAAATATCTGCAATAACAGAAACAAAGGATACTTCAAGTGGATGTATTGTACAGTATAGGATAAAATATACCAGTACTTTCCTAAAAACAAGAAAGTGCACCTCTTTTCCACTAGGAATGGGCCACATTTTATAGCTGTAGAAGCTGACTGAATGTAACCAAAGCAAACAAATGCCCCTTCACCAAGGAATATGCTGGCCAATGGTGTATGATTGTAGTGTGTGCGCATGTGTTTGAATGCGTGTGTGTGTGAGGGTGTCACTGAACCAACAAGCCAGAGAGTGATGAGCCAATACCTTCATCTGTGACCCTGCAGGGGCCATCCCTGACCGTTGACCTCTGCTGGCTAGGAGGGACGATGGGAGGGCTGAGAACATTCATCCATTCCCTACAAAGACAAATGAAAAGGAAAAGCTCAATGACACTCCTTCGCTCCACTCAAACAATTACATAGGCCTATTTCAAACAATGCATTCTATAGTCTTGCTATAAATCTTTTGTGGTCAACTCAACACTCTGAGGAAATAAATATTTTGCATCTCCTACTCCTATTCATGCTGTTCAAAAAGACAAAAAAATGTCCAGTAATTTTGTCTTCTTACGATTTATGGTGGTTACTTAGTTTGATTTCTTCTTTGGTGGTTACTAAGCTACACTTCCTTCTTCAAAGCTAGTCTAAGATTACACAAGAATTACACAACTGAAGAGTCGTTAGAGAAAATAAATCATGTACAGTACAGTCTGAGAGGCTGTAATCTAGCTAAAGACAGACTACTGACCCTTTTTGATAAACGCAATGGGCTCTCCAGCTTTTATTATGACCACTTGTCAATCTACTCCACTGTTTTCCTTTTATGAACTGTTACGGTACATGTACTGTATTTATAGACCAAATGAAAACGAGCACACGTTTCACCCACCACAACCCACACGTTGCACAAGTCATGCTGTGATGACAACAGATAGGATGCCCGTTGCTAGAGGGAGGACCATCCCTGATTACCACCCAGGGAGTGGCGCTGAGACTGTGACAGGTGGGTGACACGTTCAGACCTCACAGGCATCCCGCATCCCCCCATGCCTTCTTCCCCACCCACCACAAAACAGTCACCTGCGACAGCCTCTGTAAAGCCTACCTCTAGTTTTTAAAAGTACCAGCCATGTTGTTTTTTTCCAAAAAAAAAAAATATATATATATAGATAGATAGATATTGGATGATAATGAAAAATAGGACAGTCAAACAATAGCAAGCTAGGTTTCTCACAAAACAAACATGTATGATATATTAATTTTCTGACAGAGGCACCGGCTGATTCTGAATGATAGCATAGCTGAATAACTCAAAGCTGGCGAAATTGAATCTGCCACTCATAGGCAATCTGTGAAGCAGCTCTTACCTGGGATTGGAGTGCCGAAGAGGATTCATCTCCTTCTGGTAGTGCTGGCCCTGGTTGTCTGGCTGCAAATCAGTCATAGATTAAGTTTCCAGTTCAATCACTGACAGATTACTGAATCAACATTTCTGACCTTAACTGCCACCTTTTTACACACAATATTATCGTAATTTCTGCACTAATTATTTTACAACTAACCAGATGGACACCGCGCACAAAATGTGGAGTGATGATAAAAACCTACTGCAGGTCTCATATCTTACCTTTTGAGGGCACTGTTGCGACACACAATGGAAATTGAGAGGTTTTTTACCATTTCAAAAAGACAAATGCCTTCAAACTAACTGTGCACACATTATGAAAAGGCACAGTAATTCCAAAAGAACAAGGAGATGAAAGATCGTTAAAAAAATGTCTTGTCACATGAAATGTTAAGAAGACAAGCATAATAGGTATTAATTTATGATGGCTTACGGGAGAGAATGAATTTTAATTTCACTTTCTGAGCTTGTGGGCTGCATGAATTGTGGGTTATGAATTAAATTTGTGGGTGTAATGATTATTTTTGATGGACTTGCATGAATACGTCCATTAGGATACTTGATGTAAATGAAGCCTGCTCCAGTTTCCATTCTCTTTCTGACAGAATATACAAATTAGTGAGTCTAAATGGTCTTGGATTATAAGAAGCTGCTCACAGGAGTTACAAGCCATTAGTCTCTCTCAACAAGTCATAGCAGTGGCCAATTTACCAACTTCTGACAAAATAAAGTTCAGTAAATATTTCTCTCCATGTTGGTGATAACATAACTTCCCACTTTAGGTAATATTGCACAGTATCTCTTCTTTATGGGATTATTGTTAAGATAGGTCTAGTTGTAACTAAACTGTGATACAATACAAACTTACCATACACACAAACATGCCATCAAATTCTCATAGCAAACTGGTCAAATGCATATTTTGTAATTTTACTTTCTTAAAATGTGATCAAAGCACTAAAGTGGTTGACTTCACTGCATTGAACAGATGTATTTGCTGACATTGGCAATTTTTCTGAAGCAAATATAATGACAAATGGTGACTCAAGGCTAGATGTTGAAAACAAGCTGAATGCATTGTCACTTGCATTGGCTGTATTGACGAATAAGAAATGAATTGACAGACATTGTTAGAGTCAACAGAAAAAAAAAATTGGTGGTGACAAAAACTGACCTTGCTCAACGAGCTATGCTTTCACAAATCAATGCTAGTGCATCTAATGTTAAAATGCTGGGGTCGATAGACAGCAATACAATACCAGGCCATAAAGCTTTGCTTTTTCTGTGTAACAGAAAAGGTCTTAAACCAGAATATTTTCAAGCAGCAACCTGGGTTTGGAGATTCTGGAGTGTTCCCTGTACAGGTGCCTCCAGAACAGCCTTCAGCCCCTCATGATGTGCCTACTCACCACAGGGTAGCACTGGGTCCAGGTGGTGGTGTCGTCACTACTGATGCTGAGGCTGACGTTGCAGCGCCGCCGCTGGGAGGCACTGAGACCGCCGCCACCTCCACCAACACTTCCATCACCCCGTTCACTGTCCTCCTCCTCCGTCTGCTCTCGGCACAGGCTGGCCAACATCCGAAGCTCCTCTTCCTCTTCCTCAACATCCCTGGGTTTCCACAAGTCACAACAGCTTAAGGCCGAGGTGGCACGTTGGGCTCCATCACCTGTCTTAAGACAGAAAATGCATAGGTTTCATGTATGCTGTCTGTGAATCAGTGGACAGTGGACACAAGAGCCAAGGTGACAGGCTCCGCATACATAGTTAGACAACTAGTTTTACACATTGGTAGCCGTCAAACAGGGATGCACTAACAAAAAAGTGCCTTCAAAACTTTCTTTATCCCAGTGATGAGAAATCGCTTAAATCCTTAAATTTAAGATCCTTAAATTTTAAGGCCAAAGATCTTTAAATACTTCTCCATTTTCACCCTCTCTGGTAAGGCTTTCATCACTCAAAGATTTTTAAAAAGATACAGACATCCCTGTCTGCAAAGTCCTCTACATGACCAACCTCCACAGATGGAGAAAAGGGTTGTCTTCCACAAAGGCAAACTTCAATGCTTACAGCATTTCTGATTAATGTGATAACTTCTATCTCTTTTCGATGACTTGCATCACATTTTTACATTTGATATGATGACCGCCCACACTACCAGCTCTGCTAGAACAGCAGCTATATCTTATTTCATCAGAACCAGTTGACTGTCACAGAATTTAGCACTTCTTTTGATGGCAAAAGCCACCCATCTTCAACAGATTGCGGAGCCACTTAAATCTGTTGCCAGAAACATAAGGTGCAATTAACGGTAACATTCGCCGCAATTATTTTATTGACATCGGGTAGAGCGACTAAGTGTTGTTGCCGACACGAGCGAGTGAAAGGGATTTAAAAAGGCTTTTGTGGCAAAAGGCACTGGAGGGGCTTGGAGCTGTTGACACCTTGTTAGCAGTAGCCAAGCATATGCACTGTCAAATTAGCAGTTTGACACCCAGGACCTCTCCTCCTCCGGAGCTCACAGCTTGTGGGAGAAAAAAAGAGAAAAAGAAAAACCTTTCCTGATGTTTTGAGACTTAATTACGGTGCCCGCTTTCTTAAGAAGGTCACCAGGAGGTGAGCGGTGGGCCCCCATCAAAAGGGTCTCGGAACTATTGTGTTCCTCTGAAATGCTCTCGTCCAGTGTCTGTGAGTCTCTCTTGGGCTTTAATTATCCTCCCTTGCGGATGCAGACACAGACAGGAGCAGAACCACCGGACACAAACACATACTGTAGTTGTTGATGTTTTAGTCAACTTGTCAGTCTGTTTATCCATTGTTGGTGCCCTTACACAGCAGTGCCCGTGGGGTCACTAATGAATTCAAAGATACACCAGTGTGTATGTGGGGTCACATGGAGCCACAGATTCTTGCATTTTTACAAGTATTCAATAGTCAGGTCTGGTAAAACTACTTCTGACTAGACAAGATTTCTGACTAGACAGGTTGCACTCCCAGGTCAGAATATCCCAAGACAACCTCACTCAGACTTTTTGCCACCCATAATTACTTAGCAAATGCTGAACTGTCTTGCATGAGCATTCATTCGAGAAATATGTTGCACTGCTTGGCAAGAAGACTGGAACAGAGCTCTGCACACATAGGCCTATTCAACTCATTGTCAGAAAGCTCACGTCTGCTGCAATGAAAGTTCCAATGTTAAAGCCACAAGCACTCATACCAATGCAATAAGATGCTGAAGATGCTCAATCACTTATATCCTAAAGATAGTCACTGCTTACAATAAAAAAACAAACAGCAAGCAAAATTGTCCACAGTCGGCAGAAGCAAGTCCACAATTGGATTGAACTACTGTGCACCACCACACATACTACCCTACTGTACATCCAGCAATCCCCTCTTTGTCATGTTTGCGTGAAAAATGCCTTTGCCCAGCGAAATAAATCTGTTTTCCATCCTGCCATCTCTTGTACTCTGTTGATATTGATGTCTTCTAGGTGGCTGTTTGAAATTCAGCTCAGCAAAATATTTCTTTCTGACAGACAAAATGGAAGGAGCGAGAACAGGGTTGGGTTGGGTTGGGGTGGGGTGGGGTGGGTGGAGGGTTTTTTATGGACACAATGCCCCGTCAAAGTTGGAGTTCAGAAAATAGATGTTCTAGCATGAGACAATGACCCATGTGCGGTGTCTAAACGTCGTGAATGATGTTAAAGGTTATCTTTACAGCAAAATCATAGAGCATGAGCAGATCCATACTGACAGATATTTTAATGAACATTTCCTTAAGTTCTCGCTGCGCTGGAATGCACTTTGGGATGAAACATCTTTTCCACTTTGTTTTTGTTTTGATTTTATAAGAAACTATAAACTAGTTCTGCTGGTCTTGGTGAAGAGATTTTATATCTCACCGAGATTAACCTGGGAAAAGGTAATAATAACAATATGTGTGCAACCAAAGACAGTCTCACGGTGGCAATTAGCTGAATTTCCCTCCAATTTATTTCAAATCACATCACTTACTTACTTTATTATGAAACTATTTCACTATTGAACAGCATGTTGCTTCAACTACTTTATTTTTCATTCCCCTGAATATAATAAAAATAAACATTATGAGGCCAAAAACGAAATAAACATTAAACGAGAACGAGAACAACCAACTGACAGCTGACAGCATACTTAATTATTTCTCTTTGTTCCATACAGCATCGCTACCAATAACCATAAACCAATCGCTACTCTTTGGTCATGGCTTCAACCAATCGCTACTGTTTTTCTGTGACGTATGGTACGCACTGGAATGCATCGTCTTTGAATTCTCGGGGCAGCCGAAGCAAACAATAGTGATTTGTTAGTTTCTTGACTATATGGTGGAAGCAAATGAAATTGGCCCGAACCAATAGGCAGCGTTAGCCTGGCTAGGCATATTCCACCTAAAATAAAGGCTGTTTCAAGAGAGCTTGACTGTTAGTGTCATGGCTGTTCTCACAGGGTTTCCATTTCAAACTTCCAAACAGAACCTTGTCATTATTTCATTCATTTGCTTTTTGTGATGTGATATAAAATAGCAGAAGTAGTTTGGGAACGAAATGGAGCATTTCCGTTTTTACAGTTGAAATGGTCTGTATTGCGATGACAGTAACAGTACATTCTACAGTATGCAACTTTCTCACCTGCAACCTCCAGTCTTCTGCCGGAATTTCTCGGAGAGACCTCTTGCTCAGCCTTGTCCCACAGTCCCCATCTGAGCCACTTCTGCCTACGTCAGGATGCTCCAGTTGGGAGCTCAGCCTTGGAGCCCTGGGGGACAGGCAACGGGTTGGGGCCACACTATCATGGTCAGGTCTTCTTGAGCTCTTGCTGCCCCCAGGCGAACGCCTTGGTTCTGCAGCTCTGGGACTCATTTGGTGTGGTTCATCTGAAGACCTTTGGTGAGAGTTTGACCCCAAGCCCAAACAGGGTGTCTCTGGCGAGTTACGAGGAGCTGGGCTGGAGTGCACAGACCCTCTCTGAAGAAGGAATTTGGCATAGGTGTCATCCTGAGAAACAGACCACAGGGTTGACAAGAGTTTGTCTCTTGGGCGTGGTTAGGGAAATATGACACTTGCAACCCAATAAAAACAAAAATCTTCTTTGTACGGTAATCACTACATGCTGTCATGTCTGCAAAATCGAATATACAAAAACAAACAACTAAGAACAACATACTGTAAACAATAAACATTTATCAGATCATGAAAAAATTCTAGCTGGATTAGAGCCAAACATACTAAAGCCTTTTATGGATTAGTTAACGTCCAACAGCCAATACAGGCCGACTAAAAGAGCTCAGTTTCAAACGCTTCTTTTGAAGCCTAATGCTGACTAAAAGAGACAATGTTTTGCTTATCACGTCTCTGTAGATGCTCTGCAATTACCACAGCATAGCCACAGAAAGCCACACATCCTTTCTGAATAGAAAAAAAAAAAATCTTGAGGCATGAAACATCACAAACAGTAACCTTTAACACCGTTAACCTCTCACTAGTTTCACCCCATATTGGCAAAGGTATCTTTAATGGCAAATCTTTCAATTTGGGGATGAAAATTTAAAAGGACAAAAGAGGTGTGGGGGAGGAGGGGGGAGTCTGATGCAACATCAGTGAAAGTCACGAGGGAGGCAGCAAATGCCAACACGGTCACAGAAGATAACGTATTAATAAACCACCACAGCCGAGAGATGTGACTGCCTGCTAAGAGGTGGAGTTACATCAGATATCACCTGCAATTAGTAGTGACGACACTACGTTTGACAAGGCGCTGCTTGGCTCACCTCTCTCTTAGTAAGGAGGATCTGAACCGACTTTGATCTCTGCTAATGGCCTTTAACAGCCAGCTCGCTACCATGCTAATGATGGCCAACTAGGCTAGCTGATGATAAGGCGTGCGGACTCGGACAGTCTCCTCCTTTTACAGTGTTCTAAAAAAAACCTTCCTGCAGTTACAGAGGTTGATTTTGTGTGTTATCTGTTGCAATGTTTTGAGCCACACAACTGAGTTAGAAGTCAGTGTGCCATCTGTTATCATTTCAGCTTGGATGGAGCTCAAAGCTCTGATCTAGTTTGGTGGAGATAGAAGACAGGCAAGTAATAGAACAAGACAAAAACTGGCATGCGGTTTATTAAGATGAGTCAATATATGCATGTAACTAATGAGTCAGGGTCTTCTAAAAGTAGTTACTGTACAGCAGATGTTTATGTTCTTTTAACACGTTTAACTCTTTGCACTTCTATAGATCCTCTCAATTAGTTAAAATAATAATATTAGTTAAAATTAGTTAACAGTTAAAAGGCGCAATATTGTGGTGCTCGTTTTGGGATGAATACCTTTTGAACAGAAACTGGTTGCACCCAAATATTGGCTTCTCTACATAAATAAATAAATGATAAAAATGCAATAAAAGAGCTGCACACACACACACATACAGTACACACACAGACACACACACAGACACACACACACACACACACACACACAGACATACTCACAAAACACAGACACTACATAATACTCCAAGGTCCTTACTTTTGTTATCAAATGTCTTTGTTTGATAGAATAGCTGAAAAAAACCCTGAAAAACCCACGTTTGAGACTTTTTTCGTCTGATGTGTAAAATCCAATGATTATGTCGGGGGAAAAAATGTCGCAGGAAATGTAATGGCTTAAAATCACTTACTACTCCTTTAAATATGCCTTTAAAGCAGAGAGCACTAGGCCAGCACATAAAAAACGATCTTAGACATCCAGAGATAGTATTTACAGTGAGCCAGAAGAGCTATAGAGCAACCATCAAGCTGTCAACTACATCAATCAAAGTGGCCTAATTAACTGGTGCAGAACATATGTATCCTGAAGATGGGTTTGATTTTCCTGAGGGAACACACACACACACTCAAACACTCACACACAAGAGGGGGGTAATTCAGTGTCTTGTTAGGGGGGGAACAGAAGTAACTGCATAAAGGAGTGATTCTTCCACAACAGACAACAGAGCCAAGACTTTTTTTTTTTGTGAAATACTGCGCTATTCCTGGCACTGCACACATAAATCTCTGCTGTCCAACTGCTGTGAACGGCGCAGGACACTGCTTCACAGGAGAAATGCAGTCATAGGCTATTTCAGGGGGAAATAAAAAAAAAAACTACTCCTACTACAATAGTACTGATTGCTTGGCAGTGCTCCAATCTTCCAGTATAGGGACAGACAATAACTACATGCCGTAAAAAAACGGCATCACAGGTTTACATCTACTGTAAATGGCAGACAAGGGAGCTAACCATGAAAACTGAGTGAGGTTATGTTAATCCTTTAAAAGCAGTAGAGGGTTTTTGATTCATGCTGGACGAAAAAAAAAAACAAAAACACTTGAACGAAGCAGATGACCAGATGAATTTCCACGGACAGGAAACTCAGCTGGGGCTAGTGATATCTGGAGGCGCTCTTAAGGCTCACACACACCTCAGTATCACTTTTCAGCATATTAATGTTGTTTCAAAGACCCAGACCTGAAAATAGGCTTCAATCACTGACCTAGAAGAAGTAGCCAGCGCTTTGACAAAGCCACAACTTGAGGGAAAGAGCCAAGCTTAAAGAAATAATGAGTGGGATACATCAAACCAAGCTAAAAAGGGAAACCTAAAGAGCCTCATTATATTTTTCACTTCTTTTTTTCAGTTTTTCTTTCTTTTTTTCCAGTGTGTGACCACTAATGATTTAAAGTCCTTAATCTAAATAATTTATTTCTGGTTTAAAATTAGACTCTGGCTCGGCTGATTTTTAAATATATTTCATTTGGAATATCTTTACAAATTAATTATTAGTGTTCAATATAACCATATTGCTAAGTCTTGAATTAATGGAAAATGAAAATGATAGTGGGAAGAGTGAGGGCACAGTCACTTTTTGTGGGTCATTACTGCTGGATTAGGGTTGAAGGGTTACTTCAACAAAACAACTTTGGATCAGCAGTTGCAACAAAGTCAGAGCTTCCCTTATCTATGGTCAAGTAATTAGGTTGCCTGGACATCTTTCGTCTTTCCTTTTTTTCCCCTTCTTGCTTGCTATTCCTCACACAGGAAATGTAACATCTTGTATTGTACATAATTAAGGGACCGTTCGGTATTTATGGAAAAAAACCTGACCAACTAGTATAATCAAAGTGAAGTGTAGGTGAGAGCAGGTGTCACTCAGTGTCTATACAGAATACTTTATGAGTGCAGGCCTAAGTCATAGATTCAATAAAAATCAAGGGAGGCCGCACTATGCATATTTTGCTTTTATTGCACAGACATGTTTCGGTGTGCGCCTTTCGCACACTGAAGAAGGCACACGCCGAAATGCGTCTGTGCAGTAAAAGCAAAACATGCATAGTGCGGTCTCCCTTGCTTTTAATTGAACTACTTGTGTAGAATCAACATTGAATAGTAAAGCTGAAATTATTGAATTAACGCCTGATCTCGATGTTGATTTAACATCAGTTTGCACTAACAGTTAATACTGAAACAATGTTAACTGATAGACCAGCAGAATGTATATTTAATTCAGAATTTAATCAGAAAGCTGACAGTAAAGTGCTGCGCACTGATGTGAGATGTCAAAGTAGCTTACATTAGTCACAAGATCTTCTGTTAAGCAATGATAGGCCTAATGTTTCTTTTTAACATTATTTGCAGAATACAAACAGTATAGCCTTCTTATGGATAGATAGACTACTTTATATCGTGGTATATAAGCGCACCAGATGCAACTCCTTATGGTAGCCAGGGGAATCCTGGCCTCCTTGATTTTAAATGGCTTAATAAATTACAGCCCATAACAAAATAGTCTTGTGAACATTACAAAGAGTTGAAATTAAACTTCTGACACTTTCAAATGCTTAAATTGATTGCAGTTTCAAACGTGACCGTGATAAAAATGACCATTTTCTAGGCTAATGTTAAATCTACCGAATTTTCTAGTTCGCAGGGATGCGTGTGGCCAGAGCACCACTGTTTGGGAATCCTTGATATAACAGATTGTTTTACATTGTGAATACGCGATAAATAATTACATGGGAGGGTTGTGCTTTTTTCTACAATCTCCTTGAAGGGTCTTGTAAAAATGTCAGGGAATCTAAGGGAGGGTCTTGTTACTTCTCATGTAAGTCCTGAGATTTCCTAAGTCCCTAAGTGGAATATAAAGAGATATACAGTATGTTTAGGATATTCAGAGTGCACGCGTAGATATAAACAATTTTTGATATTGTGGCGATAATGCTGGTCCCCATGCTGTTTCCAGATCCATGTTGACTCTGGAAAGTGTCTGGAAAGGGAAAAAAATCAATAGCTACTACTGTAAAGTGCTTCTGTAGAAGGAGACCCTTCCTTTCTACTCGTTTGATGGAGACACTGACAGGTCACTGCATGCATGACAACAGGTGCTTCCGTTTTCTGTGTTGAATCTTTCCCGACGGTACAAATGATTTACACATGCAAACGTGTGCACACACACACACATTACACATACACACACACACACACACACACACACACACACACATTTCCCTAACTTTTGTCTAAATTCAATTATTGATGCTTTGTCTCTACAAGAAAGCATATTCATAATTACTTGGGAATAGAAATGCTTTTGATGGCTGGGTATTTTTTATGTCAATCAAAAAACAAGCTTTCACAGGCCTAATAGTGGCATTCTCAAAATAAACAAAACAAGAAGTTGTTTATTCCTAGGCAGGCTCAATCACATGGCTTCTAACAGGTGCATGTGTGATTTTTGAAGGTGTGCCATTAGGAATGTGTCACGGTAAAAGCATTAATGGACCATTAGACAAAACAAAAGCATGCAGACACCTATTCCATCTGTTTAGAAGTGACAGTGAGGTAGACAAAAGCCTTGGGCTTCTGATGTTTATCTGACACTGAGGTGTGCAGGCACAGTCACCCATCACATCACAAAACTCTTTTCCACATTTTCCTCTGGTATCTCAGTCCACTCACTATGCTAGTAAGCAGAACTGGAAAAGGTATTTACACCAAATCATATTCGAGGTGTTTCCCAGTGGTCCAAACAACGGTCTACTATTAGGGAAAAAATAAAATTACAGAATCAGTGCAGTAATTTAGAACAGAAGCTGTCCAGGCAAAATCTGCTTAGCTACAGGCATGGGGAAACTTGTGCATAGGATCGAGATGTGAGATTATATTGCCATTTTGAAGGATAGTGTAAGACATTTGCTGTACTGTAAGTCTAGGTCCTATCGTACATGACCCTCCTATTGAGAATCAGTGGCGGGAACATGGTGGGAACTATAAACCATACTATCTGATTGAGATGGAACAATTTTCCATCTAGAATGAGCTATGGTTCCTCTAGAGACATGCCAATCCAGTTAGGAACTAAAATAATGGGTTGGTGCCAGTTCTTAGCTAAAGCAGTTAAACCACTATTATTTGTTAGGTGGTTAATCATTTTGATCTGCTTAATCAAGCTTTAAAGGCATACTATGGAATGTTTTAGGGTAATTTATGAGTTTTGTAGTTATTTGGATGATTATATGGCTCACACCGGGGGGAATGAAGGGTATTTTGCTGGCCTCTATTGTTTCCTTGCACCATAGTGGGAAGGACTCAAAACGAAACCTAACCTGAATGAAGCTGAAATCGCGTTTATTACATTCATAGTCAACATCACTCCACAAAAATGACCATCACTGGATCATATGCTTTGGTTTGCAGACTAATCCTTTTTTTTTTTAAATCGCCACCTGTAGGGGTAGCCCGGGAGGTAAAAAAAACGCAGGCTTGCATAGGATGCCTTTAACGCTGAGTGCTCTTCAACTGATTTATTGCTTTCTGTCGACTACAGCTTAAGGCACATACCTCCTCATTCTCACTGCCAATAAAGTCATCTTCGGGTTGTGCTTCTTTGCGCATGCCTCCATCATCTTCACCCGGAGCACTTAGGTCAAAGGTCGTGTCATGGGCGCTGTTACTAGGGCCCTGCCCCCGCCTGGCTGAGTGTGGCCGTGAGGAGAAAGTGAACACCTCCTCCTCTTCCTCCTCTTCCTCTTCCAAGACTTGCCGTGGATCTTCTTTGTCACTCACGTCACTGTCACCTCTCCACCCTGGAGCCGGCGGGGCCGAGAAAGGCGCCAGCGTCTCATGGGGGATAGACAGCGGGTCGGGCTCATCATCGAGCCGGCTGGCTTCCTGGTCGGAGCCATCCAGACAGCCGTCCTCTAAAGAGCAGAGCGATGTCACCTCGTCTGTGGGACCAAAATGAGAAAAAGGGGCTGTGAGTATTTATTTACTTGACACAACAAGACAAAGACACACTGCCTGTCTCTATTGATCACTGTAATGACTGTGTCGCAGACAGCTTGGGGGGTAACTCTAGAACCACACTGCACAGCTAACGGTAAACCAAGTAGCTGACGTGCATGAATCAAAGATGTCATTCCATGTAATGAAAATAAAAACAATACTCAACATGATGAAGTCAAGAGGGAAGAAATACAGGGGGGGGGGGGGGGGATTTCCCTTCAAAATAGTAAAACAAGCCAATTAGATGACACTGGTGGAGCACAGCAGTCTGACACAAATACTATACAATTCAAGAAAAAAAATCCATCAGACCCAACATCTGTATTTCTATCTGGTATATAAAGTGAATAAAATGATAACACAAACAGCAAACAGCAACAGTTTTAAATGTTGTTCCAGCCAATGATAAGAATGATCATCTGCACCAGTATGAACACCAGGAGTCTATGACTGTTTCTCAAAGTCAAGGAAGCATCCTTCCAAGCCACTTTTTCGAGGATTCCATGTCATCACACCTTGCCAAGTACTGTTCCAAAGTCAAGGATGCTTCAAAATTCTAGCGAGTGTAGAGTCCTTCTTTCGAAGGTTTTTCAAGGCTGCACTGATGGATCCTCGGTGTTCGAGGATTTCGAAAGTTACGATTTTTCGAATGTTCGTGAGGCTTGAATGCTCGTCTTCCTAGTGCGCGGCTTCCAAGGCCAGTGTGCTACCAAGGTAGCATCCTCGACTTTGAGAAACAGTGTATTTCAGAACCATTTTCTAAACCACTGTCATAGTTACAGCTGTTGAGTAATCATTTACATTAATAACCACTGTTATAGTTACACTTGTCATTACTGCATGGTAATGATTGAAATGAAGCATTATAGCTAGTTATCACAACAAGTGTGCTCCATAGGGGTCCACTGTTTCAGCAGCAGACGTACTGTACAGTACTGTAAAGCACACCAAACAGGACAGAGCTCCTCCTCTGCAAACAATATTCTCGACTTTCACAACTCTACACAGATCAATGGCAGGGATGTCATTAGCTAAATATAAGGCACAAGATGATGCAGGTCCTGTGTCATCAGAAAACACCTGCTTCCTCTCACCTTTCATGAACATACTGTACAAAAAAGTTAGGATAATCACAGAAGACTGCAATTTCACCACATGTTTCCTATTCATTTACCAGAGATTCAAGATTCAAACTTTGGTGAATAATTGCACATCAATGCTCTGATGAGTTTTTCGCACATAATTAAATTTGTAGAATAGGAGAGGAAAATATTTCATACTGATATAGTCGCAAGTGTGTGTGTGTGTGTGTGTGTGTGTGTGTGTGGGGGGGGGGGGTGGTAACTCGGCAGTTTGAGTTCCTGTACAGGTCTCCCATCTGCACACAAATAACATCATTATCCGAGAGGGTGCGATGCGGCAGGAGCAGAATCACAATGGGAGCATAGGGTAGATGTATGCACGCCTTTGGGGTTGGTGTGCCCTCGCATTAAAGAACAAAAATACCCTGGAACCGAACCCGAGCCTCACCAGAGACCGGGATGATAAATATGGCTTAGTCATGGCAACAGCCAACAGTGTGCTGTGTCACAGTGTATGTCGGCAACAACGGGCTTTTTTTTTTTTTTTACACAAAGACCACACAGCACTGCAGGGAAACAAACTGAGTCACTCTTAATATCTAACAAGTATTCTCATTATATCATGTAGACATGATACAAATTCTGGGGAAAAGAGGAACTTTTTATTATTATTATTTAAGACATTTGTTTCATTCCCCACAGTGTTAGCTGCAAGCAGCCAGTTGAATACAATTTGGCCTCATAAGCTTTTTTTTTTTTTTTTTTGAAACGTCACGCCATAATCACCATTCCTAATTGCTCACAGCGTGCATGAACCCCCTTCCCCACCACCACCCCCCAGCCCCAGAGACTTCCCTCTGACCTACACAGTATACTTAATGTCCCATTACTGCTAATGAACTTCCTTCTTTCGGCAGACGGGAGGAGGAATCTTTCATTGCCTCCTGGAATGGAGGGTGAACTTAATGCGCTTTGTGATTCATTCTCGGGAGGGGCTGGGAGTGGGAGAGAGAGGGTGATCTAGAGGAGACGGAATGGAGGCAGCAGAGGAAGGGAGGCTTTAACACAGGGGGCGCCTCTCTGTTAAAGACATTTAAATACAATGTCCAACAATTACACCCATATTACAACAGTGCTGCTCCAGTGCTCACGCTTACAGCCGTGCACTTTTTAAAGCACTCTGCTGCTCCTCATCCATATGTATTAGGCCTCGGCTTATCCAATTTACTCCTCCACTCAGTTTGCATATTTGAATAGTGAACAGGGGCCAAGAATTGACCCCACCTCTATCTATAAGACCCCACTGATTTGCAAGATTATAATCCAAAAGCGATAGGTAGATTTATTGACCTCCTTTTTTTTCTTCAAAAGTATCATTTGCTAAATATGTCATGAATATTTTCACCGGGGTTCCATCTTTGGTGTATACATTTACATTTGCTGACATAATTTTTCATTCATTTCCATAATCTAGTCACTGTCCTCAACACCAAGCCAGTGGTCAAGAGACACACTGAGTGATAAGACTTCGTATTTCTTTTGCTGTTTGTTCATTTGAAGCTGTTCATGGTGGGCATCAGCTAAATTACTCATAATAATGATAATGACTAAAAATAAACTACAATGTCACATGGCAATGTGGCAACCATGATGCAAGTGGAAATAATGGCAAAAAAGATGCACCATTAAAGAGATACACCGGCGGAGATCTATTGTAGGCTCTATGGCGGCATGTGCAGGAGTGAAACGTTGTGTCAAGGAATATTTTACGTTAGTCGCTCCCACCCGGAGTTAGGGCAATCTTCTCGTTTTGACGATTTTGCCTTTACAATAGGAGTGCTCTGGCACTCTCGCACACGCGTCCAAAATGCTATTTTTAAACCACTTAGAATGTTCGAAATCTCTCGAAACTTCCTACAAAGTATTATCAGGGTCTCTACTCATGAACTTCAGCATAGACAACATTGTTGGCGCACTCAAAGCTTAGTAAAACAAATGTTTGTGAAGACAGCGCTTACCGGTAAACTTTGTCGCCGTCATCTTCGCCATCGAGTCACGTTAAAAGTCCATCTCCAAAACAGAATGCTGGTCATAGAAATAGGGTAAGAAAATGTTTTCAGCCTACATTGAATTCTCATAGACCTAAACCATGATAGTGTGTTCATTGATGGACTTTTAATGTGACTTAAAGAAAAGATGGCTGTCAGAAGAAGTTTTAAAACGGGTAAGCACTGTCTCCAGAAACATTTGTTTTACTAAGCTTTGAGTGCGCCAACAATGTTGTCTATGCTGACATTCATGAGTAGAATATAAAATATTCTTTGACACGATGTTTCACTCCTGCACATGCAGACATAAAGCCTACAATAGATCTCCGTCGGTGTATCCCTTTAAACAAAAGAATCAAGACAGAATGACGCTTTCGTTATTGAACTTTTCACTTTTTACTCAATTTTCACGTTGTTTCTCACTTACTGTACCTTCTGAAGCCTCTTCTCTGCTGGGGCCAGTGGAGGGCTGTAAGGGAAGGGGAGCAGGGGACTGGTATGCGGGCACATCTTCCAGCTCCTGGGGGTGAAGTAGTGTCCCTCTTTCTACTATACAACCAGGGGCGGAAAAAAAATAAAATAATAAAAAAATAATAAAACACATTATTTATTTGGAACAACTTTGCATGCAAGGGGGAATAGAAGCAAATAATAATAACATGCTTTTATTCTCCTGCGTCCCCTGCTCAGAGCTAAATGTTGATGAGGGGGAACACTTTTCCAAAGAGCTTTATAACAACAACACTCAACGCTGATCAAGCTCCTCTCTAAATTAGAGGTAAAGAGTCTCTTGTACAACCTACATTACTGTAATACATGTAAAACACAGGGAAATATGCAGGCATCGCCTACAGAATCTAACCTGCTAGGGCCGGCCTTTCCCTGCTGGTGCTGTGCACCTGAAGTCTCTTGCTTTGAGTTCGGTCAGATGCTGCCTTGTCTGAAGGTGGACGTGGCTGCAACTTGCGAGATCGGCCTGTATCCATGGAGACGTACCATAAGTGATCACTGCACTACATCTCTTCAACGCACCACATGGGCAAAAACAGTGAGGGGTTTTCAGCTTGTGATTGTTAATCAAAAAACAGAGTTTTTTAAAGGTTCAAAAACACTACTAAGGTTCTGTGTCCATTTGACAATCTGAGTTCAATTCTTAAGTCCCAAGTTGCGAGTCGATAGATAGATAGATAGATAGATAGATAGATAGATAGATAGATAGATAGATAGATAGATAGATAGATAGATAGATAGACAGATAGATCGATAGAGATACTTTATTTATCCCGAAGGAAATGAAACTAAAGACATACCATGAAACTGATGAGCACACATAAATTTCAGCCCTGCATACCCTTTGCTCCATGCCTTTTTTATTACCAATATGGTACAGAAGTGAATACACTGTACATGACTTCTGAAACTGAAGTCATTGGTTGGCTGTTTTTTTCTCAGCAATGACAAAAGAATCTCCAAGTTTCTCTAGGCGGGGGGGGGTGGGGGTGGGTACCTGAAAGCTTGCTGTAGTCTGGTGTAACCTTGTCCTCGGTCCTACTGGATGTTGGGTTGTGCCTCCTCCCAGTGGGTGGGGGTGGACCTGCAATTCTGGAGCCAAAGGCCACATGCGATGAGTCGTGGTGGCTCTTGGCCCCGCTTCCACTGCTGGCTCTGGCACTGGCTGTGGGGCCTGATTGTTCTGAGACGGTGTGCAAAACGGAACGTACATTAGCATTTTCTATTTTTTTTTTTTTTTTAGATTAGGCTTTTTTATGCCTTTATTTCGATAGAGTGAGAGAGCGACAGGAAATGAATGGGAGAAAGAAATGGGGAAGGATCGAGAAATGGCCGCGGGTCAGAGTCTAACTCGGGTCCACGGATTCATGGTATGGCACCTGAGCCAACTGAGCCACGGCGCCCCAGCACTTTGGGTTTTCCGACATTTCCAAACACGTGTGCTGCACAGTTCAGATATTTATCAATCTAGCTTTCACAAACAACAACTGTTGTTCTCAAAACATAGTAGTTTGAGATGTCTTTTCCAGATTCTCAACAACCATGGAATGTGTGGCTGTCAGACATGGGTCTATAAAGACAGATGTCGGTTAAAAAAAAAGACATCTGAGATAATGACAGATGAATTATATCAATTATTGGCCTCACATCTTGACTTTTAGACAAGAGCTAAATCTCCAGAGGTTTGCTGTGTTCTGTGTCTTGTTGGCAGCCTTTCAATCAGAGGAACACCAGGAAAATTAAAAGTTCAGCAACAGACGGGCAGCATGTTCAAAGACACTTTCCTTCTAGGCCTGATCAAAGAAAACAAACAGCCCACAGAGTGGTAAGAGCTACAAAGACTAATGTGCAAGGTCAGAGCAAGCTTAAACACAGCAACGCTGGAAAATACAAAAGAATGTCTGATAAAGGACTTCTGACTCTCGCAAGGCACACATGTTGCCAGTTGAAAAATACTTTAGCTTGGTGGTTGACCAAGACTATTGGAAAAGAAAATCTGCTTAAAGACAGCAGTACTTGTACTGGCATCAGCAATAGTTGGCCAAGTACTTTATTGGATAATTGTAAATACGATGGTAGAATTTGTCATTTCTTTATAAACTGTCACAGGAACTGGAATTTTTCAATAATTTCATCATTAACGATTTCATCAACTCTAAATGGTCCTAGATAATGTGCTGTGTTCTTGTGGGACATGTTACTGTATAGTCAAGGGTAGTCTATCATCGTGAACGGCATCCTATTATTCTGACAAAAAAAAACTTCATTTCCAGATCAATCTTGCAAACTATTTTTACACAAAGTCTAATCCAACGTAATTGTTTTCAAATAAGAATGTGAATGTAAAAGCAACCTTTCTTATAATTTCCTGTCTGATTTACCAGAATTAGTTTTCAAAGAGCCTGCTCTGACGTCAGAGGCAGCTAGGTTCATGTTGATGACGTGGGTGATGTGCTGAATCTCGGCTGGGAACTGGCAAGCCCTGGGTATTTCATCCAGTGTTCCGTGTCTATAGATGTCGGGATCTGGTAGACATATAAAGAAATTAATTAATTTGCTTTGATTTGCAAGACAAAACAAATGTGCTGCTGTATATCTTTTGCAACATGAAGTAACGCTGAAGTGAAATATTTGGGTATTTGCAAAACATTAACCTTTTAATTAAATGCACAATAAACCACAACAAAATAATATACCCTAATTATTTTCAGTCAATGAATGTACTGTATTGATCATTTTCTTGATAAATCCTTTGACTGTATGTCAGATTATAGTTAAAAATCACTGTTTTACAAAGCCCAAGTTATGTCCCCAAATCCCTTGTTTTGTTCACTTGCCATATATTCAGTTTGCTGTTACAGTTATGTTGCTTCAAGGAAACACAAATTTATTGTACAAGTTACTTATTAAAAAGAGAGTGGCACTGAGGCACTCGTATTCACACGATACATTCCATTGATCGTCTAGTCACATTGCTTCTGGTTGTAAATCCTACCTCTGTCTGAGTCTGCAGGCTCTGCTTTCATGGTGAAGATCCGTCTGACCTTGCATGAGGCTGATATGCTAATGCCATCCAAATACAAAAACACTGCTCCCTTGAACATCTCTCGAGTGAATGAATCCATGTCAATGCACATGTTACACCACTGCAAAACAATGAACCCAAACAATGGCATTAAGTAGGTAATCAATATGGCATAATGAATGTATTGTCATTTGAGATTTCCAATGATCCTAGCTTTCAAACTCACAACATTACGTGTTAGACTTGTTAAAGGTACTCTGGCATGAAGGGGGGTTGCAGAAACTTCCTTGTGTACTGTTGACAAGTACAGTCTTCTCTTCAGGTGACCTGCATCAGTTATCCTGCAAAGCAGAAATTATAAATATATATTATGGTTTTAGATGAATGGTTTGGGTTTGTTGTAATCACTCTTAGCAATAATGTTGGTTCTAGCTGGAGTTACATAAAGTATATTTCAATTGTGATAAAATCTAAGAAGGCTTTTTGGAAAATTTGGAGAAATGTGCTCAACAGGCTCCAGCAAACCATAAACAGAATGATCACACAGCTTTTCTCTATGGCTACAATTATTGTAGCACAATACAGTAGTATGACAACAGCAGATGTGATGTGGAACAGAATTCTTCATCCAGACTGTATAATGCTCTCATAAGAAATTGAGATTTGAAATGACACGCTCTAGTGCAGTAACAAATCATTAAGGTCCTCTATTCTAGGTTTATGCCAGGTGAAATGACAACAAATACAGAGGATATACATGGATAATTTTCTCTAAGATGGAGGTTATATGCCTACTGTGTTTGTGTGATTTCAAAAGAAAACGAATGTAATGGTAACTGTCGATCTGTTGGATTAGAGAATGGATAAAAAGGATCAACTCATCATGGTGGTGAATTAATGGATATGACAGAGATGGATTAGTTTTGGATTAGTTACATCCCCTTTAGAGTCAAATAAAGATGGCACAGCATCAGTCTTTCTTCAATGATGAATTCTGATTCTCAACACAAAATCACACCTCTAACCAGAGTTACTAAAGAAACGTTGTAGGCCTAAGTGTCGGGAGCAAACACAAGCAGGAGACGCATGGGACAACCCAATGCTCCTACTGTGTGACTGCTGGAATAAATAGTGGATGTATAAGCTAATCAAGTTAAGACAGGTCTTCTGGCTTTTTCATCGCTCAAAATCCCATGTGCAGTATGTACTATGATTAAATAGCATTTTCTGTTGATCTCTTCTTTTTACAAGTAAAACAAGCTGCGCACAACATGCAAACATGTCAAGCGGAAGGGTACGGGCAAAGTGGTAGTATTAGGGTTCACCGTTACACAGAAACTACGCCAGATCATGTGTTACTGAAGCTGTGTGCTTGGACTGCATTATTTTGCAACAATTACTGTAGCTTCCACTATAATCAGAGGAAATGGTAAACTAGACATGAGAGCGTCGCCTAAGATCATTTTTACTCAGTGTGATAAATCACCCATTGCAGCCTCCCTGCCAGTGTTATTTTTCTAAAAGTGTGTGTGTACAGCACATTATTGGCTGTTCCAACCTACGTGGTCTTCTTTCCAATCTACAGTATATAGTGGTGGACTCCAGCTGTTCCTCAAGACATGCTAGGACAGAATTCCAAATGAGAACAGACTATATCTCATTAATTACCACTGCCAAGGAGGTTATGTTTACGGTCAAGTTTGTCTATTTGTTTGCTTGTTTTTTTGTTTGTGTGTTAGAAAGATAAATCGAAAAGTACTGCATGGATTTGGATGACATTTTTGGACAATATTGGTATTAGGACAAAGAACAGATGACTAAATTTTGGTTGTGATCAGTCACACAGTGGAATTTGTATTGGGTCAATGACCCATATCGCCATGGTGGAGGTTTACGCTCTCCGAGTGCTTTTCTAGTTCTACAGTAAATAGGATCAGGACAACATGAGTTTTTTTTTTTTGTTTTTTTATCGTTTTATCGTGTGAGAGCCTGCTATGGCTCAGAACCTATGTAGGCCAGTTCATAGAGAAGTTTAATCAACTTTCCAAAGCAAAGACTAATCAGTGATTGCAGTGCTGATATTAGTCAATCAGATGAAAAACAGTCCACCAACAGTAAAACCCATTCACTGCTTATCTACATTCAATTTCCCTAACATTTATGTGGGGTAGAAATGTAGTCAGACACTTACAAAAGTTCTGTTGAGAAATCTTTACAAAGGGGGACCTTCACTTGGAGGACTAAGAACTTCTGAATCAGTCCAACTGGAAAAACATTGCAACCAAGAATTCAGTTATGTTGGTTAACATCAGTATTGTCATTCATTGCTGTTTTGTCATTTCATTGCTCACGAGTCGTTTTGCTGTCATGTGGTATCTGCATCCTGTTTGTTTGAATGCAGCCCTCCAAGCGGTAGACAAATCCTTTCACCTCCTTATCAAACTCCTATGTAAAACACAAACACAATTGCCAAGCCTTGAACTTGACAGTTTGAAAACACAGTGCAAAAATGTTTGTGTATGTTCAAGTGATCTTTCATTAAAGGAGAATGCCGGCGCGCCTGAACCTACATTCCAGTGGAGGCAGTGGTGGAGTACAACGAGCAGACAAAAAATGAGCCAAAACGATGCAACAAATCTGCATGCCCTCGGGGTCAAAGGTCACCGTATCATTGTTATGCATCTTCAGAATTAGGTAATGAGTCTGTTTACCAATATGGGTTTCCAAACGTGAAAGCATTAATGAGTTTATAAGCCATTTTCACAAATTATGGCATCCCCTCAGAGATCAAAGGTCACCATACTTGCTGAGTACCTTCAGGAGCGGGGTAACAAGTCCATGTACCAAATTAAAACTTGGTTCCTGAGGTATGGCATTACTTCCTGTTTGTTGACTTTGCTGATAGACCCCAAATAATAATATTGATTTATTATTGTTTTAACATAGTTGTCATCATCCTCATCATTATTTTTGTTAATATTTTTATTATTAATAATATTATTAGTATTATAAAAGTGTTGAACTGATTACACTGAATGACATGGCCCTTACTGTACACTGAATGACATTGCCCTGACACCGAATGACATGACCCTGACATTTTTTATACTTAAACATGCAGTATTATACAGGCAAACAATAAGAAACGATGAACTTTACCTACACTATTACAGTTATTTACAAAGCTTACTTTATATGTTCAAAATGTATTTATTTCTCTTTTTTGTTAATTTAAAGACCCAAAAAAGGCTTGTCACATCTTTGACCCAGCAGTTTGGCCTTTTCCTTGTACTCTCATTCAACGTGTCCGTCTTGCCATAGAATGTCAGTGCGCAGCAGAGTTGCAGTCAACTTTCACATACTGTAAATGAACATCTGTTTTTGAACCGGTCTTGCGCATATTGCACTACTACGTAGTGACTTAGTATACTTCATGTTATCTAGTAGAGAAAAGAGACCAAACTCCATCCAACGCAAGTTAACCAATAATTTGCAGAAGCTGCACACTGTAACCACGTTTGTTGTCAAAGTCAAGGCGAGGAGAAATCAAACATAAAAGCATTTTTTTTCTTGGAACATATCATGAACTATCTGCCTTGCCGATCGACTGAGCAACCACAATTAAGTGGTTGGGTGCCCTTTATAAAATCAAGTGAGGCTCTGCACTTTTTAGCTTCCCTTTCTATGTCTGTTTTGGAATGAGGTAAAGTTCAACAGGTCTGTCAACCTATCATGACATGAACAATCAAGAAAACAATCATACTTTACTTATTCCTGAAGGTCCACCCAAGAGTTTCCATTTCGAAACAGGATCTTTCCCTTGTGCAGTGAAAACTTCCACTACCGCTCCCCCCTGTGATAAAAAAAAGTACATGTGACATAATGACCTAGTAAGGACTGAAATGAATGTCCACTAACAAAATCCAGTAGTGGTCTTAATGTCATAACACACCTGATATTCATTTTTATACATTTTGAAAATATTTCTGGACTCCTTCCAAGATTGAGGAGAGGATGACTGGAGCTGCTGAGGGGTAGAAGAGTTGTTTAGGTTCTGTTAGGTGACATACATTGAAAATAGAAGGCTAATGATTGCTGCTTATCAGAACAGTCCAAGAATGAGAAATATCTAAAGATGTTTAGGAAGTTGAGTTGGAATAGAAGATGAAAGAGTCATTTTTTTGGTTTCACAACAAACATTTAAATTCCCACATTAGACTACAATGCAAAGAGAGCAACAGTTAAAGTCAGTTTTACCAGAGAACTTTTACTTTACTGACCTCGACATCAGGCAGGCCAGCGCCAGCCAGGCAGTTTTACTGGTAGTTACTGTCAGTTATGGATGCAAGTGGATGCAAGTGCAAAACTTAACGTTGAGTGAGTTGGCTCACCTGAATTCGACCAGCTAATTCCAATTGATGAAAGTAAAGTACATGTTTTATAAGAATGTGAAAATGTATAGTTGGTAGATAGATAGCTATGCTAGCTAGATACTTTTATCAAGGAAGTTCATTACATAGACAGTTTATGGACGTCACCAGGGCAACAAGACGACTCTAACTTACAGTGCTGTAACGCGCACGCGTGACTGACTTGTCCTCACTGTGGTGAACAAGTGCAGTGCACTGCAACTTCATTTAGCCATTTAGCTTACTGTACAGTCGGGCTGGCAAGTGGTCGATCCATCAAGGTTTACATTTCTCATGCGAAAAGGAATTCTGGAAGGAAGGTTCGTATCATGTGTCGTGAGAAATTTTGAAGTCTAAAGGGTTGCAAGCTGTAAAAGAAAGTTGCAACACTTCCACACACTGGTTGAGATAAGTCTATGTTATGTTATGTTAGCCTACTGTATGTTATGCCATGTTTTTTGTTTGTTGGCTGGTTTGACATCCAACCTCAACGATTTATAGAGACCTGTTTTATCAGTAGGCCTAGTCTATTTCACCCACACTGAATTTTTAGGGTATGTGTCCCATTGGTACACCCGTCCAAGTGACGTAATGAACTTACACTGTTGCTCCGGCAGTTTTTGTAGGCACAACATGGATGCCCTATGACTAACTGCTCAATAGAGGGCATTTGCTGTTATAAAAGTGCAGTCTTACATTTCATTGCACATCCTCTTTGACTAAGGTATAGTAGGCCTATGGAAATGTTTGAGGAGTGCATTAAACACAACACATTTTTGTTCTGTTTTTTTTTTTTCCAACTCTCACATCAGATCTGCTACTCTGCTGCTGTTAAAAAAGACAGATATCAACTTAAAATACAAAAGATTAATTAATTAATATAAATAACATTTGTTAAAATGGCATCTTCAAGGAGGGAAACAATGGGCCAATAATGTTTCAATTAAGGCCTATGTTGCATGCTGATCCATGTTTGTGGCAAGAAGTTCTGAGACATGAACTAATTGTATCCCAGTAATTATTGTGTTTTACTCTTTCCAAATTTAATTTATGGTTCAGCTAAGTCCCTCTGAAATGACACTGATTCCATGGTTGTTCGCAAGTTCAACTGTAGTTTACTATGGTTGGTGTAGTTAGCAAAGAAGTATAGCCTAGTTTTTATAATAACAAACACCCAGCTAACCAGAAACAATATTTCGTAGGGTCACTGGCTACATTATTTTAATGTTAATTTATGAGGGCCATATCATGAAATGACCAAACATGACTGAAAGCAAGTGGCGATCTGAGCCTCACTCCACTTGATTGATATTTCACTTCCTGCTTGTCTGTTGATTGTCCACTCTCACAGCAGCCTTTAGTGATGAATCGGATGCAAATTATTCACTGTCAACCCGGCAGGTCTTATTACCAACCCAGATTCTCTGAGAGTTTACTAATTTGAGACAAGCAATCCGCAAAGAATTTAATCAACATTCTCTCATATGACAGGGGTGAAAACATTCTTTTTTTCTTCTCTCTCCTCAGTTTCAGCACCATTTTCTGTAATTATCATTATCGTGTCTCTCTCTCTCTCTCTCTCTCTCTCTCTCTCTCTCTCTCTCTCTCTCTCTCCCTCTCTCTCACTCCTTGCGTTCAGCCACTTCATTTGGCATCCATTGATATGTGTGCTATATGTTTCTATAGCATTCAGTTAACCAGTCATATCATGCTCTTTTATATTATGAATATGAATGGGAATTTATTTGTCAAGTACACTTGTGTGTTATGATGGTATTAGCACCATAGTGTGCTTCATCATGCACCATATGCCTTTGAGGTTCTTGTGATTAAACTTCTGCTTGTCACAGCTTGGCCTCATCTACCAGAATAATACTTTTTGGTGGGTCTCTGATTAATATTAATGAGTGGGATTGACTTCATCTTTAGGTCACACATTATGGTTCCGTCTCAGTAACTGCAGAGGAAAATGTGAAATCATCAAGATTAATGTGGATTTGTGAGGCTAATGCATATAATCTAATAACGTTAATGTTGCATTTTAATTTGGGTTCAGTCTCGCCTTTAATTTGTTTACAAGATGTGTTTTAGATTTCATGAATTTTCCGGGGGATTAAACGTGGTTTTAGGTCAGGCAGACAAGTCAAGTGTTTCCATTGTTTAGTATGAAGCATAATTTCAGCAGATGTGTTTGAGCATTTTTAAGCAGTTTCTACAGCCTAAGCTGCACAAATGTTAGCAGTGTAACTTCAGATAGTTGCATGTCAATGAATCAATTTTCTTTAGAAAAGACCTCAAGTTCTGTTTCTGTAAGTTGTAGGATGATGAAATGTAGACGGACTGAGACATCTTGGCTCAAGTGTCTGCACTTGCCAAAACTAAAACTATGATTGTTCATATTCAGTTATATTACAGTAACTTGTGTGTGTGCGTTTCTTTCAAGGCACACTATGCAAGCCTCCCCCCTACAGGCAGCAATTTATTTAAACATAGCAACAAGTTTGTACATTCTCACCCATTCATGTGGATTACTCTTCAGACCAAAGCATAAAACAGATGATCATTTTTGTGGAGTTACATTGACTAATAAGGTAATAAACACGATTTCGGCTTCATTTTGGTTTCAGTTTCACTTTGCACTATGGGGCGAGTCATTTCACATTGCATATGCGGTAAAGCCGGTAGGAAGGGGTTGATGGCGGCGAAATAGCTTTCATTCACCCTGGAATGAACTATTTAACCATCAAAGTGACTACAACGCTACTATATTAACCTAAAAACGTTGCATAGTGTACCTTTAAAGAAAATGCAAATAAGCAAACTGAGTTTTCAACGAAAATTTGACATGATTTATCCCCAAGCGCCTTACAGCCGTAAAGTACGACTTATCCTGACTTCAACGGTACCAAGCAAGCATTTCATTTCATTCTCATACTTAGATAGAGCCTTTTTTCTGAGGGAACTATTGGTAACACTTTATTTGATGGGTTCTACATACGCAGTAAGGGTGACATGAGCCTGTTAAAAACATGACATGAGATGTATCATTAGCATTAATTACACTTCATTCATGTGTCATTTTTTGGAATATCTGCATCCCAGTCTGTGTTACAGAACTATTTTTAGTGATTGGACTAAGTTTGTGAGATGGTTGGTGTGAAAAATAAGCATTTAAAATGAATTCTTAATGTTTAAGAATAATTCTGTTAGAGGAGAAATATTTAACCAGACTTTGTCATTGAAGGAAATTGCCTTAGACATCTCTTTCTCTTGCTTCTAAACCAAAAATGGTTAAAGCAAGAACAGTTTGCTTTTGTCATTTATAATAGCAATATTTCATTTTTTTGTTCATTGAACTCTGCAACCTCCATAGCTGAATACAGAAAAACATTCAAAATCCATGTCATGATTTACATCATGAGAATATGAGCCTTTTAATTTGTGTTATGGATGTAACATAAAATGTCCAAGCTTTTATGGGAGGTTACAGTTTTTCCATAAAGTCTGTGAAGTTTAAAGTGCATCACAGAAATCCTTTGGTTTATATTGGAGACCTGAATGAACACAGAAAAAAACTTGGTCATTTCTGATTGAGTTATTTTGGGAAAACTGGCGTTAAGGTTGTGACATTTTTGCGTTATGAACATAGCTGAACCAAACAGGTGTAAAAACAACACCACAAGTTTGAATGATGAATTGATGAAAATCAACACCTTTTGA
>JASCQY010000232.1:12962443-12972769 GCA_030264315.1 Sardinella tawilis
CCCCCCCCCCCCAACCCCCCCCCCCCCCCCCCAAACACACACGCACGGAAGCTCAAACACACAGCAATACACATGTGTCCTACGGTATTTCTGTCAAAGAGAATGGCGAACTGGTGTCTGTGACTCTATTTGGATAAGTGGCCTGCAATGATACATCCCCCTTAGGTTAGGTCTAACAACAATTAGGTCAAACAACAGGAGGAATAGCCTATGCAGTGTGTGTAATTGTTAAGGCTAAATTTGTCAGGATTGATCAACAAATTCTTTTCATTGGCAGCAGATGTGCAGTTATCAAAGAGAGAGATGCCACCCAGAGACGTACCACTTGCCACTGAGTGGCACCAGGGCTGTTTCAGACATGAAATTGCTCTATAGGGGCTCAGATTTCTCCACATGTGCATGAAATTAGGATTTCCAATGAATAGAGACTTCTGTTTGCTGAAATATAACATAACTAGCCAACATGCCACCGAATGGATTTTGATTTTGATTTATGCCGTTTGATCTGCATCCTGAGCACACATTTGCATGGCTAAATCGGCCAGAGGTTTGATCTCTTAATTTGATCCACAGCACAAGCACTCTCAGGCTGTTTATGCCACAGCCAATGGGCCAAATAGTCTCCTAAAGTAAATACATGATGGCATTCAATCAATTAGCAAGTATTAATCTCATATGAGATGATAATTTCAGTGCATTTGAGGGCAAAACTAATATTCAGATTTTTGTCAACATCATCAGTGATAGAACATAGGGACATACTGTAGAACACAGCTTCAAAATGAGATATGGAGTAAGAGTTTCTGATTGTCTGACAGAGTGTGTGTATTAATTCACAAGTAGGTCTGGTATAAAAAGTAATTCCATGTTAATGCTCTTGACCATGAATTCCATATGTCAGGACACCTACTGTAGACTTACACATCAGGCACAGCACCTGTTCTTGTTGCCCAATCAGATTTGCTTATTTTGTTGATAAAATAATACAGTTTCGTGGTTATACTGTTTCTGACCATGGTGAAGTTATGATTTCTCTGTACTCATGCAAAACAAATTGAATTATTATCTGATGTGCCTTTTTCTGTTGTATGTCACACAAAAGTCACACATGCCTCTATGTATTATATGTGCTAAACGTGTCTTGCGTTGCCCTGAGTCCCTGGAAGTTTTGGGATATATCATGGTAAGCTTTCAAAACCAAAACAAACAATCAGTGGTCTTTCTGTACAAAAGTTATTTTGTCTAAAAAGAAAAAAACTTGTACTTGTTGAATGCATTTTCTATGAAGAGGGCATGCACAACATATCATGCTCAAATCATTACAATAGGTTTACCTTGCAAAGAAGGCCTACATAATTGCTATAGTTAAGTCCAAGGTTTTAAGTCCAAGGTTTCTCTGTACGGTTATACATGTATTTGTATTTTCATGCCGTGGCAGAGCTGTTGAGTGGTTAAACAAAAAAACGTTGATGGTGCATGGTGCTCACACAGACAATGCACACACAGTACAGTGTATCATGTGCATGTGATTATGGCTGTATGCTAACTGCCATGGTGGTGGCAAACTGGTACACATGTGTGAAATTGAAATTACTAAATCATATCTGCTTGTACAGGCAGCACCTAACATCTGTTTTGGAGTGTAAAAGCAAATCACTCCGCCATGACATCTTTAATTCCTTTTTTCCCTTTTTCCTTTTTCAATCACAACAAAAATAAATATATAAATAAATAAATAACATCTCCTGGGGAAGCTGTCTCTCCTCACTAAAACCCAATGCAAAGGTGTGGATGAGAACTGTCACAGGCTGATTTGATTTGCATATGTCAGTCTCCCCTGTGTGGTCTTCTGGAGCCAGTGAGAGCACACGGCCTCCCCTCTAGTTCCCTCAGCTCATTATTACCCCACCCTACCTTTTTTCCCATGCATGCATCACCTCTATAGACAATTCATTTGCAGCTAAGAACCCTTCTTTTTGTCAAAAGTTGTTAGCACTCCTGCCCAGGGGATTACTACTGCCAGGCTATTATTAATCTTGTTTGTTCCATCTCTCTCGCTCTCTTTTTTCATTCAGGGCCCCCAATATTCCCGGTGGTATCAACTATCCGCAGGCCCGCGTAATCAATGATGTGTCTAAATGCAGATTGTGATTGCAGCGTGCGCAGGGCTCTCTCTCTGTCTCTCTTTCACTGCCGTAATCGAGGCTGTGCATAATTTCGGTAGGAGATGATTCCCATTGATTTCCATTCACAGTGTTTGTTATTTAAAGGTACTGGGATCAGTGCATGGAGGAGTCAGAGGGGACACTGTAGTTGTTTGTCGCCTGAAACAGCTGAATTAAACAGACTGAAATTAATCTCTCCCTCTGCCTCAAACGGAGAGCCAGAAAGTCTATAGGCGAGCTTGAGATGCATTTGAGAAGGCATCAGAGAATAAGCTTTGTTTGGAGGGGAAAGGATTTGTTTTTTTTTGTTGTTTTTTTTAATCAGCACTTATTTTTTTCTGTCTTATTAATAATTTATAGTATTCATGTTTAACACACACTGCATTTAGAGGTTCGTTCCCAGCTTCTAAGGCACTCAAGGATCAGATAAGTTTTACTTCTTCTTCTGCTTTCTCTCCGCACCTTTGATGTGAAAAGCCTGTGGCTCGAAACCGTGGACAGAAACCCTGTGTGTTTGTTTTTTTATTCTGCAGCCCATCAACATGACAGCCAAGGCAAGACCTTTTTGTTGAGGGTCCTTAGTTTCCTCTTTCGCCTAGTCTCCAGTCCACTATTCGAGCATCGTGTCACACCAAAAAGAAGCATTACGGTATAGGGAAGCAATGAGAAACCTCTTGTTACTGGATTTGCATTTGAGCTGCCCCTGGGTTTTGAAGAATGAAGTGGTTGTGGATATGATTGCTATTATGATTCATTTACAAGACTGTTTTGAATAACAAATCAGAGACCATTGCTGGATCATTCATTCTTAATTAGTGTTTCTTTTTTTATTTTTAAATTAACATTTAATTTGACCAAATAGATTATGTGACAGACTCTGTTTGTTGCTCTGGAGGCAGTAATGTACTCTGACACAAAGAGAGAGAGACATATTTTGATGTTCATGGCATATCTAGGTAGAGTTTTCTTCTGCAGAGCTCTCTTTCTCTTTTGACATTTGTGGGAGTTTTGAATGTTTTGTACACTGTATTGTGTATATAAAATGTACTTTAATTCAAATTGGCACTTTGGCGTTTTAAAGAAATGTAAAAATAGGGTATATGACAAGTGTGATTACACTGCATACATATACTAAGTGGTTTTGCAATCAAAGAACAAGAAAGTCTTGTTGTCTGTAATGTGACAAGAGGAATCCCACTGGCATCCCACAGGCAAAACGAAGTACATAGTCTACTATAGAAAGCCCAAATCCTGCAGTATGAGTAATGCTGAGCTGTAAATATATTTCAGCATTTCCTTGGATGTCCAGTATGCAGCCGCGCTTGCGGCAGTGCTGGGGAATCGGAAGGCAGCAAGCTGTTTGTCTGTCATTGTTTGTAGCATTCACTCCTTTCACTGGGCAACAACATGGAACTGTAATCATCCATTGCCTCGACGAGAACAAAGCTTCCTTTGAGTCGTGACTATTGGCAGATAAAGCAGCCTTCGGCACGTGTTTCGCTCAGGCTCAGCTCAGTTTAGCTGAATGCAAAGGGCACACATTCAGTCAACACTTTTCTTACATCAATCAGAGGTCCAGTTCATTGAGGACAAGCAGTCAATAAAGGCAATAGGGTCAGGTAGCGCACCACTGGCAGTCACTTCACACCAGCTCGCTTTATTTAAGACAAAGTCAGAGTTGATGAAAGCTCTCAGGTCATTCAGGTTATTTATGTTCAAAATAAAACAACCATAAAAAATGGAATGGGGGCTAACTGCTAGTCTTGCACATGTTTTCAAGAGTTTTTTTTTATCTCCCATTTCTTGAATTTGATTTAAAAAAAAAAATCAGATTCTGCCCTTCTGAAAAGGGTTCTCTGCATTAAGATGCATCCATTATGTGGCATCCCATCAATCATGAACTCACAGCAGGAAAGGCAGTTTGGGAGACTGACTGTACATTAGGCTGAGCCAGTGGATACAGCCTCTTCTGCATAAACAGCCTGAGTTTGTAAGAGTATAATACAAAAATGTGTCCCCAACAGAGCCTCATTTGCATGGGCCTCTCTCTAATGGAAGGGTCCTGATATTATGATAGAGCCACATGATCCTCAGAGCCACAGGATCCTTAATATAGCAATTCTGTGAAATCAATGTATTTTAGATGTGGAGAGCAGGGGTAATGGGAAATGCTGATTCCCTACAGCCTTGTCTCTGTGGCATTCACCAAGATTACAGTAGGTTGTCATGTAGCCAAAAAGTTGAACGCCTAAATTATGACAACCCACTCTGTTAGTTACGATCTGTAGTACAGTCATAAACCTTTGGGTTTTTTTTTGTCAAGGACAAAGCGATTGATGGGGGGCAGCCCTATTGATAGACAATGTCTTACCCACTTTCCTGAAGGGGAAACAGCCATCCGTAGCCACGTTTGCCTGCCCGACTGCCTGCCTGCCTGCCTGCCTGCCATTCAATCTCTCTTATCCTGCTTTAGGAAAGCAGCATCTGGTCATCACTTTTATCAGTGGCAATGAATGCCCTTCAAGCACTGTGTCCCCTGCACACTCCGCCTAAGACTGTGGAGAATGCCCGTTATGGAACGTCCTGATTAAAGAGAATAAATAAAATAACTATCCATTCAGACGTAATCATGTATCTAAGCACCATGGCAACGTGTTGTGTCGGTCCACATAATCATGCATGAAATAGGCTTACCATGCTAATGAATCTCTCTTTTTTGCCATTTGTTTGCATGAGATAATTCTTTTGTTATCCAAGATCACTTTAAGCTACAGTCTTCCAAAAAAAAAAAAAAAAAACATTGCGCATAACCATGGTTTATAAATGCATTCGTGCACAGTATTATTTCTGGGGATTTCTAAGAGAGAAAGAGACAGAGAAAGAGACAGAGAAAGAGAGAGCCAATAGGAGATAGAAGATACTTTCAGAAGATATTTTCAGGGGATTAGATAGCATCTTTATATTACATATCTTTTTGAAGTCTTACTGTTCCACTGTATCCATACAGGTATTTACCCAAAACTTTAAGAAAAGCAGGAAACAATGTTGAATTCAAAAATATACACAGTATACTATATCAGGCCTATGTGACTTTAAGTTTAAGTTGGGAGATGATTCACTGAATACAAATCTATGAAATGTTGCAGCACAAAATGTACTGAGGCGCTTAGATTTACAGTACTTGCAACAATACAATGCAGGGTTCTCTTCCAGAACTACATTAATGCATAAGACAGTTATCTAAAGGTGATTAAGATAACTCAAGGTAATTCAGAATGGTGGTATTTCTGGCTTTGGAAAAGGATGATTAATGATTTTTACCCGATGGCACCATTATGTTTTGTATAATCAGCACATTGTGAATTAAGTGCTTCGCTGCAGAACCCCCAAGAACGACCACACAAAAGACACACCGTGCTCCATTCTCTTAGGTGGATAAATAACCTCCTTATGTAGCTCATATATCAGGCCGGAGTCACACACTCGTTTGTTATGTAGCATTTTTTTGCTGCGTGCCAGAGGGATAATAAGAACCTTTCTCAGTGCCTCCTCTCAGGGCGGTCGCTGAGTGTTTGCAGGGCACCCTCCGTACTCTTCAAACCAACGGCTCCCACCACCCCGCCTCTGGCCACAGCACTAGTGGGCTTTGGTGGAAACCAGCGGTCAACAAGACTGCTTGTGCCTAAGAGTGTTGTCATCTGGGCTCCAACCTTCCTTCCTCTGTCACTTCGGGGAGGCGCAGCACTGCAGTCCTCCTGCAGGTTTCAGTACCTCGGACAGCGCCTGCCGCCAAGCTGGAAAGGCCGTCTACATAACAGCCCATGGAGCCAACCCACCAGAGGCAGGATAAGGCATGCAGGAAGGAACAGGACAGGAAAGGGGGAAATAAAGGTTTCCGTCTGCAGTAGAAAGGCATTTTATGGGCCATTTTGCTCAATGGTGATGGGAGCAAATAGTTAAAAAGGTGAAGCTGCTTAACGTACTGTATATTTATTTCAACCATTCACTAAACTGTCTGACTCTTTTTTTTTTCTCTTTTCTTTGAGTATGGCATGGGCAGCATCATGATTATTATGAGACATGTTTTATAATTCAAATTAGAAGATTAATTAAGTGTGCCTTTTTTGAGTGATCCACCTGACTTTGAGTACCTACCTGCTGATTGAGCTCCACAGCCATTCAGGAGGAAAATGCTGGTTTATTAATAGTTCAGAAAAGCTTCTCTCTCCATGACTTAATGAGCTTCAGTATCTCTCTACCTGTTCTAATGACTCACTATACATCAAAGAGTACAATCTTGGAAATATCTGTGCATAGTGCGCTTATTTGTGAAGCTCATTAAGTAGATTTACCCCCTACTTATTCAATCTGTTAACATGACCACTGGGACTGTTTAACCCAAGTGCTTTTGATTAGCACTTACAATTGCGTTTCTCAAAACCAGGCAAACCATGTTGTCAATGAAAGTTCAAAAGAAAAAGGTGTAGGAAATAGTGAGACGCTCCAAATACAATATAAGCATTGTTCGCAACAAGTATCATGTGTGCATGATGAATCCTTATCACTAGCCAGGGCCATGTGCAAATGTGTCCAACCAAGCTGTGAAATTTGCTCTGGCAAAAACAAAAGAGACATATGATTCTTAAAAAGGCGTGATGTTTTGTTAGGGTCAGGGCTTATTGTGCTCACAACAAATGTTTAGAGCCCAAGTCTTTTGTCCCTAGCCATCTGGACTGCATAAATCTAGTCATCCAACAATACTTTACAGTGAGTGACCATTATAAGAGTGATATTAAAGCAGTTCTCCGGAGTGAATCAAACCGAAGCCCTGTTGTTTGAGGCTGCCGAGTGCTGTCGATAGGTATCAGAACAACAGCAGTAGGTACAACGTAGACCAAATTCGAGAACTAGCCACTACCGCTAACTCATTAGGGCATATCTTTTTCACTATGGTTTTGTTTTCATATGCCCTAATCAGTTCTCGAATTCGGTCTACGTTGTACCTACTGCTGTCGTTCTGATACATCGACAGCACTTGGCAGCCTCAGACTTCAGTTTGCTTCACTCCGGAGAATAGGTTATGGTCAAGTTAAGTTTAGAGTTAATTATTTACTGTTAGATGGTTGCTAATAATGTATTGGAGTTATCTTTCAACTGAAATCTGACATCATTTTGTTACTATACACTGTACTGTATGTTGTAGGCAGAATTAATGTTAAACTTGTTTAGCCCACCTCCTTCACCTTGGAGTAAAAGCTCGCTTCTCATTGGTGCCTGAAATCTTGGGAAAGGAAATGCAGTAAATATGAAGCTTGGCCATACTGACTTGAACACGAAATTTTGTGCAGTGTCACAGGAAGTATGGGCAAGCCCAAGCTACCACCTTTGCAACAATTCAGTTGTTTTTTGCATCTTCTGGCTGTATGCATACGGATGAGTAAAGAAACTATACACAAAGAGTGATGGGATGAGCACAAAAGGAAGCCAAGGAGATGGCTCTCGCTTGATCCTGTCACTGATGCCCGTCTGCACCTGTTCCGTGCACTAGAGCCCGCAGAGGGAAAGACTCCAGAATGTAATGGCTGTTGTTAGTTTCTCCTGTTTACCCGCAGAGAGCTCCTCTCCATCTGCTGAGCAGGTCAGGCCCAAGCTGTTCATCTTTACAGATAGAGCTTTTGCACCTGGGCTTGTTTGATGGTCCATGAATTCCCTTGGCAAGGCTGACGGTGACCGTATGCAGCTGGTATTTATCTAGAAAACCCAACTAATAAAGATTTCATTCAGGCCTGTGGTACAACAGTCTCCACATTCATTAAAATGCCCATGTCTCAGTATCTCAAGCCAAAACATGCAGCAGGAAACTTTAACGGGAAAAAGCTGGAAACAAATGTTAATTAGGCCAGATGGTAATCGCATAGATGTTTACAGTAGTCATTAACTAAATGTATATGTGTAAATGTTTATATGGATCTATTAACTCAGACACTGACAGCGCACGGAACATTCTGAATTTCTGCCAAAATCAGTCCTGATGGTGCAACAAGAATAGTATTGAATGTGTTTTTTCCATGAAAAGCTGACAAAAGTATACAATATCTGATGAATTATACAGTACAGGAATTATGTTCATGCCCAAATAAATGTGATTTTGGTTTTAGACCTAGCCTATGTAAACTTATTAAATCACAATGCGATGGCAGTCATCTATCAGACTATTGTAGGCATCATGAGTGAAGCTGCAGTTGTCACCTGAAGTGTAGAATGTTCTTTAGAGCAGAAATGGCTATCTTACTTCAGTATTTACTTAGTAGTAATTACCCTTTGAATACACTATTAAATGCAGCCTGTGGACACATGTGTTCCTAAAATAGAGACAAAAATATACTTCTATAAACAGACTTTATATTTGGTTCCCATTTAATTCTAAAAGGTCTGACTGGATACCTTAGTAACCTGTGCTGTCTCAGCAAAGTGATACATTATCACAGAAAAACAGAAATCAAATTCTTTCTATTTTGTAAACATCAAGCATAGTGGCACCATGCCCAATAGTCTTTATGTCATCGGAACAGCAGCAGTCAAAACACCTTCAATAACACAAAAATCAATCCAGCCCCCCTCTGCCCTAGACAGTGTTGGAACAAATAGTGTCTCAGATGACTTTCCCAGCCACCTTGGGATCTTCAGCCCCATACAAAAAGTCAAACGCAAGTTTTAGCTAATTCTGTCTGTTCAATCAATTTAACACAAGCCCACAACTCAATCACCAGGCCTCAGTCAGTCCTCCTCAATGCCACAACAAGAATATATTTTCACGGCAGTGATGTGCTCAGTTCTTGTGGGCCACTTTTAAAAACTCTTCCATGTGCCTCTGCTCATGTCAGCACTAAAAGTGGCTAATTCCAAGTAAGTGCTCGCACTATGGTTGAACAACTCAGTTAAATTAAGAAAAATGATGTCATTTGCCATGTCAATTCTATCACTTAATACATTTGAGAGCCATCCATCATACTTAAATAGTCCATTAGATAGTGCTCAGCATCTTTGTTTAGTCATGTTACAGTTGCCTTGGAGTGCTCATTTAAACGTTTTTGTCAGTTTGACAGCTCCCATATAATGGCGGAGTTTGAATGTGTTCAAATTCAGCCTTGAGTATCTGCCTACAAACTGATATTTTGTGTTGGTTAGTCAGAGTTGGGATTGAGAAACATTTAGGAAAAGAAAATCCCCAAAATGCTGTTTTAAAGAAAGAATGCTGAGCCGTCCAATGTTTCAGTCACTAAATGCAAAGCGGGTGGAGTTGCAAGTGCTAATAGATCCACGGTCTTTGATGTTGAGGAGATGAAGCGTCTTTTAAGTTTTATTATTATATTGGCTATCCTTTGATGTCCACATCTAAGTTCATGAGAATAAATATTGCTATTTATACATCTCTTTGAGCAAGAATAATTATGCTGTGCATACTAGACTGCCCTTTGTGTGACGCAAGAATATGCTTTTATTTCATTTTCCTGCAGTCTTGTCATAGTTCAATTCTGGTGTTACATTGTATCACATACCAGCATTTTCTAATGTTGTTCGAGGCATTTGAAAATTAACAATTACAAACTCTGAATTCTGCAGCCTATCCTGTTCCCTTTTAAATGGCTTCAGCTGTTCATATTCTCTAACAATTGTTAGTAATTTGCCTGCTATAAATCTCACACATCTATTGTTGGCCTTAAAATTAGCCACATAGAATCAATATGCAGCATGTGTTAAGAGTATTTAAACATTCATTTATGCTTACCTAATAGATTTTCTCAGGTGTGTAAATTGAGTTATTTGGAGTCATATGGTATAAGGATATAAATCATTACACCAATGTATGAATATACTGAACAAAAAACAGGAAGCAGCAAAGTACCTTTTCACATTAAAAAACTGACAAAAAAAAGCATAATGGGTGTGAAACACTGAGAACATGTGTTTTAAGAGAGACATCTGGTTTGATATTGTCTGGGAAATCAATGTGCCTTTTTTATACACTGCTGTGCATCACTCAATAACACCTCAGTGACAGCTTAGTTGCTTTACCTGTGCTGTAGTCTCTCTCTCTCTCTCTCTCTCTCTCTCTCTCTCTCTCTCTCTCTCTCTCTCTCTCTCTCTCTCTCTCTGTCTC